>JAJJWW010005972.1:0-355609 GCA_023531295.1 Papaver armeniacum
AAAACAAATAATATTGAGTGTTGGGATAGCTCGAGTCATCACAGAATCTGTGACACCCCATATCCAGCAACGTATCAGCTATTTTACATGTTAGGCCGCAGTCATTTTAATCAGAATGTTATTTTGATATAAGTATTGGTTTATATTAATGTTGTATTCATATATAAGACTAAATCGCTTATTTTAAATACTCTAAGACTCAAACTTGGAACATAAGAAACTCCTAAAATAAATAATATTCTGTAATTTTCAATAACTTTATATCTATATTAAATTAATTAAAATAATAATAAAATTATTACCCTAGCACTATATATCAGCCGCCATGAATTGCCCCGAATCAGCGTAACATGCGTTACATCAGGCTCGCTTGAAAGAAATGCTTTCGTCACTGTTACTAAATTTACTACCAACATATTATATAATTTGCCGAGACATATTCGCTATTTAATTTCATCGTACTTTATGTTTTCCGTTAAACAATAGTTTAATTACAAAGAAGATGGTACTCAGCTACGGCAGTTGAGTTAGCTTAGCTACACAGCAATAATCCTGTTTCTACCATAGTATTCATGATTGTTTTTCATCGCTTTCATCGTAGTGAACACAACAATTCACATCAGAAATAGGTACGGTCGGTGATTCTATATCAATTTAAGAGGTTAGCCGCGTGGAGATTCAGACGCTGAGAGTGACCACTGAAATCGCCGAGTCGCGACTGGGTGTCGAGACTTTTTCACCACATTTCAATACAGATCGTATGTCAAAGATGATAACGAAGGCGACAGCTTCGGCTCTGTGAAAACATAAATACTGTTCATTTTTTGGAAACAGCAGAGAGAGTTCAATGTGATAGTATTTGGATGGGATTAATGGCCTAATTTGTTGGCGATAGAGATAAGTGTAGCCTAGGTTAGCTTATTACAGATCGGGTATCGAAACAGACGATGACCTATGGTTTAACTGATACTTCAAAATGGGTACATCGCATTCACGACAGTTGTCGATACTTCGGGACACTGCATAATGCATGCACTCCATTTAAAGTATCCATTCTTTACACCACAAAGGGTAGGATATTCTCAGGGAGTACTTCTGACTCCCTAAGAGGGGATTACTTTCAATAAATAATTGAAATATATATTTTTATATATATAAATTTGAGGGCTATATTTATCCATTCAATAAGAGAAACAAGACACCAACCTTAAACAGGATATTGTTTGCTTATAATATCCATTTCTTTCATGCGAAATTATAATTTAAAGTAGCAAGGGCAATATTTTCATATGAGGGTATATATAAAGTTTAAGCCGCGGATGCCACTTAACGCGTAACTGTAGCTAATAAAAGAATTTTGATATATTATATATAATATTGAGAAATCTCACATTAGTTTATAATAATAAAATTTTTACATAAGACTGGGTCCCATAACAATTTAACCAACATGTTAAATCCCTAAAATAATATTCTAGAATTCAACTCTAAAATAAGATATACCTATATATTAAATTAATAGTGTTAATAATCCTAAATTATGAGGTCTCATACATTAGAAACATCCTCTTCCCTTTCAAAGTTTATAACTTTTCGCCAATAATGAAACCGGCCCAATTTAGGGTTAGCGATATCTCAGCAAAACATAAAGACTCCATGGAACAAGTTGTTAACGTTAATTTCCGACACGGCAAAATGGCAAAAGAAGATTGAGATCACATGTTGACCAGTCAGAAAAAGATGGTTGTTTCGTGATGAAAAGTGGGAAAACTTATGGGAGGAATGAACATAAAACAGTTTCATGCACCGATATCACGCATGACCGACCAGGTACCAGCACTAGATGCCGGACCCTCACGTACGACTATCGATAAACAGCGATTGTCGGGTCCCGAACGGAAAGTCAAGGAATTGAGCGCCATTTTATGAGCTTTTTCTAAGCAGCCTTATTTCTGAAGTGAACAAAACATTGCCAGTGACTTATTCTGATTTGTATGAGCAACCCATGGCTGGTGAGTGTCGCGGTTGAATGTGTAGAGGAAGATTCCGCAAGGAAGAGACTACCCAATATCAACAATGATACGTCCAAGCACTCCGTCATGTCAAGTTATGGCCAGTCAGAGAGAGCCCAGTTGACAGTTTTCGATTACATTCACGCCAAGATGGGCAATCTTCCGTCCCACGGACACATTTCCACAGCTTGATAAGACATCGCCATCGCATCACTATGTGGTCGCTGGTCAGCGCTTTAATTGTCGCTAGACCGCGAAAATCCCATTCCCAACACAACCGCTCAGCCGCTAACACTGAGCGCCGTAGTTTAGTGTTTCAATCTCGCCGATAGTTGAATCGGCAAAGATAGAGAGATAACACAATTGTGAAATCGTTAATTTTTTTTCATTAATTATTTTGATATAGCATTTTTTAGCCAGCCTTTAGGACTTAAATTTGCTATGGGATATTATCATAAAGAGTTTTTAACAAAGGCGTTTGGATGCGCCCCTTAAGAAATTACTTTTGAATGGGCTGAGTTACGTCGTTTGCGCCGGCCGAGTTTTCTCAAAATATGACTGATTGAAATTTATTTCTCTCCGTGTACGCATACTCAAAAAAAAATGGTGACAGTTAAATACTTACTATGTCACAAATCTGACAGTTGTCCTAAAAAATTAAAAACGACGGTTCAATGACTAGCAATATTTATGCGAATGGACAAAAATGCTAGCGACGGTGATCACCGCCAAATCCTTGCAAAATATAACGATGTATCATGCAAATTCGTGTTGAAAATCATGATGAAACTGGTTACATCCCGCCTATTTTTAAATTTTACTTATCGTATCTTAATCGTCATTTTCACTCCAGGAATTGTTGTTAATCTGGCCACTATCATTTACATTTAGTGCGTGCTGCCTGACTCCGCTAATAATGAACTTATGGCGTGTACTTGGAAGGGACGACATCATCAAACTGGTACGCTCTGGGGTGATGGATGCTGCAGAAACACTGACATTTTCCGTCTGACATGAAATAGAAATATAAACTCAGAAGATTGTTCATTGCTACACTCAAAAGTTGTAACACAGAACCCTATAAAGAGGTTCATTACCGATTTTTTTTGATCAGATTCATTGAAAATGGGCGGTATTCTTGCTGCAATTTAACTCAAAATATAACTAAACAAAAAAATAAAATTATTGAAAGTTTCCATCACCAAATTAAGAAAAATTCCCCATAAGACAAGAGTAGTGACACGCATTTCCGTTACTCCATTTCGGATCTTATAGAAATTTGAATCCATAACAAACTACCATACAGTCGCTGTTCCGCTCATCTGATTCGCCCAAGATGTTGAATCTGATATCTCTAATTATGCTTCGTTAAATTCCCTCGTTGTTGAAAATCGCATACTCCTTCTCAAATGCACACAGAATCGAAGATCAAATCTAAATGTTGCCTCTCATTACCAACACATCCCGAATTGCATAATTTTCTCACGCCAGGCCAATTCTGCTTGTTAAGATTTTGGTTTCTCGTCACTTATATTTTTCGGTATGTGGATCTTGACATGCAAAGACTTCCGCGTATATCAATGTGTAATAAAATAAAAATAAAATACATGACTTTTCTGCCAAAAACAGCAGCATGAGGTGTCAAATAGTTGAAAACATGGAATTATCACGCCGATCACTAGCTGAATGCCCAAGATCATTAAAGATAGAAAAACAACTAAATTCTAACCCTAAAATTGAATTATCAGTAGCTGTAAAAGATCTTTTATGATTTTTAGTTTTCATGAGTCCATCATCAAATGAAACAAAAAATGAAATGCAAGTCCATCAACAGGAATCTCGGAGCCACAATGATATCTCCTCTTTAAAAATTTATCACATATGTATGTGTCTGTTAAAATAACATTTTTTCGATTCTTTTCAATCAGTGTAAATAAATTGTTGGTTTCTTCTTATGATTCTCTTCAGTTCTGAATAAAGGTGTTGGGCCGACTGTTTCTTAGGATATATATAAAATAATCTTTACATTTTCGTAGATTTATTTGGTCTGCAATGTCGTTGTAGTAAGTTTTCGTTTACTTCCATCGTTGATGTTTATTTAAGAACCTGAAAATAAAATTCTATAGGCTGTTTATCGTCATTTTATTGAGATCTCGCAGTTGCCAGCAGTTCCTTGTAATACAAATGTTTGCTCTTCTTGTATATTTGTTTATCATCATCATAATTTAAGTAAATTTAAATTGTTGTAATTTAGACTATTTGTTATCATTCTTCACTCATGATTTAGTTTCGTATATCGACTGTCCAGTAGGACAGCCTCCACGCGGCAATCTTCAATGGGCGACTGAAAATATAAACGCGACCTTTTACCATTTATAAAACATAAGTTGTTTTCATTTGTAATTTCGTCATTTTTTTTTTAATTCAATCAGTTAATCTTAAATTAATTCAATTTATTTATCTATTTATTTTATTTTTTAATATAAACATGAAATTATTTATTCAATAAAAATCCACGATTTGCTTCGCAATAGGTTTACTGTTGGCATGGAGTATTTATGCAACTTCAAAATATATTCCAATCTATACTTATCCTTGAGAAGAGCGCTTGTAGTTTTCAATCACTCAATGTCTGTGGTACCGCGCCATCAAAATATAATAACGTCGAAGTCTCGTACAAAAAAGAATTGCACTTAGTAGTGAAATCCTCCCAAGAACGTCAAATGGAAGAAATTCTCGCAATTTCGAATCATCGTAAAAGAAAATTTTATTGATCAAAAACGAGTATAAGATAAAAATTACCCTCAAGAGTTACAAAAAGAAACAAAAAAAAAAAGGAGAAAGAAAAGTGTGAGAAGCACAGACATTTCTGCACTTGTTTACAAATGACAAAGTAAGGTTAACATGTCGCAACATCAGCGCAAGATTGAAACCTAGTCACTCAAGCACCAAGTGGTTTATATATTTTCACCTCTTGAATAGCAATTCATTGTTCTTCATGCAAAATTTAGACAACACTAATACGCCACTGAGACATGCACAAATTCGTTACGGCAATCCAAAGAAACAGCAAAGAAATTATCACAGACATTACGATTGATTTTTTGACGTAATATATTAACAAAATTATGTCGTTATTATCATTGATAACTGTTTAAGATCATTTATTCGACAATAACATGGAAAATGAGTACAAGAAACATTACTATGTAATACACTAAAGGAAAATATCAAATTTGATGTGTTTTCCTAAATTTATGTCACTTGGGATATAGCATGGGCGAATAGACAGTGTTTGAATCCAGAAGATTGTATTAAGTAGTCATGATTTTAATAGTGTCTTTGTTTAACAATCGACATTAACATATGTCATAGCACCAACAAAGGCCGCGGTTTTAACAAACTAAATCATTTCGATTCAAATATCTCATTTTCTAACAAATATCACAAGTATGTGCGAAAATGCAGCAGTAGACATGCTCTTTTATGGTAACAGAAAGGGATATTTAATATTTATACCCTCGTTATCCAATACATTGGTTTCTTGTACTCCAACAATTAAGATTGGCATTTAGACGCCGTTGACCGCCGATTTGACGATCTTAATTTATTTTACCAATTTAAATAAAAAAAAAGAAAATGCAAACTTACACTCGCATGTTCATGTTCAAAGGATTCAAATACATATACTTTTTAGGATTGCAACACAAATAATTAATTCCACGCCACCTGAATCATTTGATTTAAGATATGAACTCAACCATTCCTAAAGGGAGTGCGAGAATATAGATTTGTTCAGTTGAGCATTAGTTTTATGAGATTACAGAAATTGTGATATGAATTTCGCACTTTGTGAACAAAGAATCTGTGAGTTGTTTATGTTGAAAAATACAGTAATAGAAGATGAAATAACACATGAAGAGAATAGTTCGTAATTCCAAACTTTCAAGGCTCATAGCTTTTAGACAATTTTTACTCTCCCATATATTATATGTAGTTAATGTTTCACCAGTTTACAAGGTAAATTGAATTAGTTTGTGCCTCTGATTCATCAGCAACGAATATGTAAACAAAATTCTCGACATGCTTAAGAGAAAACAAAAAGGTTTTTTCATTGAGTTAAATGAAGTAGGGAGATGCTATTTGTGTCTTTTCAGATTCGTTGGGAATGGGACATTAATTAACATTTTTCACGAACGACAGAAGCCCTTCATCATCGCATTAATGACGTCGTTGATTCGAAGATTTCGATATATTTAGTCGCCAACAGCTAAGCATGCACAATTAAAATATTCCGTCATCTCCTTACTAAAATCATTAAACAAGTTGCTCGATCATCGGCGATCACATATTACTCAGCTGGATCACAACGCAGTTGGGCACAAGACTAAGATATCGCTGAAATCAACACATAAATGAGCAGGTACATTTTGGATTTGAACCTTCACTTAAGTGTAAGAAAAACTGTGTGCCTTATCGGTATATTTATTGGCAAACCAAAGCCTAACCAGTTCCCACATAAAAAACCTTAAGCCCCACACATATTGATTTCATAAACATGTGTTCGTATTGGCCATGTGCTTATATCCTGATTCATGAGTTCTCTTGTATAAAAAGGTCTCTCTCTTAGGAAACGCACCCATCGTGTGTCTCGGTGTGCTCATGATACACCCTTTATCATTGACATTAGTGATTTATATCTATTGTAACTTGCACTACTAAATGCGAAAGTTTTATATTAGTGCCTATAACTATTATTCATTACATTGGAATCTATTTATCTTTTTCAAAACATATCGGGGTTTTCATGTGGAGACAAATTTTTTTCACAAGTAATTTACTCTATTTTCTTTACTTTTTGTTGAAACCAATTTCTTCGCAAAATGGGTTACCGGGCTAAACTCCCTTTACCTACAAAGTTAACCGCAATCATTTTCCCACCATTTGATGTCTAAGACTCAGATGTCTTGACTTTCCATTATGTCTTATTTGAGATTATAGATGGTAGTTGATTGTCGTTACTCATCAAGATCGTTGGTTTCTTCAGCAGATACAAGAATACTGAGTCAAATGCTAATTTTTCATTGAACTTATTGCCACGTTACGAATAGAAAGAGCAGATATGTAACTTCAAATCATTATCACGCTGCATATACCAAATCACTTACGTGACAATTTCAACACTGCCTCTACTTATAGTCTCAAATACTGTTAGTTTATAAATTCTTTCCGGTTTTTATTTACTTACGCATTCCGCACGCATCGGCGATTGTGAGAGAAGATGCAGAGTGGCTTAAAGGTTGGTTTGGCGCTCGCTAGTCAGGGTGAGAAAGACTGAGCGCATAAATGTAATCAAGATGAAAGAATGCACAAAAGGTCTCATCGATAATCGCCTGCACTTGTTCGGCTCGCCGTTAAGGTATGTGACTTATTTTCGTTTCATTTTGCTCCTTACTATATATAGCTCACTACAAACACGTAAATGTGAGATGCTATATGTGAGCGTCATCCACTATGTAAACATCTTATATGCTAGTAAAGGCGTTATATAGAAAAGAGAATAGCACTCGTTAATGCACTCATCTCCTTTTCCTTCCTTCCAAATATTACCCGAGTCTCATCAGTATCCAACGCATTGCAAATAATCATAATTGATTATATCGAATCCATCAGTCTTATTTATTTTATCTTCATTTTCATGTTAAATAAGTTTAGATCTAGAAGAAGATGTGGGTAAAAGTTGATCTCCGTTCAATTGTTTGCAGAAGCACCAGTGGAAGTGATTTCAAATATGCAATCGCTCAAATTTGAAGAAGAAAGGATGAAAACTAATAATGAAGAAGCAAAGCTCATGATAACAGTCATAAATGCCACACAAAGAAAGGTGCAATCGAGTTCATCAGATATAAAGAAAATGAATGCTTCTGACTTTCAAAAGACAAATAGAAAAACAGTATCGATTCTTTTAAATCCAAAGAGAAGACTCACTAGCCACTTCTTCTGAGAATTCCAATTTAAAATTTGTTTATATGTTAAAAATATACATCCACTCTATGCGTTTGTTTAGTCTAGAAGTCATTGATTGTTTCGCTAATAGATAAGATTCAGCTTCTACGCCTGATTCATGTTACCAAAGGCATTTGCCACTGCCTGTGTTGCATTAAATCAATATCTGATCGACTACTTGCAACAAGCATTTAAACGGGATTCTATTCATGGTCGCCGGGAATAAAGCTAATTGTGATGTTAGCATGAATAATCTTTTATTTATACACTAGTCATTTAATGGCACATTTAGATAATTTATGTAATGATATTATACTAATAATGTGCAGTATTATTGACACGCAGATAGCGGCCAGATAAGAGCTGTATGTCGTACTTGCATCATCACGTCAAGCACGCCTTGGCGACATAACTGAGATGAGTATGAATCACCAATGAGACTCCAGTCGGTATAAAGATCCGCTCATCGTATTATGAAAGTCGATCGAGAATTAAAAAGTATACTTATTCTGCCAATGACGATATATTACGTTCTATAATCTAGAACTCTTATGATTTCCGTATTTGATTGACAGATAGCGATTCGGCACTTTACTGCTGAACGGAAGTTTTCATTATTGCTTAATCCTGTCAATTGTTCTCCACACTGTAACCACAAGAATAAAACCGACACAGAGTTATCTATACACTTTGCCATTGTAGATTTTTTTGGATCTTAATCTATATCAATCAGAGAAGCTATATCTAGAAGAAATTAGTTTTATATACTTGGATCAGGTATGATATTTGTATGTTAATACTACATAGACAGAAGCATTATTTTCAAAAAAAGGTTACTCAGGAAGGAGCGAGCGTAGCTCTGTATTGCGGTTACCTGGAATGTCCGTTTTTGGTCTATCGTGGAATTCGGGACTTTATGTTCGATAATAATGTTCCTAACCGCTTGATAGGAATGGGTAGATTCTTCCTCGTCGTATAGCCGCACTATATAATTTTCTTGAGAAGCGGCCTTCCTCGCCCTCTGATTGACAAGTATTGCCCACAATAGACTTGCGCCATTTCATTCAAGAGATACTGAAATTACCATTATTTATGGAAATATACTACTCGAGGCGTCACGCATTCGCGAAGTGCTCTTAAATGCTTTTCAACGCAAAAAATCGCGGTATAGTTTAAGAGATAATCGCTTCTAATTTTTACTACTATTTCCCATAAGGATATAATTGTAAAAATAAATTTAAATATAAATTCTACCAATGCCTAAATTACGCAGTTCAAGAAATTCCCTCTAGATCTATGGAAGATATTTCACGCGTCGAATAATCGGTCCTCGCCACCTCTCCTAATTTGATCAAGAGTTATTATCGCTGATCGGGTATTTGTCCAAATATTTTTAAACCGGTTCAAAATGCGCAAAAAGTCGTGTATGGGTGAAATGGAAAAATTAATTTCGAATCCTAAACCCCAAAATAAGCAAGGATGAACCGGTTTTAATCCTTATGTAAATTAAAAATATATATATATATCATATATCCAGTTATTTTTCGTTTTTAACTATCCATGATTTCAAAGCAGATGTCTTTTTCACCTAAAGATTTGTTTTCGATTTTGTTTAACAATTTTTAAAGGTTATTGAATCGAATGTCACACTGTTACAGAAATGTCACGCGCAAATCGTGAGGACAGACTCTCTATCTTGGCTACGAAGTTAAATGTATAAAATCCATGAGAAGATTTATTTGGCAAATGATGAGTGATAGCAATAATTTATTACACGAGAGTGGAACTTGGTAGCATGTACGATTTTCACCTTCTCTCTTAGTTTGAGGAATGTTATTTTTCTTTTGTTGATCGTTTTGATGTGTTGGAAAAATACTGCAGCAGTACGAAATAACACAGAAGACAATGATTCAAACTTTCGTTTTTTTAGACAATTATTTCTTATTCTCCCACAAATTGACGATTACAACAAAATAATTGAATTCGCTCTGATCCAATCGGGGGCAAACGTTGATAAACAAAATTTCTGATGATGTTTTTATATAAACAGAATGTAGTTTTTTTTTCGATATATTTTTAAACGAGTTTTGGGAGATGCTATTTATGTGTTTCTGATCCCGCTGGGAATAAATTCACTCAAATTTTTTCTTTTCACGTAGTCTTCTTCATCATCATATTCGAAGATTCTCATGAAATCGCCGAACAAGCATTGCACACGTGGAATATTCAAACATTCTCCTCAAAAAATATAAAAAACAAAAGTTAAAAAACTTTTAAAATGTATAATCAAATGAAAATCTTTATACGGTGGATCAAAGCCAACGCGTATCTCACACTGAGACTAAGAGCCATCAACAAGATAAATGATAAAATCTTGGATTTGAACCTTCACTTAGTAAAAGAAAACTCGTTTTATCGAGATTCTATGGTGAAATCAGTTTGAATCAAAAAAGTATTCCCTTATATTTTAAAATCGACACATATTGATTTCATAAATCATGTGTTTGTAGCAAGACGTTAGTTGATTCATGAGCTTCAGAGAACTTGTCTTCTCTTGTGGTTCGACCGAAAAAACCTCGGCAGCCATGATACACCTTTTTTGGTTAACAGACTCATTAAGGACTTACATCCATCCTATTTTTCGCTATAATTCCAACACTACAAGTTTTTATACAAGTGCTCCATAATCACAACCATAACTTTCAGTACACATTGAACCTGTTTGTCTTCAAAACATGTGTCGGCCTCGCTAGATCGTAAACTCACCTTTTTGTTCCAGTCCCATTTTATTTACTTTCATCAAATATCGAATTTCAGACTTCTCGTACTCCTCTTTGATTCAATAGTTAATCAGAATTACCTCCTCTATATGCCTAACCATTTGATCTAAGCACTCCGCATGTTCCTTCATTGCGCCTTATTCATAGAAATTATGGAGCCGGGTAGCTTACATCATTAAGACGTTGAGTTTCTACGTACACTCAGCTCCTTACATGCATCTCGTTAGCTACTGACAGCACATTAAATAATCGTAAAATATAGTTCCGCTTCTCGAATCCCAAATAGTTACTCCCTGGTCGTAGAATCCATTCGCACGCCATTTGACTCGCTCACATTCGCCAGCACGTTGTACTTCAGCGATAAAGGCAGTCATCGGCATTAGCAAGACTCTGAAATCGTTTTTTCCGCAGCCTCATATCCGTGTTTACAAAAAACATATGTCGACTCGCAATTCGCAGGAGAAATCGTCGCAGCGCACGCGGAGTATAATGCCCGCCTAAACTACAGTCAGCCAAAGCCAGGAGGGCAATGACTGTGAGTGGCGCAGTGGGTGAGAAGGCGCTGACAGACAAGTGAGCAGAAAAGCAAGATGCGGATGCTTTGGAGTTTGCAAAGCTGCCTCGGAGAGTTGCTTTTTCGCCGACCGGCATCTGTTGTCCTGCGGACCTTGTTTTCCATACAGTCGTGTCTTCATGAAGGAAAGAGAGTAAAGGGCGGTGAATCGCAGTTTAATGTAGTGAAAACGCTCACCATTACTTTATCTGATCAGCCTTTTTCACGCTTTCTTGACGCGGAGCTGATACGCCGATGTGGGATTCAAATCGAATCCCCGGGCTTGCGTTGATCTCGAAGTGTTGTCGCGATCTGAGTGTAGTATAGCGGCGCTCGTGGCATGTGTCACGGTAATGCTTGGTGGCCAATCTTTCGCAGTTGTTACCGGGTTGGCATGCCGGCATGCAGTACCTATGGTTGCACGGTTTGCAAGTTACACACGCAGTCTGGCATGCCAGAATACGAATGCCTTGCGCTGTGGCCAACGGCCACAAAATACAGCCGCTCGCAGTGTTTACGCTTTAACGCCTGGTAAAATGCTTCAGGGTGCTAGGGCATGTGCCACGGCGTGCGACGTCTGCGGTGGTCGGCTCAAGTTATGTCAAGGCGCAGACGGCATGCCACGCAATGTAGCGACGCCTACGCATCGCACGGCTTGCGCAGGCTGGTTAGCCTGGTGAGCGCGCCATGCTGACCTAGCCGTAAAATTCCAGCCCAGGGCTTATATTTATTGTGCAAATAGCATAGCTGTTTATCATGGCTTGCGATTAAAGTGCCAGCATAAAATAACGGCACGCAGCCTGATGTTCTAATCTAGTTTCGTCCGGCCTAGGGCGTAGAGTTGACCGGGCTTGAGTTGACGTTACATGTGCCACACGCGTCTGCCCAGGGCGTGCAAGCCGCATAAATTTTACCAGGTTGCGATCACTGCCGGCACGCGCAAACATGTTGACCCAGCTGCAGTTCAAGATCGTACGCCATATTTACGGGGCTTATTACGGTCACATAACATAAACGACTCAAATTGTGTCCGAGTTCAGGCTGCGACTGGCGTAAATAGCATAATGGCGACATCGCAGCCATATTGTGCCATAGCGCTGACGATAACTGTGTTCAGGCTTGACATTTCGCAAACAAAGAATGCCGGAAATAGTCGGACACGTTAATGCCCAGCCGCAAAGTCTCTGCGCCCAGGGCTTTGATATTGGCGCAATAGCTGCTAATTTGTACAGCCGTTGTTATTGTCAATATCAGCAGATGTGCTCTGGCATCGCCAACATGGCTTATCGGCGCTGAGATTACAACATGGCAGGCGCGCTTCGCTTCAGAGATTGTCGTTACGGCAAGATTGCCATGGTGCCGCTGTTTGGCATCGTTGCCATGGCTGCGAGCATTTGCTTACGCAGTATCGCCATGGCTACAGGCGCTATCTGGTGACAGCCAAACATGGTGTACAAAATGTCAGAAGAAGATGCGCCGGGTCAGCATCGCCATGGCGCAGGCGCTGGTTACATCGCCACGCGCAAGATGCGTTTCTTGAAATTTGCCGAAAAATCCACTCTGGTATCTAAAAATAATTCCCCTATTAATTATTTACACCGAAGCAACGCCTTAGTTTGGTGTTGCGTAAAAATTTTCACATAATTTTTTACGATTTTACTCTGTCTAAAAACCACCATCAACATTAAGTCCGAAACAGGTTTTGTCATGGTGTGTTAAGACGGGTGACAAATCCATTAACAAGAAACAGTAAAGAAAATAGTTTGCCCCATCTTTATAAATAGATTTTCGGGAATCCTTGTTCGCAGCTATTTATCAAATTATACTCATGGGCTGACGCAGTTTGGGGCGACGTAGTCAAGCGGAGTTGGGAAATCGAGCGGCTGGTCGGGGTGGGGACGCCGCGCGTTCGTAGGTTGGCGCTGGTGGGGCTTGGCGACCATGCCAAGATGAGTCAAGACGAGGCTACTGAGACCGTGGAGGTCTTGCGCGCAGCAGCGCCGGCTTGTGCATTGGAGGTCGGCGAACAAAGGGGCGACGTTGAGTCAGTATATCGGCGGGCCGGCGGGTCCGGCCAAGAATGCAGGCACGCCTCCTAGCGCCATTGAGGTCTAATGGGCCGACGCACTGGAGCGCGCTGCGTGCGCGGATCTATGGGGCAAGAGAGCGACGCTTCTTCGCACGTCAAAGCTCTCTTATTTCTTGCTTTTCACGCGCGCCCATTAGCACATCCATGCCAAAATCGTCTCATCGTTCCTTTTAAGGTTTCAGACTATATCCATCGATCACTCCCTTGTTTACAGGGTTCTTCCTTAGATTCCTCTCTCGCTTGTCGGCAGTGCTTTTTCTTCTCTCTTTGTTCACTTTATCCTCTTTATATGCGCATAGAAGGTGATGAAATTCGACATCTTCCATTTGCAAATATGATGGGATCTCAGAGACGCCGCGTTCCTTAAACTTTTGGAAATTTCGTAAATGGGGTCACCTTGTTCCATGAGTTAACTATTGACCTCCTTCCACTTAACCACGAAGCTAGCAGCATACTGACAAGGACTGTCGAAAAGGTTTTGATGTAATGAATCAAAATTCTCCTCAAGTGTCGAGAAAACTTTCCAAAGGGAGTAGCGGCACGTTGAAGTTGATGTCAAGGTGTTATTGATGATATGGCATGCTGAAGAGTTAATGGGGAGATATCACGTTTAAAGAAATGCTGTTTGTGCACAAGAACGTTAAGGTTCAGTGATGAAGATAGCTTACATCTCTTCGAATGGGCTAGTTCTCCTTTGTTCTTCGCTTAGTTTCCCCGAGGTTTTTTTCCTCTTTTTTTAAACATCTTTCCTTTCTCATCGCACCCCTTGTGCCATATATTTGAGGGGGCAGAGGTTTAATGGTTTTCCGGGTTCTCACGAGAACGGATGCCATATATATATATATATTTTTTGTCAGTGAGAGACTACAAACGCTGTATCAATCCTTGGGAAGTACAACTATTGTGAATGATTCGCACAAAGGGGTGATTTGGGAAAATAATATTTTTAGCATTGATTCAAATATTTGGGCTGTAATATCATTTCAGTGTGTGATCTTACACTTAAATCAAGAACAGCTGCTTACTTCAAAATTCATTTTTATCGTTATCTTCCAATTGAAACGAAGTTTTTACCATACATCTCGATTTGAAAACGGGCTGTGACGCGAGCACATATTATTCGCTCGCTTACCTTCGCTTAGAGCCTGTTTGCAGTACCAATGGTCTTTGACAGCGCCAGCCCACAAGGCCGGTTTCATGACAGGGTCGGGGAGTTTGTTCGGCCAAGGTTGTAGGTTCTTAGTCGTATTTACTAAAGATTTGAAAATCTTATATTCAATTCCTCTTCGATCGCCGGGTTCCTAATAAGCTCGCTGATGTGATGTTAGATGGTTATAATCAGCTTTCATTGCTTTCAAAATCATGTCATGATCTAGTTCTGACACGCCTATCGTTATGTCAAGCCTCCATCTCGACCCTGTGTTGATGCAGCCATACCGTCTTCTCGTTTCATCACGTGAATAGTGTTTTCAACGCTTATGCCTGAAAGTGACGAGGCGGTCGTCACTATTGCCAACGATAAATTTTTACTTCTAGCTTTCGCGCTTGTTTGGGAAGTTTTACGGGAGAGAGCGCTTTGTCGGATACAACACGACAGAGTCGCTGGTGCTCTGGACGCTGAACCTGGGAAGATTGTATACTGCGACATACGCATCGGATGTGGACTATCCGCAGCTTTCTTGAGCTGGTACTGATTGCCTCCTAATATTCCCCGGCTTTATCCTTCTCGAAAATAGCGTTTAGTCGCGTGGCCGCAGAACGACCAGGGTCGGCAGGTTGAGCGTGGCACTGATGATTATCTTCAACTCAGTTTAGATTGACGTAAATAAACAGTATTGTTTCTTCGCCATACTGGCGAGTTTTATGAGATCTTCCGCAGGTTAAGCTGCGCCACGCTTTTGGCTGAGTGTGCTTCCTTTTCCCCGCGCTCATTTTATCGCATTACCAGTTTGCCGATGAGTTTACTCCTCGTTGAAGCATCGTCGAGTTATCAGCATGCCGGAAATGTCAGATGGTTTCATGATTCTGAAATGTTTGAAACGCAGTTTGGTAAATATCGTTTGATTTTACGCCCGTTGTCGGCCACGTCGCGACAGCCGATAATCAACTGAATATTCGCTCGGGCTATCCCACGCTCTTTCTCGGAAGGCAACTTTCAGACACGACTTCGTAATACCAGTTGAATGCTTGTTCAAGGGGATGATCGTTGTACATGCTCTTCCGCAGCGAAAAAATCTTCAAACGGTATTACGTTCATCCGCGAAGACTCGGCATTCGCGTCATCTACAGTATAAACATAGCAGTACCGTGAGCAGGATTCCGGATGGGGTAGTAAGCCGTTTGCCTGACTCCAGTTGACTTTTTCCGCGATAGGAGTCAAATTCAGTCTTCGCCGCGATCTTTCGCGGCGATCAACGACTCTGAGTTTCACCGCAGGTTCACGCCGTATTGTTGGAGATGTCGAGGATGCGAGTCAGCTCGTCGTGGTCGAGCACTCGTTGAGTTCAGCCGTCAATTTCGCAATGTCAAATCGGGCGAGCGGCGACACGTGGTAGATCGAGCACCATGCTCGAAGAAAGACGTACGCGGCTCTCTACCGCGATCGTAATGAAGAGATATTACGCGATTGCGGGTTACGACGCCAGGCTGCTGCCGTGATAAGGTGTACTAGCTTTAATGCGATTCGACGCAGCCGCACAGTCGGCTTAGCAACAACGTTATGGGGAGAGATAATATCGTGATGGTGTTTCTCGCGCCGCGTACGCTTGTATCGGAAATTCATCATGCCAGATTTTGTCGCCTCTGAAATCAGCAGTTGAGTCATCGCAATGACGGGAGTTTTCATTGCACGCCAATTGTTTTATGGGTAAAAATCGGCCGCCGCCGTAATTTATATGAATCGCCTCAAATAATGTCGCGACGAGTTATTTATGGATGGTGATATAACTGCATATCGCTTCTGAAACCACATATAAAAACGTCGCCTGTTTTCGCCATAAAATGGAGGAGAAGGTTTTGATGGGAGGGAAGCGTTAAAAGGTGTCAGAGAGGCACCTATCCCAAACGCGGCGCGAAAGCTTAGAAGCTTCGTAGCAGTGGAGTTTCGGACAGTAAAAAGTCGCTTTCGAAATAGCATTTTCTCAAACAGAATTCGCCGCCCGCGAAGAGGCGTCTATTTATACAGCGAGATTGAAAGAACCGCTCATGAGTGAGTTGGGAGAGGGTAATCAAGATGGTTTAACGGGTGAAAATGCTCTTCACCATTATTCTCCTTATTCATCGGGCGAGTTCTTCACGCTTTCTTTAACGCAGTGTACGCTGCATAGCTGTATCGCTAAAATCCCTAAAGAGACTTCGCTTATTGATATCCGGCGTTGGTCGCACCTCGCAGTGCGGCGTTACAGAGCGCTAGCGTGCATGTGTTACTGACATATGCTATGGTGTCAGACGCGCTGTAGTATTACCAGCCAGCAGGTTTGGCATGCTTACGCGACATCATAGTTAGGCCATTACGCGTACTTATATGCTGGTATGCGCTGACTTCTGCGAGAGGTTGCACGCAATACAATGCGCTGCATTGGCATGTGCCAATGGCATGTGAGGTGAATGCCTCGCGGTGAGGGTTGCACGGCCGTATAGTTGCCGCCAGCGTTTGGCATGTGTCAAGGGCATGCGAATGCCTGGCGGTAGTCGCGCCAGTTAGTTGCCGCGCGTTTGGCACCGCGTCGGTCATGCACGCTGCCGAATGCCTGCGAGATTGCACGGGCTTCAGCAGGTTACGGCACGCGGTACATACCTACAAGAAGTCTCGTGCAAATTAGGGTTTAGGTATTGGCAAAGTGGGGCCGAGTAATGCGCTGGAAATATGGTTATGACGCGGCCGCGATGTTAATGGTACGCGGCGTCATGTCGGTCAATGTAGTTCGCCTAGGCTCTATATGCAATAATGCTTGAAATTACGTTACAATATGTTAAGCATGCCAATGGTACGCCGCTGCCATGTCAATTGTCTTGCAGTTCAGGCGCTTATATGCAAATAGGTTAGCGCCGTGAAAGATGGCTCACACGCAGTTGGCATGTTAATGATTTTAGTACATAAATGGTCTAAAGAAAAACTGTTCAGGCTATTCAGCGCAATAGCAGACGCCAGAAATATAGATCATGCATTACGCGTTAGCATGTGCCAGTCGGCATTTATTACCGGTCTGTCGCAAGTCTGCAAGCCTTATTTACGCAATAAGGCATACGCGCTGGGAAATATGCCATGACACGGTCGCTATGGTCGTTACGTTCATGCCGGACCCAGTCGCGAAGTCTCAGTAGTTCAGGGCGCCATATTTACGCAAATAGTATACGCCTGTAACAGGTCATTTATCACGCAATAAGAAGTACGCTACGCCAAATGTATCTAGTCGTTATTTCAGTAAAATAGGATGCTTATATTTATGGGCCAGGCGTTATAAATGCTTTGGAAATGATGGCTTGCTTCACACGGCATGCGCCAATGGCACGCGCGCTCATGTTGCCCATTGCAAAGCCCGCAGTTAGTATTAAGCGCAGCAGTTATTTATGACATCGCCACGGCACGTGCAAATTATTGCTCACGGCTGCGTCTCAGGGGCTATATTTACGCAGCTAGCGTTTGAAATTTGAGACATGGTGCAGCGCAGGCTTACTTGGCATTTTGCGCGCGAGCATTTATCATGGCGCAGATGGCGAGCCACGCAGGCCAGAAAGAAGAGCATACATATGCTGGTTTGCATTGCCAGCCATGGCGCAAGATGCCGCTTGGGTTTGGCATCGTTGCCATGGTGCGCTAGCATTTAATTTGTTTGCATCACATGCGGCGCGCTAATTTGGCATCGCTAAATACGGCGCAAGATGCTTTATTGTTTGCGATTGCTTAAAGATGTCACGTTACGCGGGCGGCTTAATTTATTGTTACGTGACGCAGCATTTGTTTCAAAATCCCTAACTGCATTCAAAAATAATTCCCATTAATTATTTACACCGCCTTAGCTTGAAAAGGCGTAACACTGAATATGCCTACACTTACCCCCGTCTAAAAACCAATATCAACACCACTACAATACGACACACGCTTACTATGTCCGCCTTTGCAACTTTCATGTTATTATAGGACTTCCAATGCACATCGAATACGCCAGTGCATGAGCAATTCCTCGTTCTTAACTGATAGCAGGTCGGATCATCGTACCCTCAATATAATGAGATCACAGCTTTCAACTCATTTAATCTTCTTAAATCTCAAATTTCCTGCCATATCAAAGTTGTATTAAGAAATTTCTTGTTTCTTCCAATGTCAAATATCAATCCAAAAATAAGCATTATCATCAACAGAAACAAACTAAAAACTATCATGCTTACTATAAGATGACCGCTATCAATTGATCAATAAACCATTACGACAAAACATTCTACTATTGCATGGGAGCTAGCTTCACATAAAGATATTTACACTTCAGTTACATATATATTTCTTCCATAAATGAGAAGGCATTTCTTGATGAATAATTTCATCCAGAATAGCGCGTTATTGTCAACTATCAGAGATGATAGTCAGAGCATATGTATCAGCACAATTCCATGTCGTTATACCCCTTTGTTCACTGCCAACGAATCATCATCCTCTTCACACAATATATCGAGAAACACAATATATCAGTACCGCTAAAAGAGACTTCTTAACATTACCTCTTCCAAAACTAAGACAAAGATTTATCATGTATAAATATATTTGCGTAATAAGAATTCTATCTATTACTTCAAGATATTGGTAAAATGACTGCCTTTCTGTTTGCTCTTCCTCTATGGTATTCAATATTCTTCATTGTGGTTCACCTTCCATGTTGTGGAACAGGGACATCATTCATTGCCTCATCAGATTCTAGACTAGGTGCTGTGGTGACTCTGAGAACCGCCTTGTTTAAGCTCAGTCATCTGCTTCAGAGTCTATGTTCGTGTGTCAAGGACAAAAATCAGAGATATATTTATAAAGCTCGCTTCCTGTTTCGTCTTTAAATGCGCTAACATGTTAAGTCTCTTCGCTTGGTCTAACCATAAGGAGAACTGCGCCCCCACATCTACACACTTACTGTATGCAGAAATTATCGCCCAAGGTGCTTCCCTGTTTCAAAACGCCAACTAAAGCCTAACAGCCCACGGGCTAAAGCTCACACAGCGGTACCCACGTCATTTTGACAACAGGTGCCATCGTCATCGCGATTACAAGAAATAGTGTTACGCCAAGATTTAGCCGGTCGACGGGTAGGCGTCACGCCAATAATGATCGCACGGCGATGCTGTTATCGTTGTCAATAAGATGACGGGCTGTACAGCGATGACGCTGACGCCACGAGCATAGACAAGGTCGCCACGTTGCGCTGATCGCAAGACGCAATGATCGCCGCGATAGCCGCTTACCTACTGTTGACCAAGAGCATCAATATCACGGCTATCGGAAAGATAGTAAGATTAGTGTATAAACATTAATAAATCTGCAGGTGCACGATCGTATAATCCCAGCGATTACACCTTCTCTGTCACCTTGCTGCCACACTCATTGTCTCTTACCATAACGGAGCCGAATACTGAAGCCATGACGCTGCAGGTCTCACGTAGCTCATGGAGGGGAGAATCTACGAGGAGGTGGTCAGTTAAGAGGAGACTAGCGGTCAGAGATTATCGCATCTACTCCATCAAACTGGAATCGATAACAAATCCTGGATGGCTTCTGACCAACTGGGGGCAGGGGCACATACCAAAATTTGCAAAAATTAACATTAACTTTAACATGGTTTTTCAAAAATTCTCCCTCCATAATTACATTCACCTAATCGGGCAAATTCCCGCAATTTTGCTCATACAAGCGCGCCGCAATCAAAGGCCTCAGAAGATACGCATGTGCACAAACTCCGCTACACACACTCCACAACAAAGATAAATCACAGAGACTCAAATAGAACTAAATCGAAATGGCCCCATTCCGCCCATCGGAAATACATAAAAACAGCACACGGTCAGAGTCACCTGATCGCGTGGACGTGCTGCATAGAATCATGGTGCGAAAACGAGGATAACTTAAGCCATCGATCGCCGGGCTGAAAACCCAGGGAAACGTGGGCTGCTTCGCAGCTCCACTCCAAATATAGTCGCACTGACAAGATGCACACTTTAATTCTGGGGCAATAGTAGGAAGAACACCATCGAAGGAGAATGCTCACGAACGGCCTAGTCTGGTGCCTTGGCCACCTTCGACTCTGTGGTTCAACCCGACTTCCAAGGCATTCAAAACACCTGACCTGCCTGGGTTGGTTTCACGTTAATCTTCAGAGCATTCTCCTTCAGCTCGCCTAATCCATTCGGTAGTTGTTCTTCCTCCGTACTAGGAGTCGCAGTCGCCCATCACGCAGATCTTGTCGATTGCGATTTCTCCTAGATGGGCTGCCGAACGCATACCCTTTGTTTCCCACGAATATCCTGGGTTTTCCCATCAACGTCAATAACTTCGTTATCCATCATTCGTTGTTTTCCTTTCTATGATTGATTTGGAGCTCGTCAGAAAACGATCTCGATCTCGTCCACGATCCAGTTGATCTCAGAGTATGATCTTGACCCATGCATCAAAGGTATAATAGTGTAGATTGAACCTCACTTTCGTTCCTCTCAATTTGAGTCTCCCGCGGTTGGGAATTGCTGTTAGATTGAGACCTTCGTGCGGTCTGTCCCTAACTATTGCCATAACTCGATTTGGTAACACACGATAATCTTTTCTCGAAAACCTTGAGTCGGCGCCACCGTTTGTATGGTAAAATTACTCCTACCCCAAACACGTAATTTTTGTATGATGATTTTGGCTGGTAATTGATTCGTGGACTGGATCTTCAATTGAATTATGGAGGAAGGGGGTACTGCACAAAACCCCTCCGATGCTAAAGTTAGTATTGGATTTTCACAGAATTTTTGGTATGGAAGATTGCTTACCTTTTTGGTTGTCAAACCATCCATTTATAGGTTATCAATTTCCGTTTTGAGATGAGGCATGAATTGCAGAATGATCCGCATGGTGGTTGTTATAACGGCCTTGGATGCCTCTTGCTAATAATTGGCCCCCGCATGCCTCCCCGCCATAATTCTCCGCATGATCGCATGGTTGCATGGCTCGCATTCATCCCCCGCATGGCTCCCGAATATTCCAAACTTCCATTATGGTTAAGGGATTACAATGGGGTGTGGTTAACCAAAGGTGTAAGAGAAGTGGGTGTAATCATCCAGGGCCGCGGATTAAGCTACGTCGTGCCACACCGAATCGGGATTCTGATTAAGTTGCATCGACATACACCAAATATTTTCATGTCGCCGATTAATCGCGTCGATCTTCAGTGTCGCCCGATTAATCATCGCAATTGCCATTTGAGTTTGTCATTGCTCTGTCCGGCGGGATATTCGCTGACGTTTGATAATAGCATTGATATATGATGGTCGACATGGTACTTCCCCGTCATCTCTCGAGGCTGTGACGTGGCGACCGCCACGTCATCGTCCTATGCTTGACGTTGGGATCCATTTCTCGACGTGGCATCTACCGTCATCGCTTCGCCGACGTGGCACCCGCCACGTCATCTTGTCTCGATGGACGCCTCGATGCCGCTGGCGTGCTTTGCCACGTCATTATGCCGACGTGACACTATAAGGATCTATGTTGACGTGGACACCTACCACATCATCCGGTGGCCGACGTGGCACCTGCTTTTGTCGACGTGTCACGTTGGTGACGTGGCACCTCGATGACGTGTCAAAGATGACGTGGGAACGCTTATGTTGTGAAACTTTTTAGCCCATGGGCTTGTACATGGGGTGTTTGTTAGGCCTAGTTAGCCATTTTTGGGAAAACAAGGGAAGCACCTTAGGCCCAATGAACCCTCCTTTGCCACTAGCAAGATTTTTGGAGGCCTAAGTTAGCCCATTTATTTGTGTAGAATATTAGGGGTACAAACAGTTTCTCCTTATGAATTGTGGTTTAAGAGGAAACCAAACTTGAAGAGACTTAAAGTCTGGGTTGCTTAGCATATGTTCGAAAGCCCGATCCTAAAGACCAAAATCGGGGAAACGGGGCTTATAAATGCTTTTGTGGGATACTCTCTTAATAGTATCACCTATGCATTTTTAATCATGACACTTTTGAGATTATAGAATGTGTAGATGTGGAATTCTTTGAGAACTTAAATAGAAGCAGGTTCTCAAATGCAACCCAAGGAGAACTCATTGTTACCTAGTCTA
The DNA here is from genome assembly GCA_023531295.1 of Papaver armeniacum. Taxonomy (NCBI): domain Eukaryota; kingdom Viridiplantae; phylum Streptophyta; class Magnoliopsida; order Ranunculales; family Papaveraceae; genus Papaver; species Papaver armeniacum. Next base: position 22,741 of record JAJJWW010005972.1, read on the forward strand.
GAATCAAGAAGAGACTAATGAGAATGATGATCATTCTGCTTCTACCGAGACATGGAGGATATTCAACCCTAGAAGATATTGAACTATAAGGAGTAAGAGAGCAAGAATAGAGAAAAATTTTGGTCCGGACTTTATAACATATCTTGTGCTGTAATAAGAATAGAATTCTTAGTGTTACCAAATATGTTATGCATGTGATGATGAATTCTAAAACTTATCTTGAGGCTATGAGTTCCAAATATGCTAGTTTTTGGAAAGAGGCTATCAATGATGAAAAGAATTCTCTTTTGACCAACGGTACTTGATATATTGTGATTTACCTCCGGCGTAAAGCCTATTGGATGTAAATGGATTTTCAAGAAAAGGATGAATCACGATGGTTCCATTGATAAGTTCAAAGCCGATTAGTTGCAAAGGGTTATAAGCAAAGACATGGAATTGATTACTTTGATACATATGCTCCTCGTTGCTCGCATCTCATCTATTCGTTGTTTAATAGCACTTGCTTCTATTCACAAGTTAATTATTCATCAAATGGATGTCAAAACCGCCTTCTTAAATGGATATTTGTGAGAAGAAATATATATGGAACAACTGAAGGTTTCATATTGCCAGGCCAAGAAAAAGAAGGTTGCAAGTTAGTAAAATATCTTTATGGCTTGAAGCAAGCTCCCATGCAATGGCATGAGAAGTTTGACAAAGTGGTTTTGTCATATGGTTTTGTGTGAATGATGCGGATAAATGTATCTATAGTAAGCATGATAGGGCCTGGATGTGTAATTCCTCTGCTTATATGTTGATGATATGCTTATTTTTGATCGGACATATTTGTTGTGGAAGAAACAAAGAAATTTCTTAGCTCTAACTTTGATACGAAGGATTTAGAGAGTACGAGTGTAATCTTGGGAATTAAGATCCTAAGAAAGGTAAATGAGTGGCTTTAACTCAATCTCATTATATTGAGAAACTCAAGAAGTATGGTCACTTTGATGACAATAACCGACTCCTTTAGACCATACTATCAAGTTAAAAGTAGAACACCCAAGTACTCATGCACAACTTGAGTATTCCAGGTGTCATTCGAAGTCCTATAATGCTATGAATTGCACAAGACCTGGGACATGACCAGTCAGGAGGTGTCGTTTTAGTAATCCAGTGTTGATGGTGGTTTTAGACAAGGGGTAAAATCGTAAAACCCCATGACCTAGTGTTACCCGCAACACATTAACTAAGAGCATTTAACTCAGTGTAAATAATTAATAGGGTATTTTTCAAAATGCAGTTAGGGTTTTCAACACGAGAACCCTAATTCCAAAAACAAGCCGCATATCGCGCATCATGGCAACAATGCCAAACCAAGCCGCACCACTACGCACCATGGCAGCAATGCCAAACCAAGCCGCATACTTCATAGCACCATGGCAACAATGCCAAACCAATCCGCATATCTGCGCACCATGGCAACAATGCCAAACCAAGCCGCACCCGCGCACCATGGCAAAGAATGCCAAACCAAGTCGCATATCGCGCACCATGGCAACAATGCCAAACCAAGCCGCATCTCGCGCACCATGGCAACAATGCCAAACCAAGCCGCATCTTTGCGCACCATGGCAACAATGCCAAACCAAGCCGCACCCCCGTGCACCATGGCACAATGCCAAACCAAGCCGCATCTTTGCACCACAAGCAATAATGCTAAACTAAGCCGTATCTCGCACTCATGGCAACAATGCCAAACCAAGCCGCACCCGCGCACCATGGCAATAATGCCACCCCTAAGCCGCTATGCTTTTGGCCCACGCCAAATATAGCGCCTAGGCTTGCAAGACTTGCAACTAGGTCAACATGGCTGCACGTGCCATTGGCACATGCCAACACGTGTCGCAAGCCATATTTCCAAGCTGCATGCCCTTGCCCACGCCAAATATAGCACCCTAGGCTTGCAAGACTTGCAACTAGGTCAACATGGCCGCACGTGCCATTGGCACATGCCAACACGTGTCGCAGCCATATTTCCAAGCCGCTATGCCTTTGGCCCACACTAAATATAGCGCCCTAGGCACCCAAGACTTGCAACTAGGTCGACATGGCCGCACGTGCCATTGGCACATGCCAACACGTGTCGCAAGCCATATTTACAAGCCGCTATGCCTTTGGCCCACGCCAAATATAGCGCCCCAGGCTTGCAAGACTTGCAACTAGGTCAACATGGCCGCACGTGCCATTGGCACATGCCAACACGTGTCGCAAGCCATATTTCCAAGCCGCTATGCCTTTGGCCCACGCCAAATATAGAACCCTAGGCTTGCAAGACTTGCAACTAGGTCAACATGGCCGCACGTGCCATTGGCACATGCCAACACGTGTCGCAATCCATATTTCCAAGCGCTATGCCTTTGGCCCACGCCAAATATAGCCCTAGGCTTGCAAGACTTGCAACTAGGTCAACATGGCCGCACGTGTGGCACATGCCAACACGTGTCGCAAGCCATATTTCCAAGCCGCTATGCCTTTGGCCCACGCAAATATAGCGCCCTAGGCTTGCAAGACTTGCAATTAGGTCAACATGGCCGCACGTGCCATTGGCACATGCCAACACGTGTCGCAAGCCATATTTCCAAGTCGCTATGCCTTTGCCTCCACGCTAAATATAGGAGCCCAGGCTTGCAAGACTTGCAACTAGGTCAACATGGCCGCACGTGCCATTGGCACATGCCAACACGTGTCGCAAGCCATATTTCAAGCCGCATGCCTTTGGCCCCGCCAATTATAGCGCCCTAGGCTTGCAAGACTTGCAACTAGGTCAACATGGCCGCACATGCCATCGGGCACATGCCAAACCCACACGCCGTAGCCCAACTTGCAAACCGTGCAACCTACCACCAAGGCATTCCGCACATGCCATTGGCACATGCCAAACACGCTGACGTAGCTAACTTGCAAACCGTGCAACCTACCACCAAGGCATTCGGCACATGCCATCGCACATGCCAAACACGCACTTATTTGGTAGCCTAACTTGCAAACCGTGCAACCTACCACCAAGGCATTCCTCACATGCCATTGGCACATGCCAAACACACGCGGCTACCGGTAGCCTAACTTGCAAACCGTACAACCTACCACCAAGGCATTCCGCACATGCCATCGCACATGCCAAAACACACACGCTGGCAACCTAACTTGCAAACTGTGCAACCTACCACCTGCATTCCGCACATGCCATTGGCACATGCCAAACCCACACGCTGGTAGCCTAACTTGCAAACCGTGCAACCTAGCACCAAGGCATTCCGCACATGTCATTGGCACATGCCACACGCGCGGGGCACTAGGCGCCGCTTGCACTCAAGATGCAACCAACACCTCGAGACATCAATACAACCGGGGGATGCTTCTTTGGTGGTTTTGGTTTGGCGGTTACGACATGCAGCGTACACTACACTAGCATTAAGAAAGCGTGAAAAGGAATAAAGCGGTCAAATAAAGAGGAAATAATGGTGAAAAACGTTTTCACCCATTAAACCATGCTAAGTTTCCCTCCTCCCATTATTTCACCCTTACTCTCTTCCTTCATGAGGCTGTGGTACATTTCAATCTCGACTTGTATAAATAGGTCTTACCTATTTCCCACCGACAACAAGTCTCGCGTTCAGAGAAAAATACTACACTCTCGAAAGGCAACTTTGCAAGCTCTCCCAAAAGCTTCCACCTCTTGTAAGCTTCCTAAGCTTTCACTTTTACGATACAAGTGAGATACTACTCTCCCCAACACCTTTCTTTGCTTCCCCTCCCCAAATCAACCCTTCTCCTCCATTTCGTGACCGAAGCAAAACCGGAACCCATTTCTTGGTTTAGGCCGGACTTGTACTGATTGATATCTCGAATCCATAAAGTGCTCATTACAACACATTTGTTTAGGGTTTGAACCAAGTTTCTCACTCACCTACCAAATTAGAAATCAGTGTAAACGATTTTTACCCATAAACAATTGGCGACCAATGGGAGGATTGATCTATTCCACAATACCAACTCCAACTCCCGATTTCGTTTTTCAACGTCAAATCCCAACATGGTGGAACTCAGATCCTGAGCGCCGCCGAGAACATCGGTATTAACGCATCCCACGATGTTGGCGTCTCTCCCATAACGTTGTTACTTCACCCGGTGACAACAATGAACGTCGAATACACTCCTTAGTGTAACACCGCCTATCACTCTGTGGTTGAGCCGCTTCCTCTAGCGTCTCGCACAACCCTCTAATCACGCAACGAATATCTCTTCAAAGTGTCACGCCCCAAGTCACGGAGCTAGGGCCGCCACCGCGACCCCGAATGCTTCTTCCAAAGATGGTGCCTCCGACAACTAAGGCTCCAATTACCCGCCGTGATGCGAGAGAGACCCGGAGGGACCAAGAGGAAGTCGCCCTTATGTCACCATCGCCGATTTGATGGAACGACAAGAGACGCTCGCCGAGCCTGCACAGGACATGGTTTCAACACAAAGGAGGTGCTCACCTTTCTCAAACCCCGACAGAGCGACTACCCCGTGACTCGCATCCTCTTGAGACGCCTGTAGCATCTCCAACAACCTCGACGTGAAGCACCTCAGGCACGCCTCCACTGGGATGAGGAAACTGCACTAGAGTCCCGTTGGAGAGAAATCAACCACCAAACTTCGTCACGAGAGAAGATTTGGAACAACTCCTATGCGACCGAATCAAGCATGATGAGTTCGATGTACATCATCACCAACCCCCTTACCCATCCGAAATACATAGAGTCTCTCCCAAGGGGGTACTCTTCCCCTCAATTTACCTCCGTACGATGGTACAGGAATGCACGCGAACATGTTTCTCGTTTCACCGGAATCCTTGGGTGAACATGAATATAATCAGCGTTCTTCGTTTAAGGGAATTTTCAAAATCACATAGGAAGGGCGTATACATGGTACAACATCATCCCACCGAACAACATTCCCAACCGGAGTAGCATGGTCACCGCATTTTACGAGAAGTATTTCTTCGTGTCAGAAAAGCTACCTTTTCGCACCTCGGGAGAATGTAGCAGTGGGATAACGAACACCCGAATGATTTCGTCAAAAGGTTGTGGTTCAAGCACTCGAGTGTCACGACCCAAATGTGACCGAGCAACAATTGTTAAACGCATGCATCAACGGTATGGTCCCAATCTACCGCGCCCCGCTAGAAAACTTGCGTTTCCAAACATTTTCCGCAGCTCCATGAGGCCGCCGGACGATGCAACAACAGCACCCGGCATTATCGAGACTAGGCCCAACTCGGAACTTAAGACGCACGTGAAACTCGCGGGAGTAGGCGCCTATCAGCAAACAATTTAATGCCGGCTCATCCCTCCGGGAACATAGTGAACGAAAGGAAAAAAGGAAAGCCGCAACTACGAGCCACCACCTGGCGTGAAGCGCGGCGCAACGGGAGCCCCCGCAACGGAAGATCTCCACTAAAACTCCTGCAAAGCATCGTGAGGCCGAAGGAAATATCTTTGATTTCCCATTCCCATCGAGGGAGGTGATTGACCTCCTGAGCTCGGGTTCAAGATGATGTCATGGATTGCCCACCGCTCGTACGTCCACCAGGCGAGGGTGAGATGGCAAACCCCAAATACTTCCATTACCACAAAGTTCGTTCACCACCCGACTAGCGATTGCAAATGGATCAAAGCATATTTTCAAAGAAAGGATAGAAGCTTGAGAACTCCAACTAGGAGACTAAAGAGTGCATCGAGACCCACTCCCAATAAGAAACTGCGGTTCCTCCAGGGACCCGTACACTAGGACCTGTACAATCCATGATCGACATGTATGCAGAAATTCTCTATCTTTCCAAGGTTCGGGCGCCGGGATATTTTCGGCAGGCTCTCAATCGTGTTGTAATCCGCAAACCGGCTTTTTCTCCCTCGTAATCACGCTAAGGGCTCAAGCTTCCCAAACAAGCGAAGCGAGAACTGGGACTGCTGACCACGTCCCGTTTAAGAGTGTAATGGGTGACGACACGCTCATCGACACGACCTCGGCCACAACATCATCACTTTCAAGACACTAAAGGCGGGTAGGATTTACAAAACAAGACGCTACCTATTTCCGTCTCGTGATTAAGAGCTTGAGAGGAGAGGCTTTGAACGCGCATGGCTACATCAACCTAGAGATCGAGATGGGAGACGCTATAACGCTTTGCGCAAGTTCCACATTGTCAAAGAACTAGATCATGACATGATTTTGGGACGCTTATGGGTGCTCGACAACAAAGCAAACCGGACGTACACCCTCTCGTCGACATCCCCGCCCCCGAAGGGGATTCCCAACGCGTCGTCCCACGGGTTATCACATCAACGAGCTATTAAAGGAACCCAAGCGTCAGAAGAGGACCTGTTGGCGCTAGACCATGATTTTCAAATGCAAGTAAGTCTCGACCCAGCAACCTTTTCTCGAACCGGCCTTTTCTTCCCCATTCTCACATGGGGACTCCTGCGCAACAACCGCACGAACGCTGTCAAAAGTGTGAATGGGGAGCTAGACCATTGAACACTTTGCAAGAAGCCTCGGAAGCTTCTAGCGAAACCAACGAAGCCAAGGCTCAAATGGTTATCGACGTCCGAACCCGTTTCAATCGGAGATGTAGTTAGTTAAGGGAAAGCTCGTTTGAAGTTGGGAGGATGACAGTAAAGATGGATTGCCCGAGGAAGGTGAAGGCGAGCTGTGACAGTTGCGGATACCTTTTGGGAGGATATTGTAAGATCATCAATACCGACACACCCGAAGGCGTGATAGTTCACTCGCGATGGCTCAAGCGGAATCCAATCCCTAAAAATGTATTTCCCAATCACTCCCCTTTTCAAGATTTCCTTTGAATCATTCCTCTTAATAGTTGTACTTCCCAAGGATGAATACAACGTTTGTATTTTTCCCGAGATCTCTCTTTTGTCAAAAAAAAAAAAATATATATATATATATATATCTTCCCGAAGCGAATCCTTCAGAGATATCTGGGAGAAATACATCGAAGAACCCGGAAAACCATTGCAGAGCCATCATACCACAACCCCTTTCAAATATATATATATATGAAGCAAAAGGTTTACCGAATGAAGAAGAAGGGAAAGATGTGTTTACAAAAAAAAGAAGGAAAAACATCAGGGAACCAAGAAGCGTATGAGAGAAAACAAAAGGAGGAACTAGCCCTCAAGGATGGAGCGCAAGTCCCTTCGGGCAAAGCTATCTTCAAGCATTCCCCCAAGAATCCTTCGGGCAACAAAGTTTCCATTCAATGATTTTAGCGCGGCAACCCTCAACAGCCCATCCCGGCAAACACAACAAAGATAGCGGTGTCCTCCCGACAACTATTCCAAAGATACGCCACCCATGACACCTCCCAAGATCATCAATAACACCTTTGACATCAGACTTCAAAGGCTGTCTCGCTTCTATCATATACTCCTTGGAAAGTTTTCTCATCGACACTTCGAAGGAAGTTTTTGATTCATTCACATCAAAATCAAGAATCATGGCCTTCTCCTCGTCCATCGAACCCAAGAGAGTCAGAACATGCACTGTTCTTCTTGAGGATAGATGGAAGGAGGTCCATAATAATTTCGTTAGCTTCATGGAACAAAGATTCAACCCAGCCAATACTTCCCTCAAGAGAAGAAGATCGATCTCCACCGATTTCAAGTCCTTTTCCAAAAGTTTAAAGGCACTACTGCCTCTCGGAAGATCCCATCATACACCGGCAGAAGAAATGGAAAGATGATCAAATTTCATCCCTGTCTATACGCATATAAAAAGAGGATGGCGTGAACAAAAAGGAAGAAGAAAACGACCGCAAAGCAAAGGAAAGGGAATCAATAGGAAGAACCCCTTCTCAAACAAGGAGACGATACATTGCGTTGGATATGAATACGTAAACCTTAAAAAAGGAAAGGAGCAATGAAAGACATAATGCTTCTGATTTTTGGCATGGATGATGCCCTAATGGAAGCCGCACGTGAAGGAAAGCAAAATAAGGAAACTTTCTTTCCTCAAGAAACGTCTCGCTCCCTCTTTATTTACATAAGTCACGCCGCAAGCACGGCCTCAAGTTGCACCGCCCCACCCAATGGTGCGCCGACCTCCCAATGGCCGCCCAAGTCACGCCCGCAAGCACGCAATACTTCTACACATTGCGCCGACCCACCAACCTAGCACACTCGCCTTCCCAACTCATGCCAACTTCCCAACGTCGCCCAAGCCGCACCGGCCCCACCAATTGCGCCGACCTCCCAATGGCCGCACAAGTCACGCCCGCAAGCACGCAAGACTTCCACACTTTGCGCCGGCCCCACCGCTTAGCACACTCATCTTCCCAACTCATGCAAACACCCAACGTCGCCCAAGCCGCACCGGCCCCACCAATTGCGCCAACCTGCAGCACGCACGGCTTCTACACTTTGCGCCGGTCCCACCCGGCCCAGCCCACCAGTTCCCAACTCACGCCAACTACCCAACGTCGCCTAAGTTCCGCACGGCCCACCAATTATGCCTGACCTTCGATTTGTGCAAATCGCGTAGGCAAGGATTCCAAATCCTATTTATAAAAGGTCGACAAGCCTCCTTCAATTTTCTTTACAGTTCTTTGTTAATAGTTTGTCACCATCTTATGCTTACCTCGCAACAAAGCCCCCGTTCCGAGCTAATCGGGGACTTAATGTTGATGGTGGTTTTTAGACAAGGGTAAAATCGTAAAACCCCATGAACTAGTGTTACATGCAACACATTAACTAAGAGCATTTAACTCGGAGTGTAAATAATTACTGGGGGTATTTTTTTAAAATACCAAATTAGGATTTTCAAATACGTAACCCTAATTCCAAAACAAGCCGCATACCGCGCACCATGGCAACAATGCCAAACCAAGCCGCACCCTCGCGCACCATGGCAGCAATGCCAAACCAAGCCGCATATCGCGCACTATGGCAACAATGCCAAACCAATCCGCATATCGCGCACCATGGCAACAATGCCAAACCAAGCCGCACCGCGCACCATGGCAAGAATGCCAAACCAAGCCGCATCTCGCGCACCATGGCAACAATGCCAAACCAAGCCGCATCTCGCGCACCATGGCAACAATGCCAAACCAAGCCCGCATCGCGCACCATGGCAACAATGCCAAACCAAGCCGCACCCTCGCGCACCATGGCAGCAATGCCAAACCAAGCCGCATATTGCGCACCATGGCAACAATGCCAAACAAAGCCGCATATCGCGCACCATGGCAACAATGCCAAACCAAGCCGCACCTCGCGCACCATGGCAACAATGCCAAATTTCCAAGCCGCTATGCCTTGGCCCACGCCAAATATAGCGCCTAGGCTTGCAAGACTTGCAACTAGGTTAACATGGCCGCACGTGCCATTGGCACATGCCAACACGTGTCGCAAGCCATATTTCCAAGACGCTATGCCTTTGGCCCACGCCAAATATAGCGCCCTAGGTTTGCAAGACTTTGCAACCAGGTCAACATGGCCGCACGTGCCATTGGCACATGCCAACACGTGTCGCCAGCCATATTTCCAAGCCGCTATGCCTTTGGCCCACGCCAAATATAGCGCCCTAGGCTTGCAAGACTTGCAACTAGGGTCAACATGGCCGCACGTGCCATTGGCACATTCCAACACGTGTCGCAAGCCATATTTCCAAGCCGCTATGCCTTTGGCCCACGCCAAATATAGCGCCCGGTCTTGCAAGACTTGCAAACTAGGTCAACATGGCTGCACGTGCCATTGGCACATGCCAACACGTGTCACAAGCCATATTTCCAAGCCGCTATGCCTTTGGCCCACGCCAAATATAGCGCCCTAGGCTTGCAAGACTTGCAACTAGGTCAACATGGCCGCACGTGCCATTGGCACATGCCAACACGTGTCGCAAGCCATATTTCCAAGCCGCTATGCTTTGGCCCACGCCAAATATAGCGCCCTAGGCTTGCAAGACTTGAAACTAAAGTCAAGATGGACGCACGTGCCATTGGCACATGCCAACACTTGTCGCAAGCCATATTTCCAAGCCACATGCCTTTGGCCCACGCCAAATATAGCGCCCCTAGGCTTGCAAGACTTGCAACTAGGTCAACATGGCCGCACATGCCAAACCCACACGCCGGTAGCCTAACTTGCAAACCGTGCAACCTACCACCAAGGCATTCCGCACATGCCATTGGCACATGCCAAACACGCACGCGGTAGCCTAACTTGCAAACCGTGCAACCTACCACCAAGGCATTCGCACATGCCATTGGCACATGCCAAACACGCACGCCGGTAGCCTAACTTGCAAACCGTGCAACCTACCACCAAGGCATTCCGCACATGCCAAACACACGCCCGGTAGCCTAACTTGCTAACCGTGCAACCTAGCACCAAGGCATTCCGCACAAGCCATTGGCACATGCCAAACACACACGCTGGTAACCTAACTTGCAAACCGTGCAACCTACCACCAAGGCATTCCGCACATGCCATTGGCACATGCCAAACCCACACGCTGGTAGCCTAACTTGCAAAGCGTGCAACTTACCACCAAGGCATTCCGCACATGCCATTGACACATGCCACACGCGCCACTAGCAGCGCCACTTGCACTCAAGATGCAACCAACACTCGAGACATCAACACAAAGGGGGATGCTTCTTTGGGGTTTTGGTTTATGTCACAAAGATGCGGCAGACACTACGCTCACATTAAGAAAGCGTGAAAAGGAATAAAGCGGTCAAATAAAAGAGGAAATAATGGTGAAAAACGTTTTCACCCATTAAACCATGCTGATTACCACCTCCTCCCATTATTTCACCCTTTACTCTCTTCCTTCATGAGGCCGTGGCACGTTTCAATCTCGACTTGTATAAATAGGTCTTACCTATTTCCACCTGCACAACAAGTCTCTGGTCAGAGAAAAATACTACACTCTCGTAAAGGCAACTTTGGCAAGCTCTCCCTAAAAGCATCCACCTCTTGCAAGCTTCCTAGCTTTCACTTTCGATACAAGTCGAGATACTACTCTCCTCAACACCTTTCTTTGCTTCCTCCCCAAATCAACCCTTCTCCTCCACTTTTGACCGAAGCAAGTCCGGGAACAGCCATTTCTTGGTTTAGGTAGGACTTGTACGTATTGATCTCTCGAATCCATAAAGTGCTCACGTGCATAAAGACATTTGTTTAGGGTTTGAACCAGTTTTCTCACTCACCTACCGAAATTACCAAATCAAGATAAACGATTTTTACCCATAAACACCGAGGATATGAACACTGGAAAGGGTTTCAAGAGTTATGGCTTACTTGAAAGGTACAATGAATTTTGGCTTGCATTACCAAGGCTATCCTGTTAGACTGGAAGGGTACAACGATGCTCCTTTGGAACGATGTAGAGGCCAAGTCCAAATCAACGTCTGGATGGATCTTTACATTAGGGGGTGCTTCGTGTCTTGGAGTTCCAAGAAGAAGACTTGTATTTCGATTCAACAATGTTATCGAATTAATAGCCTTAACGGATGCATGTAAGGAGGCGGAATGGCTTAGGAACCTACTTATGGAAATTCCATTTTGGAAGAAGCCAACTCTGGCGGTCTTGATTAATTGTGATAATCAAGCTACCATCTATAATTTCTCAAATAAGACTTATAATGGAAAGTCAAGACATGCAAGTCTTAGACATCAAATGGTTAGGCAACTACTCAAGAGGGGAGTGGTTACGGTTAACTTTATTGAATCAAAGAGGAATTTGGCAGACCCATTTACGAAGAGTCTACCAAGTTCGGTGGTTTCAATAAAAGTAAATAAATGGGACTAAGGTCCAGTGAAAGAAGTTTGATCTCCCATAGCAGAAACCCAACCTATGTTTTGAAAAAGATAAACAAGGTTCAATGTGGTACCAACAAGTTATGGATGTAGATTATGGAGCACTAATATAAAATTTCCCATTTCTAATTAGTGTTGGGTTCTGCAAGAAAATAGGATGGATGTAAGTCCTTAATGAGTCCGTGATTAGTAAAAGGTGTATCGCGAAACACCTTCGAGACTTACCTATATGAGTATGGAAATCGGGTCGTTTCTAAGAGAAGAAGACCGTTCTCTAAAAAGAAGACTCATGAATCAAGGATATAAGCACATGGCCATTAACGTGCTTAGCTACAAAACACATGATTTATGAAATCAATATGTGGAGACTCGGTTTTATCATAAGGGATACTTGGTTCAAGACTGGTTTCACCATAGAATCTCGATAAGGCTTTGAGTTTTCTTACATAAGTGAAGGTTCAAATCCAAAGATACCTATCATTTATGTGTTGATTTCAACGATGATGCTTAGTCTCAATTGTGCTTGAACTACGTTGGCTTGATCCCACTCGGGTAGCGTGGGCGATCCTTCGGTGCAGCCCACTCTGATTTAAAAGTTTTTAACTTTGTTTTATGGTTTTTGAAAATAGGGGGAGAATGTTGGAATATTTTTGGTGGTAAATGAATCATTTGAATGATTTACAAACATATCGAGAATCTTGAATCCAACAGACGTCATTGATGTATGATGATGAAGAGACTCATCGTTTCGTGAAGAGAAACATGTTGGTGAAAAGATTTCTATTCCCAACGAGATGCGAAAACCTCTATAAATAGCATCTCCCAAAACTCGTTTAAAATATATCGAAAAAAACCTTTTTTTCTGTTTTCTCTCTTTCTAAAGCATCATCAGAAATTTTGTTTACATGTGTTCTTGATTGGATCAAGGGGTACAAACCTTGAATTCAATTTCTGTTGTAGGGCTTTCATTGTATCCTGAAGGCATTATTTCACATACCTGTTGTAATCATCAATTTATTGGGAGGGTAGAAATAATTGTCTAAAAGAAATCTTATGAGCCTTGAAAGTTTGGAGTACAACAATCTCTTCCTGTGTTATTTCATCTTTTATTGCAACCCAATTTTTTCCAACACACCTTAATAAAACCGATCGTAAAAAAGAAAATAACATTCCTCAAAGCTAAGAAGAAGAAGATGAAAAATCGTACATACTGTTGGTTTAGGTGTCTTAGAGTTCCTCTCTCCTCGATCTTCTTCTCCGTATTGCTATCACTCATCATTTTATAAATAGACAAATAAGTCTCTTCTCATGGATTTCAGCTCTGTTGGCCTCGCCTAGCCAAGATATATATAGAGAGAGTCCTGTCCCATCCCAGATCAGAAATACGATTCCACGCGTGTACCCTACACCCCAACATTTCACACTAACGATTGTGGGTCCACTTCGCGGACATTCCAGTTCCAATAACAACACAAAATTGGTTAAAAAAACCAAAATCAACAAATCTTAGGTGAAAAAGACATCTAGATTTTGATACCGTTTAAATGGACAAAAATACAAAAATAGCCTGGATATAAACAGTTTTATCCTACCCATTTTCAAATATATATATATATATATTTTTTAATTTACATAAGGATGCATCCAGTTTCATCCTTGCTATTTTTAAGTTTAAGTCGAGATGAATCCAGTTTCATCCTTGCTATTTTTTTTTTGTCCATTTCACCCATACTCATTTTTACTCGTCCATTTGAACCAGGTTTTAAAAATATTTGGACAAATAACCCATTTTCCGCAATAATAACTCTTGATCAAATTAGGAGAGAAATTACCCGTGGCCAGGAGATTTTTTGACGAGGATCAGTCTAATTCAATGAGATAATATACTCCCTCCGTCGCTAATTAGATGAGCTACTTGTAGTTTGCACAAATTTTAAGGCAATGAGGAAAGTAGAGTATATTTAAGTATTTTTACAATTATATCCTTATGGGAAATAATTAGTAAAATTTAGAAACGATTTATCTCTTAAACTATACCACGGTTTTTATAAACTTTATACCGTTGAAAAGCATTTTAAAACACCTTTTAAAATATAAACATGACTATCAAATTATACATATTTCTTATAGAAAAAATAATCAATTAAAGGGTAATTTTAGAAATATCCTCTTGGTTAGTGAAATGATCTATTTGTGGACAAAACTAAAAACCAAATAACTCATCTAATTATAACGAAAGGAGTACTTCTCAAGAAAATTATATATAGTGCAGCTGATAGTTCTGACGGGAAGAAGTCTACCCATTCCCTGGTAAGCATGGTTGGGAACAATTATTATCAACATAAAGTCCAAATTCCGATAGACCAAAAACAGTTTGGTCCCGGTTTCCGGAATTGGCCACAACCATCAAAACTGCACTCGCTCTCCTTCCTAATTAATAATAGGCCGGTTATTTCCTTTTAAGTAATACTTCTATCTATGTAGTATTAACTTCTAAATATCATACGGTCCAAGGTTATATAAACCTAGTTCTTCTAAGATAAAAACCAACCACCAAGTTCCTCTGATTTAATTATAAGATTAAGATCCAAAAAAATCTCTTCTGATGGCAAAGTTTATAGACATAGCTCGCAGTTTACTATCGGTTTTATTCATTCTTGTGGTTGCAGTTGATGGAAGAACAATTAGGACAGGATCCAACAAAGCAATAATGAAAGCTTCCGTTCCAGCCAGTAAAAATATGCCAGTCGCAACAAATAATTTATCTGTCAATCCAAATACGAATCATAGGTTCTTAGATACCCATAGAGGCAGTAATATCGTCATTGGCTTGCCGGAATTAAAGAAATACTTCCACCGCTTTGGGTATCTACCAGATACGAATTTCACCGATGTTTTTGATGAGCAGTTTGAATCAGCTGTCACTCTATACCAGTCGAAACTTGGGTTACCAATGTCCGGTAGAGTCGATTCCGCTACTCTATCTCAAGTTATGTCACCAAGATGTGGTGTGCCTGACAATGATGATCATAACAAGTTACGACATACAGCTAAACATTACTCGCTTATCACGGGCCGCCCCACCTGGAACCATTCCACAGTGCCGTTGATGTTAACTTACGCATTATTGCCGGAACATATTATCCATTACATAAAATTATCAGATATTCGTGTTGCCATTAAGCAGGCATTCTCGAGATGGTCATCAGTTATTCCAGTTAATTTTATAGAAACTCAAGATTACATTCATGCTAACATCACAATTGGCTTTTATTACGGCGACCATGGGGATAGGATCCCGTTTAGGATCCTTGCATTTGCAAGTGGTCCTAGATCAGGCGCATATTTACATTTTAATGCAGCACATACTTGGGCAGTTGACTTCAATTCAGAGAAATCAGAAAATGCCTTTGATTTGGAAACAACGGCAGTACATGAAATCGGGCATTTGTTAGGGCTGAATCATACATCTATTAGCGAAGCAATCATGTGGCCTCACATAGGCCCTAGAACTAAACACGTAGAGTTAGCTTTGGATGATGTCAATGGTGCTCAAGCTCTCTACGGCGCAAACCCAAATTTTAAATTAGATTCTCCCAATGGAAAAGAAGTGGCTAGTAGTGAGTCTTCTTCTTCTTTTGGTTTAAGAGAAATCATTACTATTTCTATTTGTCTACTAGTTAAAGCATTGTTTTTTTTCTTTATAATATCTAGTTGATGAACTCGATTCTTTCTTTCTTGTTGTAACATTTTATATTTGTTATCATGAACTCTTCTTCATTATTAGTTTTTTCTATCCTTTCTTCTTCATTAAATTTGGAACCGGTTCTATAGAAAAATTGCATATTTGGTCACTTTACTTGGTTAAGCATGCAAAACCATAAAACCAATCTAATTGCAATTAGAGTAGTGCGTATTCCTGCAATGTTCTTGTAGTTGCGGGAAATCCCACAACTAACACCCCAATAACAATTTCTAGATCTAAACTTATTTAACATGAAAATGAAGATAAAGATAATGGAAATGTAAAATAAGACACAAGATTTACGTGGTTCGATCAATATTATCTACATCCACGGGATTAGGGTTCACTATGATTGTTTGTAATTACATTTGGATTACATTGAGACTCCATTAATGAATATTTGGAGCTCTAGGTTGATGAAGGAAGAAAAAGGAGATAATAATAATAATACAAATTCTGTCTTCTTTAGAGAGTCTCTTCTTCTTTTTTCTCTCCTGCCTTTCTCTTTATATAGGTGTTTACATAGTGGATGACACTCACATATAATGGAGTACATCTCACATTTACGTTGTTTGAAATGTTTCAAGGTGGCTTAAGTGCTCTACTAAAGAACAAAAATGAAGAACAAGAAATAGGAAATCACATACCTTAACAAGTTAGAACGTAACAAGTTCTATACTTGTTTGCAAGTTATTTTATCAAGAAGTTCTTTTTTGTGCATGATTTCTTTTTGTGATCATCTTAGTTACGATTTATGCATGAATGAGCATCCTTCGGTCTTTCTCTCACCCTATGTTGTGGGCGCTAGGCGAGGCGCCAAGCCCTTCGCCTAGCGCCTAAGACACTCTAGGCGCCCGGATATCATGTCTTTCTCTCTAGTCCTTCGGCAGCATTACCGGAATCGTAAATTAGGAAATGCAAAACTTCAATC
This sequence comes from Papaver armeniacum, assembly GCA_023531295.1. Classification (NCBI taxonomy): domain Eukaryota; kingdom Viridiplantae; phylum Streptophyta; class Magnoliopsida; order Ranunculales; family Papaveraceae; genus Papaver; species Papaver armeniacum. The sequence goes on from JAJJWW010005972.1 coordinate 39,284, forward strand.
GTAAGAGGATTTTATAAACTAACTCGTATTTGAGACTATAAGTAGAGGCTTTGTTCCAGATGTTTTAGTCATTGTTGAAATTGATCACATGGTGAGTTTAGAGATATCTCGGCGTGATCGATGGTTTTGAGTTTTATATATCTCGCTTCTTTCCTCAATCTTACCGGCCAATGAGTAACTCATTAACCCAATAAGTTCAATAATGCGGAATCAACGGTATTTCAATTGTTTGTATCTCTTTTTGGAAGAAGCCAACTCAGAAACGGTCTTGATTAATTGTGATAATCAAGCTACCATCTATAATGTCTCAAATAAGACTTATAATGGAAAGTCAAGACATGCAAGTCTTAGACATCAAATGGTTAGGGCAACTACTCAAGAGGGAGTGGTTACGGTTAACTTTATTGAATTAAAGAGGAATTTGGCAGACCCATTTACGGAAGAGTCTACCAAGTTCGGTGGTTTCAATAAAAAGTAAAGAAATGGGACTAAGGTCTCAGGAAAAAAGTTTGATCTCCCATAGCAAGTAAAACCCAACCTATGTTTTGAAAAAGATAAACAAGGTTCAATGTGGTACCAACAAGTTATGGATGTAGATTATGGAGCACTAATATAAAACTTTCCATTTCTAATTAGTTCTGGTTTAAGAAAATAGGATGGATGTAAATCCTTAATGAGTCCGTGATTAGTAAAGGTGTATCACGAAACACCTTCGAGACTTACCTATATGAGTATGGAAATCGCTAGTTTCCTAAGAGAAGAAGACCTTTCTCTAAAGAAGACTCATGAATCAAGGATATAAGCACATGGCCATTAACGTGCTTGGCTACAGAACACATGATTTATGAAATCAATATGTGTGGAGACTTAGGTTTTATCATAAGGGATACTTGGTTCAAGACTGGTTTCACCATAAAATCTCGATAAGGCTTTGAGTTTTCTTACACTAAGTGAAGGTTCAAATCCAAAACATACCTATCATTTATGTGTTGATTTCAACGATGATGCTTAGTTTCAATTGTGCTTGAACTACGTTGGATTGATCCCACTCGGGTATGTAGGCAGTCACTTCGGTGATGCAGCCACTCTGATTTAAAAGTTTTTAACTTTGTTTTATGGTTTTTTGAAAATAGGGGGAGAATGTTGGAATATTTTGGTGGTACGTAACTGTTTCGACGGTTACAAACATATCCAGAATCTTCGAATCCAACAGACGTCATTGATGTCTGATGATGAAGAGACTCATCGTTTCGTGAAGAGAAACATGTTGGTGAAAAGATGTCTATTCCCAACAGATGCTAAAAACCTCTATAAATAGCATCTCCCAAAACTCGTTTAAAATATATCGAAAAAAACCTTTTTTCTCATTTTCTCTCTTTCTAAAGCATCATTGAAATTTTGTTTACATGTGTTCTTGATTGGATCAAAGGGTACAAACCTTGAATTCAATTTGTTGTATAGGGCTTTCATTGTATCTGAAGGCATTATTTCACATACTGTTGTAATCGCCAATTTATTGGGAGGGTAGAAATAATTGTCTAAAGAAATCTTATGAGCCTTGAAAGTTTGGAGTACAACAATCTCTTCATGCGTTATTTCATCTTTTATTGTAACCCATTTTTTCCAACATAAACAACTCTAGATTCTTTAATTCACAAGTGCAGGAAATTCATATCTGAATTTCTGAAAATGTCTCATAGGAAAGCTATTAAATCTCTTAGACAGAACAGATCTAATATACACTAGCTGCCACCTCCTAGAGGATCTTTCAGTATTAACTCAGTTGGTTCATATCTTAAATCAAATGATTCAGGTGGCATTGGATTAATTATTCATGATTTTGCAGGTACTCACAAAGGATCACGCCCGGTGCATCCATCTAGCTGAATCATTTGGACATGAGCATGCAGAGTGTAGCGGATTATGGGAAGCAGTCAAATTGGTAATTTGCATTTTCTTTTTTTATTTAAATTAGGTAAAATAGAATAAGATCAGTCAAATGTTGACTTTGACGGTCAACGGCGGGTCTGGGTACCAATGCTTAATTTTTAAAATGTTGGGTACCAAAGCAATGTATTGGACATTTGCTGGGTACCAAATATTAAATATCCCTTTCTGTTTACCATAAAAAAAAACATATCTATACTTTTACATTTTCACACATACTTGTATTATTTGTTAGAGAAAATGAGATATTTATGTATTGAATCGAAATGAAGTTCTGAATTAGTTGTTGTGTTTACAATAAAACCACGGCCATCTATCTAGCTATGCTATGTTACTTTTGTTGGTTGGCTGCTATGACGTATGTTAATGTCGATTGATCCAAACAAAAGACACATTAAAATCCTTGTTGACCTTACCAATGCAATCTTCCAAAGTTCCAAACACGGTGAAATCCTTCTAATGCAATCTTCGCCCCATGCTATATCCCAAGTGACATAAATTTAGGAAAGCGTTCTTCACATCCAAAATTTGTTGTCATTTCTAGTCTCGCAAATGCAAACTTGGTCACTTTCCTGCGTATGAGTACACTTGAAATGCCACTTAGCTTGTGTTTCTTGTACTCATTTTTCCATGGCATGCTACGGCCAATCGAATTCTGAGTAAGTCTTGTGATTCTTATATCAAATAGGTAATAGCTAGTTATATATGATCCTGGCCTTAAATGTTTAGAGATTTTTGTTAACTAATGTTACGATCCAAAAAATCAATCATGTAATGTCACAATGCCAGATGATTTCTTTACTTTTCTGTTTTCTTGGATTATAGAAGCAACAGTTTCAGATTTGGTGCATGGTCTCAGTGGCCATTGTTTGGAGTATTTGGCTGGAAAGGAACTCTAGAATTTTTACATGAAAAGAGAACAATGAGATTGCTATTCAAAAGAAGATTAAGTATCTCCATTTCACTTGGTGCTTGGTGTTTAAAAACCTAGAGTCTCCATCTTACGCTGATGTTACGACATGTTGGCCAAGAATATACTTTGATCATTTGTAAACAAAGTGCAGAGAGGTAGTCTGTTACTTCTCTACTTTCTTTCTCCTTTTTTTTTTTTTTTTTTGTTTCTTTTGTAACTCTTGAGGGTGGTATATCTTATACCTCTCGTTTTTTTGATCAATAAATTTTCTTTACCGATCAAAAAAAAACATGATTCTAATTTCTGTAACAGATTTCTTCCATTTAGAATCTTTGACGTTCTTGAAAGTGTAAGAGTTTCCTACAGTAATTCGTCTAGTGCAATTCTGAAAGGCCTTTAGAATCTGTCGACGTTCATTATATTGGATTTTGATGGCGCGGTACCTAGACATTGAGTGATTGAAAACACAAGCGCTCTTTCAAATTGAATGGAATTGTAAGCTTTGTGGTGGAATGCCTATTTTGAAGTTGCATAAATGCTCCATGCCAGCAGTAAACCCAAATACGAAGCAAAGAGGAACCGTGGATTTTTATTGAATAATGAAACCATGTTTTGCTAATGAGCCAAAAAAATAAAATAAATAAATAAATAAATTGAATTGAACAAGTTGAATGAACCTAACTAATTGAACTTGAATTAGTTAAAAAAAAAATGAGCAAGGAACACCAAAATTAAGCTAACTTATGTTTTGCAAGTGAGTCAAAGGTCGCGGTTACAATATTTTTTTCAGTCACCCATTGGGGTGCCACTGTCGGCTGTTCATACTGGACAGTCGATACATATAAGTGACTCATCATGAGAGACCAGAGAACAAGTCGTAGAAAACAAGCCATGGATGCAAATTACAACAATTTAAATTTACTTAAATTATGATGATGATTACTCATTATCGTGCTTAAGCTTTTTCACATACAAACCCAAAGGAACAAACATTTTACAATATTACAAGGAACTAGCATTTAACATACAAACTGCAAAGATCTCAATAAACAAACCAGATGCGTAGCCTATGGGAACATTTTCAGGTTCTTAAATAAGCAAATTCAAAATCAACGATCCTAATAAAACGGAAGAGAGGAAACATAAACAGAAACTTACAATTTTTTACAACGACATTGCAGATTAGATAAGAATCTACAAGAAAAATGTAGGAACCGACACCAATATGTATCCTAGGAAAACCTATCAGTCGGCCCAACATAACATTCAGAACCCACTAGAGGAATCATAAAGAGAAAAACCAACAATTTATTTACGCAGAAATTGCTGATTGAGAAAAGAATCTGAAAAAATGTTGACACAACAGACGCATACATGCATGATAGGTTTTAAAGAGGAGATATCATTGTGCTCCGAAGGTTCCTGTTGATGGACTTGCATTTCGATTTTTTTGTTTCAACTGATGATGGATCATGAAAACAAAAAAATCATAAAAGAGATCTTTTACAGCTGCTGTTGTTCAATTTTAGGGTTAGGGTTTGGATTGTTTTTCTATCTTTAATGATCTTGGGCATTCAGCTTAGTGATCATCGTGATCGTCCATTTGTTTTCAACTATTTTGATTTGACACCTCATAAGTATGCTGCTGACCTTTTTGTAGACGTCATGTGATTTTATTTTATTTTATTTTACATTGATATACGCGGAAGTCTTTAAACATGGAGTCAAGATCCATACCGAAGAAGCTATATAAGTTGAGCGAAGTAAAATCTAGCTCTAAGCGAAAATTGGCCTGGCGTGGGAAAAAATTATGCAATTCCGTGGTTATATGTTGGTAATGAGAGGCTTAACCGTATTTGGAACAATCTTCCGGTTGCGATATGGTGGTGCATTTGGAAGGAACGGAATGCAAGGATTTTCAACAACAAAAACAGAAATTTAGCAAGCATAATTAGAGATATCAAGATTCAAGCTTATCTTTGGGCCGAATCAAACACAAAGATGGTAGGTTTAACGGCTAATATGGTAGTTTGTTTATGGGATTCAAATTTCTATCGTCCAGGGCATGGAGTAGCAAGAGTACGTGTCTACTCTTGATCTTGTAAATTTTTTCTTTCTTTTTGGTGATCGACTCCCATGCCGGTTTTCGTTTTTTGTTTCGGTTGTATTTTTTTGGGTTAAGGTACCCCTTAAGTACCTTATTTTCAATGAATCCTCCTCTTGACCGATCAAAAAAATGTTGGTAATGGCCTCATAGGCCTCTTTATAGGGTTCTGGATTTTAACTTTTGAGTGTACAACAATGAACAATCTTCACAAGTTTGTATATTTCTATTTCACATGTCAAGGACCAGGAAAGACGTATGTCTGAATGATTTTCTCGCATCCAAAATCACTAGAGTTTGCGTACACCAGTTTGTCCGGCAATCATTTCTATTGTCGAGTGTCGTCCCCTTCAAATTACACACCATAAGTTCGTATTATTAACAGGTCAAAGGCCAGCACGATTTTACACCTCTACGTATCTTAAATGATCAGTGTTGGATTAATAGCAAAGATTTTACACAAAATTGGTTAAAAAGACCAAACTTAAAATTTCGGGTGAAAATGACAAGTTAGATTTTGATCTTGTTTAAATGGACAAAAATTTAAAAATAGGTAGGATGTAACCAGTTTCATCCTGCCCATTTTCAAATACTTTTTCTTATTTCTAATTTACACATGATGCATCCAGTTTCATCCTCGCTATTTTTTAAGTTTAAGCCAGGATGAATCCAGTTTCATCCTTGCTATTTTTTTGTGTCCATTTCACCCATAAACTATTTTACTCGTCCATTTGAACCGTGTTTTAATTTTTTCTGGACAAATGACCCATTTTCCGAAGATTTTATTGACATGTACACTAGTAGAATGAAGTGCAGCCGTCACTCTAGTAATTTAACTTGTCACCATTTTTTTTTTTTTTTTTTTTTTGAAGATAACTTGTCACCATTTACTAAATCTTTGGAGAAGTACTTCAATTTCAATCAAGTCATATTTTGCTTCACAAAAACTCATTTCGGCTTCTAGAATTGCGCCACAAAACTGACCTTCTTCGGCTTGATTCCAAAAGTAATTTCTTAGGGAGCATCCAAACACCCTGTTAAAAATAACACGGGTAGTTAAGCATCCGCCAACCGAAGGCTAAGTCCTATGGGCTAGATTGAACTGCTAGATTGGCCAAAAAGTGTTGCAAATCAAAAAATAATTGTGAGAAAAAAATTAACACTCCTAGTTGATAGTTATCTCTCCTAGCAAGTGCTCGCAGTTCAACTATCAGCGAGATTGAAACACTAAACGGTTCAGCGCTCAAAAAAGTGTTCTTAACGCGAATTTGTTCAAATTCTGGGAGCTAAATTTTATGATCTAACGGCTAAGATTTAAAACGCTGAACCAAACAGCGTTCTATAGTGGTCCCAGATGACGTGGATGACCAATCTAGTCATAGATATCTAGTCCATAGACTTAGGAGGTTGCCCATGCCGACGTGGATGGCCAATCTAGGCTAAGCCTTAAATCAACTGGGCTCTCGCTATCTCTTATCTTCCTCTACATTTAACCATAACTTGACACTTGACAGGTCTTGGATATCATTGTGAATCCTTGTTGATATATTAGATCTAGAATAATATTTAATAGCTGAATCTCTTCCTTTATAGAATCTTCCTCTACATTTAACCACGACTTTTCACAACCATTAGTTGGAACATTCAATGGGATATACAAATCAGAATAAGTCACTGAAAACTTGTATGTTTTGTTCACTTCAATAAAGGCTGCTTGTAGAAAAGCTCATAAAATGTACTCAATTCACTTGACTCCGTTCGGGACCCATTGATCCTTTGTTTGCTTCAATGAAAGTCGTACGTGAAGTTGACATCTAGTGCTATTTTCTAGTCAGTCATACGTGATATCGGTGCATAGAAAATGATAATAATCTATCCCAACTCCGAAGCTTTGTTTTATGTTCATTCCTTCCCATAAGTTTCCATTTTCATCACAAGCAACCATCTTTTTTTTCCTGACTAGTTGTATTTTCATGTGCGATGTAATCGCCTTTATTTTCTTTTGCCATTTTTTTTTACCCGTGTCCTGCAAATTAGCGTTAGCAACAGTTCCATAGGTCTTTGTGTGTTTCTTTTGAGGTCTTATCATGCCCCCTAAGTAGAGCCAGTTTCGTTATTGAGCGAAAAGTTCATAAACATGGAGGAAAGAGGATGTTTCTATCCCTACTGAACAAATTGTACAAAAGTGTGATGTAGGACCTCCTTAATTTAGGATTAATAACTTTATTATTATTTCTAGAGTTTAATTAATTTAATATAGGTATATCTTATTTTTAGAAGTTATTTAATTCTAGAATATTATTTATTTTAGGGATTTCTTTATGTTCCAAGTTTGAGTCTTAGAGTTATTTAAATAAAGACTAGTCTTATGTAAAAGATACAACATTATTATAAACTAATATTGAGATTTCTCAACTATTATCCTACTTTACTATCAAAATTCTTTATTCACGCTTCCGTTCTGCATTAAGTGGCATCACGAGCTTCGGCTTCGATCCACTTATTCTTTTCATCTAAACTTTCTTTACCCTTTCGGCATCTCTACTTATCGAAATCTCCGTATCTCTTCTTCTAAACCATTATCAACTATCTCTTTATTTTTTGTTAAGTCAAAAAAAAAAATCCACCGCCACTGTTATTATCTTTTAATCCCACGTCCCTGTTCTTTTTCATCACGTTTTGTTTTATCCCACCATCGTCACCTATGAAGCACGGATACTGATAGGGGGATACGGATACCGGGATTCGTCAAGTTTTGAAAAATGGGGATACGAGATACGTAGGGATACGTGTATTTATTAAAATCATTTAATTTTATAATAATTCATTTTACTAAAAAAAATCACATAAAATAATAAATTTCTTAAATAGTTTACAGAATATTAAAATAAAACAGATAAAAGTTGTCTAAGATCTGGCTCTCCCATCACTCATTAATCAAAGAGCACCGCTTTTTGTTGTGGCTCGTCCAGTGAAAGATTTGCAACTTCAAGTTCTCTCACACCGTCTAGCATATCAAATTTATCTTCTCTGATATCCCACATTCTACTTGCTACTTTCGTATAATTTTCACTTTTTCATGAAAAGAAATGAATATTACTATAAACAAACAATAACTCCTCAGCCCGTTGAGATACAATCTTGTTTCTCTTGATTGAATGGATAAAATTATATAGCCTCAAATTTCTCTCCAACGATAAAAATTATATAGGCTCCAATTATTTTATTGAAAGTATCCCCTCTTAGAGTATCCAAGAGGTATCCCAAAGTATCCCCTACCCTTTTCGTAATTAATAAAAATGGATACTTTAAATAGAGTATCTGATACGTATCCCCAAGTGTCCCCAAGTATCTGATACTGATACGGCGTCCGATACTGATACGTCACCCATTTTGAAGTATCCGTGCTTCATAGATCATCACGTCCTCTGTTTCACATCCATTACCCATCGGTCTCTTTGCAACCAAGCCCAATTATAACCTAAGCCCACTTATCTCTATCATAACCATTGATCTAGGCCCATTAATCCCATCAAGCCTACTATCACGTGAACTCTCTCTGCTGTTTCCAAAAAAAATCGAACAGGTAATCCATATTTTTCTAAACCAAGCTATTAAGCATCGTTATCATGTTTAATTTTGATCATGTATTCCGTGAAATCATGGATTTACAAAAGAAAAGTCTCCAACACCTCGCGTAAGAGAAGCTTATTTTGGATCAAATAGATTGGTCACACAAGTTTTCAGTGTGGTTACTCCTCCAACGATATTGAGTCTCCACACCAAGTAACTTCTTCGCCAATTATAGAATCACCATTCGTATCTATTTACAAAGTGGTGTTTGTGTTCCTACCAAATGAAGCATGATGAAAATTGTCATGTCTCTTATGAACAAAAACAAGTTGTTCACTCCAACAAAGGACGAAGTAGTTTCGCTAATATCAACACCGAAACACTGGAGACACCATCTTCTTGTGAGTCGCCTAATACCACTGTTCTTGAAAATCAAAAGCTATGCGAAAATATTTTCGTGAGTCAAAAGTATTGCGAGATAATTATTACTCCAATTGTTGCCAACGTCGACATCAACTTTTGTGTTCAAAAATCAATTTTATGGTGTTCAACTCTACGATCATCAACTTACTCAAAGTATATTATATGTTGGGCGGGTCGTTTACAATATTTGGTGAACTCGAAGACGACTTCTTTTCAAGATGGCGGGCCTGATGTAGCACATGTTCTTCGATACTTTGCTAATTCGAGGACATCCGTTAGATTTAGGATTAATAATTTTATTATTATTTCTAGAGTTTAATTAATTTAATATAGGTATATCTTATTTTTAGAAGTTATTTAATTCTAGAATATTATTTATTTTAGGATTTCTTATGTTCCAAGTTTGAGTCTTAGAGTTATTTAAATAGCAGACTAGTCTTATGTAACAGATACAACATTATTATAAACCAATATTGAGATTTCTCAACTATTATCCTACTTTACTATCAAAATTCTTTATTCACGTTTCCGTTCTGCATTAAAGTGATACACGATAACATGTCGATTATATAAGTGCCCAAAATACCAATCACGTTCTCTTTGATGCGAGAAAATTCAAATTTCTAACCAAAAGTTTCGAATTGGTTCTCAAGGAGTGTCGGGGAACTAGGTCTCGTGATGAAACGATCGATCGTCCAAACTCCAACCAAGTGTTTTGTTTTAGTTGTATGGTTCCATGAACATAAAATCATCAATCTGAAGCTAAGTTGTAGTCGTATAAAAAGAATAATCAAAACTTTGACATATAAAACGATCAGACTGTCCAAATGATCAGACTAACCACCTAATATAGATAGTATTAGTATAGGATAATCAAAACTTTGGCATGCCATCTTAGAATCCGAATCATATAAAAGGAAGTTACCATTATCATGTATTATAGCATACGAGGACGGTAGCATTTGCAATTTGTCATGGTGAGGATGTAAGGGTCTTATCTAACCTTGTTCTCGCAGGTTGAAGTACGAAATACCCGTCATTGTTCAATTGTACTGATGACGACGAAAGAGGGTTTCCCATACAAAGAGGGTTTCCGAAAGAGTGGCAGTCAAACTTGAGTTCTTGTTGATTTAACGAACCATATTCCAACGACGAACGACGATTATCCGAAGGAGAAATCCAGGGTTAGCCAAAGTAGAAATCCTCATTCTTGTTCAATATATATAGGGTTACCTGAAGGACAAATCCACTAGGACGATTCTTCATTGTTTGGAGATGTAGGGGCCGTAATAGATGAGTTTCTTGTTATATTGAAAGAGGATTGATTGCAGGGGAGTTGATTGATTCCAGATTCAAATCAAAACAACCAGGAATCCTATGCAAGTTGGATATTCAAAAAGCCTTCGACAATGTGAGTTGGCAAACTATAAGTAATGTGCTAAAATGCTCAGGCTTTGGAGATAAGTGGATTAATTGGATGCTGTGGTGTGTATCATCTGCACAACATTCAATCCTAGTTAATGGAAGCTCAACTGAAAGGTTTAAACCACAAAAAGGATCCGATTGTGGAGACCCACTCTCTTCATTTCTCTTTATATTAGTGGGTAAATTTTTACAAAATTGATGAATAATGCAAATCCTGCTCAATATGATCTCTCGGTTTCTCAATAAATACAGCTTTAGATTTCTCACCTGCAGATGTCGATGATACTTTAGTTTTCTTAAATGGCAATGAAGATGAAGCTAGAAAATCAAGTTATGATTTTACAAATCTTTGAAGCCATCATCGGATCAAGGTGAACTTTAATAAAAGCTCATGATAAGTATAGGAGCAAAGATGATAAAATTGAAGCCATTGCAAAGAATACTAAATTGCAAGATAGAGAAGCTCCCTCTCAAGTATCTTGGAATGTCGGCTTGGAGCTCAAACTAGAAATGATGCAATTTGGGATGTAGTGATTGAAAAATTCCAAAAGATGTTAGCTCCATGGAAGAGAAAATTTTTCACCAAAGCAGGAAGATTATTGCTCATCAAAACAACACTTTCAAGCCTTCCCATATATTACATGTCAATCTTTCAGATGCCAGTTATGGTAGAACAGAAGCTCAATCAAATAATGAGAAGATTTATGTGGGGTGCAACAGCAGAGAGAAAAAGAATAAATTGGGTGGCTTGGGAAAGAGCTTGCAAACCAAAGAATCTTGGTGGTTTGGGTATTAGAAATCTAAAACTTACCAATAAAGCATTGATGGCCAAGTGGTCATGGAGATTTGCAAAAGAAAAGAAGCAATTATGGAGAAGAATAATACAAGAAAAGATGCAGACTCAGAGCAAAGCTTTATGGGTGAAAGATTCAAATAAACCCTGTAAGCGGAGGAATGTGGAAGAATATACAAAAACAAAAACAAATAGTGGAGCAGCTCACTACAACACAGGTCAACAAAGGAGATGCAATTAGGTTTTGGTGGGATTGCTGACAGGAACTCAATATCTGAAGCTCCAATATCCAAACATTTACAAACTCTCAACAAACAAAAATGGCGCTGTCAAAGACATGATACACAATAATGCTTGGAATTTGAAACTTAGAAGAAATCTCGACTCAACAAGAAATCTTAAAATAATGGCATTGTTTGCAGCTTTAGGTACTCCCCCAACACTTAATGATGAAGAAGAAGATGATCTAGTGTGCACAACCATCTGGAGGTTTTAATGCAAAGCTTTGTTACAATTGGTCGATGGAACAAATTCCAAAGAACACATCCTACAGTTCCACATTCATGTATCTCGATTCAAGCAAAGGCCTCCAAAAGTACAGTTCTTTATCTGACAAAGCAGCTGTAATTCAATCCCTACACTTAATCTTACATGTGCTTTGTGTAACCAAGTACCGTAAAAACAGATCATCGTCTTTTACACCGCAACTATTCTCATGCTATATGGAATTATTTCCTTGGAGGATACAACGTAAAATGGGTTCAAGCCGGTTCACCGACATTGCGCTTACAAGCATGGAAATATAGGAGAGGAAGGAACAGAGGTCGCAAACTCGGGCCACCGATTATATTTGCAAAAGATGTTGGGGAATTTGGAACGAGAGAAATAGACGAGTAATGGCGCATAAAAGGCCCAAGTCAGACAGGGAAACAATAATCGAGATTAAACATTTGATATATGTATGGGGAGGAAAGCATAACATGTTCAAGTATACTTTCTTTAGAGAACTAATCACTCATTGGAAAGTAAGTATTGATATGAGATAAGTTGTAATATCTAAAATGGGGGGTTACAGCCTTATTACATTTTCTTTTTTATACATCAACCTTTTAAGTCAAAAAATAAATATTGAAAGAGGATTCAACAGTGGATACTGACTGAAAAATTGGTAGAAGAATAAGTAATGCAACGATTAATGAAGGAAGGGGTTTCACGCAAGAATAAGTAATCCAATTTAGTTTACACTTTATCCTCTGATGGTGAGATTTATGAAAAATTTGACCATGAGTAGGAGGATATCTAAAGCTAAAGTTTATTGAATCTGGATTTCTTTTCTTTTCAGGATTTGTAACTCAAGATAACATGAGGGGGGGGAACATACGACACGGAAAATAAAAGAAATAAACTCTAATGAGATTAAGTAATAATGTACTTTGGATTAACTACATAAAATAAAAATACATTGATTTATTGTACTTGAATCAATAAATAAAACCTAAATAAATATACTTAATCAATATTAGGAATAACCATCTAAAAAAAATCCTAAGAATAGATAAATTAATTGTCGATGCTAATTTGCACCATATCCGAGAGTTCTACTTTGACCCCTCCATCAGCCTTCTCATCTACGATCTTGTTATTCTGCGATTTCCAGAATTTCAACCAGTTTGGACACTTCGGCAAGGAGATGTAATCTTCTGGTTGCGGGTACTTGCAAAGGTAGTAGGCAATAACAGTAAGCTGAATTACACCCAAGGCACAACCTATGCCATTGCATATGAGAATGTATAGATCCAAATGGAGCAACGAATATGTCAACCAACAGAGGCCATTGAGAAAACAGGCTAACGAAAGCCAGAACGGCATGTACGCTAGACTCTTTGTCTTATAAACCCGGTAAATCGCCACACATGGAATAGCATACATGAGAACGTTGACGACGACACATAACCATCCAATTAGCATACCTCTCCATGACTGAGGATTCGGGATCAAAGAGCATGAAAGCACCAGCGCGACATAGCTAACAATCTCAGCCAGACTCAAAATTCCTGCGGGCTTTCTTTGTTTCTTATTGGCATAGAAGAGATAGATGGCTACATAGATGAATTCGATTATCAGACCAGCCCCATTGATCGAGATTACAAGAAGGCTGTCTGGAGTTATTTTACCGTAATAAATCCACAAGGCACAATTGAGGACGGTTACTATGTATGGATAGGAGAGAAATCCTCAACTGCACCTTTCTTATGAATACTGCGAAACGTTGGTATTGAGAAAGAAACAGACCGCAAGAAATAAAATTACCGATTACACCAACAATTCTACGTGTTACAGCTATGCTAACCATCTTGAAACCCTAATGAATGAATCAATCAACTAATAAACAAATAAACTATGAATGATGGATGTGAGTTGGTGAAGAAGCAGAAGAACAAAGATGTGATTTGTGTAATGAATGAGATGAATAACCAAGAGAAGATTTTCATCTCTATATATATGGATTAATATTATCCAAATCCAATTAGAAACAAAAAGAGTGTCCTACTGGTACACCTGAAATTTTTCGAGTTGTAATTGAAATCTGATTTAGGAAACTCCTAAAATGATATTTGGTCCGATAGAGAAAAATAAATCGACTCGCTATAGGATCGACCTAATAACGAGTTAACACGACCATTTTACCCCTCCTCTTAAAAAAAAATCATACTGTTTCAATTTTTATGGATACAAAATAGTATCCAAAGCTCTTAGACCGATTAAATTACAGAATAGCTTTCAGACAAAAGAAGATCATCAAAATTTTCAGGTACGGGGGTTAAACATTTACCAATTGTAGTAAGCTCAATATTTAATTGGGATAGAATCTCTTCCTTTATCTAACAATAGCTTAATAACTTGACAGGTCTTGGATATCATTGTGAATCTCTTCCTTTACCAATTCAGTAAATCTAACAATAACTTGACAGGTCTTGGATATCATTGTGAATCCTTGTTGATATATTAGATCTAGAATTCCAACAGACTAAGTGGTAGTATCCCAAACAATTCTAGGAACGCACTTTCTGGTTCTCTCCGACAAGTAGATAACTGGGAAAGTATGGATGAGTGAGTCGCACTGTCCAATAACAAGTTGATGTTTGCGCCTAAGGCTGTTCATACTCATAGGGGGGGCAGACAATACTTATAACTAATGAGTGGCCAGAGAACAAGCCATAGAAAGCCAGACATACATGCAAATAACATCAATCTGAATTAGTGTTAAGCTTTTCATACAATCTTGAAGGATACTAACATTTCACATACATAATCTTGAAAGATCTCAATAAATAAAGATTAGAACATACTAATTACAAAAATTAACTATTAGTATATTTTACAGAATCAATGTGGCAGGAGTGTGACTTTGTGCACTCCCTATTTAACCGGGGTGCACATTCCTCCTCCACTTATTGGTCTTCTCATTAACCGAGTTTTTGCCTTTTATTCATATTTTTGTTATAGAATTAAAATTAACTAAAATCTAAATTTTGTTTCGGGAATTGGATAAAGCAAAGTAAACATAAAACAGTCTTCTCGAACCTCGGTTCATCTCTTGTACTCTGCAAGTCTGCGTCCAATTCCTCTCTCTCCAAACCCTATGTAAAAATTGTATCCCTATGTTCTAAATCTAACTATAACAGCGTATTCTTAAAGAAAAAATCAGACTTGGACATATTTTAACAAATCACTGCTTAATACTAAAACTATTAGTTAGAGGTACTATAGTTGATTAATGTTTAGATTCTCATGAAAACTGGATTTCGTGCTACAACAATTAGCAAAAAAGTGCTATAACAATTAGAAGATTTGAAGATAAGGCCTTCTTGCACGGGGTTTAAGGCTTGATAGCAGCAAGGTGCATGGAGAGGGAGAGGTGAAGGTTATTTTCAAATTTTTTTTTTTTTTTTTTTTTTTTTGCATTTGAAAGAATGTGACGCAGTAATTGATCTTGAAGGTGGTGGGTCTTTAAAATTACGATGATCAGATTGATCAGAAAAATTACCACCGGCAACTTATGATTGATAATTAATGTACTGATCTGATTGATGATCAACAAAATATCAGAAGAAGGAAAAAAGCTATCAAAATAATGTTGAGGCTTATCATACTTCTGAAGATCTTGTGTAGATTTAGTTTTAGATGCATTAGCAAAGAAGATGGGTAAAATAGCATTTAATGTGCATTGAAGTTCGTAGTTTAATTAAAAACGAAAAAATAAAATTAAGAAAATAAGAGAGATAAGAAATTAAATTTCGGTTAGTTAAACCCTTCCAACCAGGAACGGAGGAACGTGCACCCCGGTTAAAACCGGGTGCACAAAGTCGGACTCATGTGGCAGATATTTAGCTTGAGAATATCATATGAGGCTGTTCCTAAAGAAGAACAAACACCGTTGGAAAAATAAGACATTATAATTTTTTGAGAGGAGAAATCATTATTCCCGGAACGTTTGTTTTCTGAAAAATGATTATGAGAGGAGAAATCATTATTCTCGGAAAGTTGTAGAGACCCCTCCTTATGAAGTCATGAAAACTAAGGATGCTATTCCGCAGCATTTTCTATTAACACGTAAAAAGCATCATTGTGTACATGATTAGAATGGTGCCGTACGTGATGATATTGGTCATAATGGTCAAAACATGAGAATTACCAAGACCGGTCCAGCTAAATGAAAATCACCAAGACCACCTGTTCAATTTGGTGACAAATTACATCAAAAAAATTGGTGGACAAAAGTGCAATAAAGTAATGGAAACAGTCATTTTCAGGTTTAAATAAATGAAATCGCTACAAAAACATATTAAGCGTCCAACATTTACAGAACCAATAGGGAAAGTAAGTGAACCATAAGGCATACAAAGAGGATATATAGCTGAAGATAACCATACAGACTCATCTTCAAAACGGCGTACCAGCACATAAGTATGTGCTGCGGCTCCCCCGCGAGGAGAGATGGAATTGTAGCATGATATGTGTTCTGCCATTCATGTACATCCCACATATTGTAGTGTGGATAAAAGTGTCAGAATTGAAGTAAGGGCAAACATCATCACCAGTCTAAATGAGTTATAAGATAGGCGCATTGAAGTACAAGAAGCGACTTTGCAGTATTAACAAAACAAACTTACAACTCATGATCAAGATCATGTATATCATTGTTCCTTTACATATTTCGGTCCGCAAATGATCTTGGAGACGCTCTTTGGCGTAAAAATATGACCCTAACCTTTGGATTTTTTTAAAGGTGGATTTTTTAATATCGCAATCTTGCAATGGTCCTTTAGGGAATTCCTACTTTATTATATTTACAGTATCTAACCCGAATCGACAATGGAGAAGAGGTGCATTTGCTTATGCCGGTAATATTACAAGCGTTCGTTAATATCTACGACAGTCTCGCCATTAGAAATCGTAATAACTGGCCCGCACGCTGGGCGGCATCATTGGAACTAGTTAGAGGACATTTTAGTAAATTACTCAATTCTTCTTATAAATGAACCAAGATTAGGGTTCGGTACAAATTGTTTACAATGTAAGAAGAGAGACCAGTAGAGTGAGGGAGTACGGCGGCGTTGAGGGAAAGACTATAACCAGATTTTTTTGCCGATTGAAGGTTTATGATGAAAGTAATTTTGGTACGATGTTGGAAGCATTTCAGCTTGGAGATCAAAGACAGAAGAGGCACAGATCTTCCAAAATGTCACAATGCTTTTCCTCTCAAATCTAAGTTATCGCTGATCCAATATGTCTAAGTTAGTGATGGATGAGCTTTTTGATAGATAATGCCAAATCTGGAAATTTGTTGAAACGGGTGGATCTGTAAAAATAATTATGATTTTATATTATGAATTTCTGGGCAATATCTACCGTTAATCATATAAAAATATTTAGTTCGTATTTATAAATGTTAATTAGGTTTATAATAAGCCAAAGTGATTGAGATGATAATGCTCGTCACTTATTCATAATGCGAAGACTTGTATTGCTGCTGCAGATCAGTTTTGAATCATACTGACATCATTTCTTGAATTATATTGATGATTTTCCGTTACATGTTTTTCAGTTGATTTCAAGTATATCTTTAATCTCATACCTACACATGTCTATCAGCTTTCATAATGATTTATCCTCTCAAATCTAAGTCGTGAAGTTCTCCGATCTAGCAGGTGAGTTGAGCATCATAGGAACTCTAGCACCGGAGTGACAAACGGATAGATCTGTAATAAAATTACATAAACCATTGAAATGCTAGATACAGAGATTTTTTGAAATGGGTATATCTGAAATAAAATTATGATTTTATATTTATGAGTTTGTGCTCAATATTTACTGTTAGTCTGTTACAAATGTTTAGATTTGTTACTCCGATTAGAATAACCCAAAGTGACTGATGAAGACTTGTATTGCTGCTGCTGTAGGAATTTTTAGGAATTTCTGGGCAATATCTTCTGTTGTTGTCTGTTAGGAATTTTTAGTTATTATGTTTTCTGTTGGGAATTGAAATTCTGGTTATTATGTTTGCTTTGATTTCTTCTCAACAAAGTCCCAATCCTAACCAATACAGTAAAATGAGATACAGTTAGAGTGAGATCTTTGTTCTTGGAACCTATGCACAAACAGTATTTAGATGGCTTATAGGTCATTTCCAATATGCCTCCCCCACATTATAAAGCTCAAAACCTATACAGCAAAATGATATTTGCAGCCTTTAGCTCTAGGTTGATATCTATTGGTAGACTAGATAGATATTTCAGAGACGGCTCAAGAAACGACATTCCACAACTGGACAAGCTCAAAGGCTCAACAATCAAAAGTTCTAGGAAAAAGCACAATAACATTAACTGATAGCTAGATTTTTATGATTAATGTCTACTAAGTGCGTGCCACAAATACATAAAAATGATGCACATCAAACTCTCAGGCATATCCACTTGCAGGATCTTGTTAAGTTAGTTACAGACATTTACTTTTAAAAATTTTAGACCATCAAGAAGTTAACCATAACACAATATCCCCGGAAGACCAATCACTGGTTTCTTCAACTCCTCTTCGTGTTTTTCGAGCATATCTAGTCTTTTCTGCTCGGACATGACCACCACAGTTTCCTTCTCTTTGTCACTCTGCAAAATAAGGCACCACATCAACTGAATCAGCTGTAATCTTGAAGAGGTAACACCACTAGACATTGACAAAAGTAAGCGATAAAGACAGGAAAACAAATGTCGCTTTTGATATTTGGTCAGGATGTTTTCCTAGTTCTGACCATACCCAAAAAACCACCTCATTCTACAGCAAGTAGAAGGAATGGTAGCAGTGTGAAACATTTTACCTAGAAGGACCAAATCAAGCTCCGCAGTGTATTTTTACATATGGGACATAGGTAGCATGAATTACCTAGAGACCCCAGCAAAAATCGTGTATTATCAAGGTTGACTATTTTAAAAGGAGATGAAACACTCGAAGATCATACCATATACATAATGTTAAGGAACAACTGAATCAGCTGTAATCTTGAAGAGGTAACACCACTAGACATTGACAAAAGTAAGCGATAAAGACAGGAAAACAAATGTCGCTTTTGATATTTGGTCAGGATGTTTTCCTAGTTCTGACCATACCCAAAAAACCACCTCATTCTACAGCAAGTAGAAGGAATGGTAGCAGCAGGAAACATTTTACCTAGAAGGACCAAATCAAGCTCCGCAGATGTATTTTTACATATGGGACATAGGTAGCATGAATTACCTAGAGACCCCAAAAAAAATCGTGTATTATCAAGGTTGACTATTTTAAAAGGAGATGAAACACCAAGATCATACCATATACATAATGTTAAGGAACAACGTAAATTTTGAATATGGATAGGAGGAAGGCTCCCCATCAATGATCTCCACACCACGTCGCTTCCGAGAATTTGGACCAAAGATAAGTCGAAATGCACATGGAATTCTATAATCCACAAACTTTAGCCATATAAGTTCAGACAAGGGGAATAACCTTTCGAGTGATTCATCATTAACAGGAACGATCTTGTTAATCGTTTGAAGAAACAAGGAGCCTCAACTTGACACAATACACGCATGATAAAAGTATCACTCATACAAATTGTATCCTCAAATGTGCATCTAGCAATCCCCTTTTCTTCGCTCCCGCCCAAGACCGATAACATTAGAAATGCAAAAAAAAAGCACGAAAGGACAATACCGACACATTTGACTTTTGCATGGAAAGAGCACGAAATTCCATGGATTCTAATATCATAAAAGCAAAAGAATGGCAACTTTGTGGTTCTATATTCTAGATACGCATCGTAAAACTATGTTAACACTCAATACAAGATACATAAGAGAGGATTTTGTTTTCAACTTAGCACAAACCTCATTAACCCTCCCCCAAATTCCACTTCGAGTCCGAATTGGTGCACCTTTTAATGCAAAGAACATCAATATCTCCTGGTTCAAACTTGACAAGCGCAATCCTCTCGTTAAGGATTTTTTGAGGTTTTCCTTCCCGCCCGCTGTCCTTCATTATCTTTGAGTGGTGCTTAGGTTCAAGAACGACTGCCTTGGTCGCTATCCGAAAAGCGTCCCGATTCAAAATGCAAAACTTTCCACAAACAATGAGCAAATCCGAGTAGTTGAGCAGCACCTTCACATCCCATACTTATATTAGAAGGGTGGCTTGTTACTAAAAAAAAAGCCATTCCGTGACATGCTTGTGCATTCACCAAACTATCACAAAGATGGCAAATGCAATTGCAAAAAAAAAACTAAAACTACCATATGGAAGGGTGGAGACAAGATACCACATTAAAAAAATTTAAGAATTTATTCGATATTATCAGAGATGATTTCTGGGAAACGAAGACAAGCGAACGAACTTAGCTATATGGTTGGTTCTTTAACATAAAATAGTGAAATACTCTTTTTTGTTGCAATTAAACAAGTATAAAATATAAGTGGAAAACACTGCACCTTATTTCTCTGCGCAACAACAATTTGGTAAGAGGAGGTGCGACAGGGCCCCGAAACATTGCAAGACAGTGCTCATCTTCGGGGTTGTACTCGAGATATTTATGCTGTCCATTGTTGATTTCCCTAGCATAAATAGGTTTTGTCTCGGGTAACGTCTCCAACCAAATTTGACACGGTGGATTTGGATCTCCCGACTTCAACAGTTTCATATGCCAGCTTATGTCGCTTTAAGTCTCGCCCGGAAGAAGAACATATATACATGATCAATAAGTTTGGCAAACAAATTTTAGCTAACAGGATCTTCCTATTTATTCATGTTGAAAATGCATAAATCTTTTCAAAACACATACTTCAATTAAGAAAATGATAAAAGAAAAGGTACAAGAACTCGCATATAACCGACATCTTCCTCTTCAAGACCGATACCTCCAACAAGAATCGGATGACAGGATCATTTTGAACCATCCCTGAAGGAATACCATGAACATCCAACCTTAGGTAGGTCCCCGTGCTCGAAACTCTCATTCTCCATGTGTGTTAGCTCAACAAAATCATTTTCCTTTTCCGTCTCGATGATAAAGGGAAAGGATCAGTTGTGCTTCTAACACCCGCCTAAATGAAAATCACCAAAACCAGCCATGTGTACTGGCCCTAAAACACCTAAAGTAAATTTGGTGGATAAGAGTGCAAGTGAAGTTTACTTAAGTAGAAGAACTTAAAAAAAAAAAGTGGTCTCTTTAAGAGTCTTGTACATTACCCGAATTTCTTACAAAAAGAAGCATCAAAGGTAATTGAAATTGTCATTTCAGGATTAAATAAATGAAACTCTAGTAGAGCATACATAGCATCCACCATTTACGTAACCAACGGAACAAGTGAATAGAAGCACTAGAAAAAAAAAAAAAAACTATAAGGCAACGAGAGAGAGTAACCGAAAGTGATTGTATATAGGGCTCATCACACACCTAGAAAGAAGATATCACAAGGAAAATAATCTAGTCTAAAGCGTAAGCAGCTCAGTTTGAATTCATGGAAAGAAGTTACTAGGGTTGGTTTCTAGCATCAAACACCAGGAATGGCAGTTTCCCTCTCATTACATGTGCTTTACGTTAAACCTAAAGTTTCTAGATACAAACTACGAAACATATCCGTCCAGTATATATTGTAACAATCAGACATCGTCTAATTAAAAAAAATAAAAAATTAACAAGATATAATCTTTCATGCCCGACAAAGTCACAAAACAAGGATAGGTTCGTAAAGGAACTCTATAGCTCCTATAAACAATGGATTATCCGATGTCTCATGAATGAAAGATATTAAGATTTGAGAGACTTGAATTGACCTATTTAGAGGAAGTACCTTAGCTCCCCTCTTAATGCTACAACCACGAAGATAACCAAACAGATGAATATTTCTCTTGCAATTTGCATTTTTGTGCACTTTTTGAAGAGGTGTAACATCTTTAAAACGGTCTACCAAAGATATAAGGATGTGCTGCTGCTCGACGTGACGAGAGATGGAACCGGAGCGTCGATATCTCTTCTCGCTAGTTCTTGTACATCCCCATATTGTACCTGTTATACTCATAGAGTGGATAAGAAACCGAGATAGTGAGTTTGTCGATACAAAGTAAGGGCAAACAACATCAATAGTCTAAATGATAAAATGTTATAAGCGCACGAATTAGACAAGTGCAAGTATCAATCAAAAGAAACTTACAAGTCATGTCGAAGACCAGATAGATTGTATGTTTGCTCCTTGATATATTTCGGTCCGAAAAGATCCTGGAGACGCTCTTTGGTACCATTCAATTTTGTTTCATCTTCGAACTCGTCAAGATGTGTAAGAACACCCATAACCTTTGGAAGGCCATGCCCTTGTAAAAGGTTAAGAAACTCGAATGTTTCCTGAAATCGATCGACAATAAGAATAATAAATCCCCCCACTTCTATTTTTTATACAATGTAGTTACATAAAGAAACAAAGCCACATACCGCTTCAAACCCATAACTTGCATCAACCATTAACAACACTAGATCCGCATATTTTGCAAAGATCTATCATGGCATCAATATCATCGTGGCATTCTACAAACTGCAGCCTTGTTCTTTTGTCGCCTAAAAGACATAACCAAACAACATAACCAATAAGTTATCCGCATAACTAGTAATGAGCAAGGTAATTGTAAGTAGACAAAGAAACAAACCTGTTATGATGGTTACGGGGCCTTGGATATCATTCCCATCTTCTTCCATGGTAAAATGGTTGACTAGAGATTTAATCAGAAGGGACTTCCCAACCTACAACAAGCATAAATTAAAACAGCAGCAGCCCATATAATGGTTAGGATCATTACCTCTCGCTATTGAAGTTTGAAAATACATCAGGAGGAAGGGTTACCGACCTTGGGAGGTCCTTGAACGAGAATTAAAAAAGGCGGTGGTGGTGGTGCTTACGGTTCATGATCATTTCCCAATACATAGTTCGATTGCCATCATCCCAAACGTCTTCACTCTTTCAAGTCTCTATATATCCGGGAAAGCTGCTGGACGATGATCAACTTGAGAATTGGGAGAAGACATTTTTTGAAATCCCTAAAAAAATCACACAATACAAATTTCTACTTTGTAAATATAAACAAGATCCCAACTTTTTAAGAAAATAGAGAGGAAGAAGAACAATAAGAGTCACCTTGTTGCTAATGGACTGGAGAAATTCTTGTTTGATTTTATCAATTAAGCTTTTCCTTTTGAACTATCGAGACAATGAGGAGGTTTTTTAGGTTTCTAGATTTTATCACAGGAGAAGGAGATAGACGGGGTAGAGGGGAAACCCTCACTTATACAGGGCTCCATCCAGCCCAAGCCTATTCATTAATTATGAGTCATGGAAAAAATTCCCAGCAATTTTGGGATTCTTTATCCTGGCACTTTTAGGGGCGACCTCCAAACTAATTAAAATAACTTTTTATTCCCAACCCATATATACCGTTAAGGGATGTCCAAAAATACGGAGAATACGTTAATGCTCTTACACAATCGGAAGATATTTAGTGCCCGATTATTATACAGAAATAAGAAGATTAGTAACTATATTATACTACCGATTAATATTGATTTTGTGTCTAACGCGTATCTTGCTTCTATAATAACCGATAGGAAAAATAACCTCACTAGACTACCGATTGTTAAAGTATAGAAATAACAAATCTTTTGAATTTTGCAATGGTGAAATTTGGGGCTCCTTTATAATCGGACGAATAAAAATATGTCTAAGCTACCGATTTAGGGCTTCCCATAATCGGATGGTAAAAGTAACAATTCCTACCGATTATGGTAGATTTCATATTTCCTAGAATGAAGGATTATAGAAAAAACTCATTTTGGGGCAACCTATAATCGGGAGGTTGGGTCATATATTAATCTTCCGATTATGGCTTCCTCCTAAACACGAACCGATGGTTATGGTCGCTCTGTACCTTCGAAACTATGGAATTTGCAAGAGGTTGAATTTGGGGCTTCCACAATCGGTAGGTTATAAAGTGGTATTACCTTCCGATTAATAACCGTTTTGATGATAAAACCAATGTCAACCTAAATTCATTTCATTTTCAAATCTTTCAACTTCAACTCCAACTCCTGTTCTCCTCTTTCCTTCCGATTGCAGAGAGGAAAACTCTCCCCTCTCTTCGCTATACATACTACAAGAAAGTGGGTCTATTGCCTCATTATGTTGCCACACATCTATAAATAATGTGGCAATAAGGGGGTTTAGCCTCACGCCATAACAACAATGGGTGTGGCATTAAGTAAGAGTTTTTGCTACACATGCGAAGACGAGGCAAAAGACACGTTTTGCCTCATGTTATTCTTTGAAGACGCAATAGTTTAATTTCTAGCCACATAGACGTGGCAACAGGTTTAAATAATGTAGAATAGGATAATTAATAAATTTTAAATTCCCTTTTTTGAGGCTAAAAATATTTATTAAATATTTTTATCGATTAAATTATTACAATAATAAGAATAATATCAGGTTAATTAGAAAAGAAAAGAAATCACGTGATTCACGTGCCTTTTTTTTTTTTTTTTTTTTTTTTTTGGGAAAACCCTCGATACGTATTCTTGTAATGTCGAATAGCCAAAATCTCATCTTTCTTCCCCGTGCAATCTTCCTTCCCCTGTGCAACTTAACCCTAGAACTTGATTTTATTTTTTTCCCACATCCACAGCTAAAATCATCTCGACTTGTTTTGTATTCTTAGTTGAAGAAAAAGAGAATCTCGACGGCTCCCAATATCGTGTATTATCAACTCTTAAAACTCCACGTTTGTTTGGTAAATTTTTGATGTTAATATGATAGATTGAGATAATTTGAAACTGAGTTAAGTTTTTTGATTGTGGGACGACGATCGAAAGGAGGAGTCCCTAAGGGATGGAAAAATGTGTATCTGTCGTCGGTCACACATTCTGTGCAAAAACAAACGAAAAAAAGTTAATTTCTTGAATTTTAGAATCAAATCTAGGCTATTGATAAAATTGATCATGGATTTCAATAAAAGGCAATAGAATGAACAAATTACATGTTCAAAGTTCATCAAAAAATCCATTGATTCTACCGGAATCGATGAATTTCGAATCCTTTCCTTGTCGTTTCAGTTCATTTCATATTTTTAGGATGAAAATTATAATTAGCTTGTGTTTCAAATGCTTTGATATTTATTTAGCTTGAAAAATGTTTTAAAGAATATGAATTCTGTCAAATGCTCAGATGCTTTGAAATTCAGTATATTGGAATTTTGTCGGAAATAGATACATAAATTAGTCATAGCGAGTATAATCACTCATAGTGACTATGATCTAGTTATTTTTTATAAAATTATGTAAAATTGTACACAATTGGATTGGGGGCACTGTGATTTTTTTAGCTAGTTATGATGTTAATACCATGGTAGGAAATTTTCTTTTTCAAATAAAAGGGCTAGCCATCCAAAAGATGCACGAGCATAACTTGTTGCTAGGCTCCATACCAATTCCATGTAACAACATTTTAATAACAATTAAAAAATGTTAAAAAAAAAACAAATTAAATAAAAGAAAAACATAACATGGATTTTTTATTCGTATATGTCTTAGCTTGAATCCAATGTCCACTAACATTGATGAGCCACGTACTAACAAAGTTATAATAGAAGTGGAAGCCACGTATTAACAAAGGTACGAGAAGTGTCCGTCTCACAAAAGGTTAAGAATTCCTTTGCTTACACTGCCCCGACCAATTACACTGGCCCGACCAAACTAATACATGAGAGTGAATTTGCCTTCCCAATTTTCTTTCTTTCTTTTGACTTCCCAAAACAAAGTTGCAGAGAGAACCGGGAGATAACGAGGATAAATTTTGTGAGATATTTTCGCTTCAAATTAGGGAAAATTTGTTAGAGGAAAAGAGGAATTAGGGGTTATTCATAGAAGATTTAGTCCTGGAATTTTGGAAATATTTTTGCATCGCCGTAGGATGAAAATCGATGAAAACAAGAGTATATTGTGAACCAATGAAACAAGAACATCCAAATGGAATAATCTCTTAGTCAATTGTTTTTCGATTTGAACCCTAATATTTTCATTCTCATGAGGATGAAATCAAAAGAAAATCCTTTTGGGATTATTCGCTACCGGTGTTTTGGAGTATCTATAAATTGAACCCTAAAATCAGTCCAAGGATTTTAAGAGATACACCTTTTCTGGGGAATTATCAGTTCCGAGATCAAAAATATCAAGGTGTATCATTTTTATGCTTATATCAATGGTTAAATAACTTCCAACCGATCATAATAATTTATTCTTTTTTATTTACAGATTTACACAGTTCTTCGGATTAATTTGGGTTTTTCACTCTCCAGAGACTATTCAGGTCATTTTCTCACCTCCTTCCGCTCTGAAATTTTAATTCGAAAAGGGGTTTTCTTTAATTTGGGTTTTAGATTTTCTGATTTTTTTTTTAATTTTTGTTTGTAGGGTTATTCAATTTCTGAAGATGGAATTTGAGGAAGAGTAAGTTTTCAATCCTTCCGTTTCTTATAAGGTTTCTATTGTTTTTGGAAAGATTTTATTTTTTTATTTGGTTCTCATATCTTTCACAGTTCATGAAAAGATGATGTTAAAGTGAAAAGTCAATGATAACAGTTGACACTAAAAGAGATTTTGAGAAGTTATACACTCACCGACATGAATATATAGTCTGAAGCAACCCAATCAGAGAATGTTCAATCAATGAAATGAAATAAACACAAATGCATTGTATTTGGTCTGTAATACCAACACCAATTAGCACTTCTGCAAACAAAGTTGTATAGAAATACAATCTTCTGAGTTTTTAAAGAGTGCAATGTATTGGTCTTAAATAAGATGTAAATGTGATGTAACTTTGCAAACTTAAGTCTTAAGATAACTTCTATACTTGTCTCTTTTTTTCCATTAAATATGATTCTATATAATAACAACCAACCGTGTTGAAAAGTCACAACATTCTTAGTTTAGGTAAGGATTTTTCATCTGCTTTGTTTCGGTTTCTTGTTTGGATTTTGTTTGAGAATTTCCAATTATGTTTAGATGTGATGTTTAAAGCATTATCTTCTGTTGGTATTAATAAGACAATATGTTCTTGTTGAATTTTAGATGTTTGGAACACTCAATGATGTTGTTTACGGAGATGTATTTGCTTAGTTTTAGTGTTGCTGCTCAAAACTCACTCTTTTTTTATATTTACGCATGAGATCCTTGATTAGATATGGACATTATAAATTAGAATATTCCAATAGTTCTCTCATACATTCCAATCTGAGTGTTCTTCTGATGTATGATTATAAAGGAAACCTTGTTGTTTTATGCAGGATGGAATATCAACAAAATGGGGAGCAAGGAGAGCATTCCAATTCCGAAACTACTGGTGATTTTTTTTTGGCACCGTTATGTTTAGATGTATTTTTAGTTAACCGTGTAAAAATGCTTACGTTACTCTTTAAGCAAGTTGTTGTCCATCGAGAGAGAAAGGTGCGAGGTGATACCACTTTTGCATCTTTCATTGGAAAGAAAAAAGAGGAGAAAGAAAGGGAAATGGTTGATTGGGATATGAAAAAAGATAAACCTTAACGGAAAAAACCAAGCGAAATATTCTGGTGTCATTGGTGTGTTGCTCAAACAATATCGCCGTTGGAACCGGGAAAACCCTTGGAATTTGCAAGATGACAACGCTAAGGATTGGTTGTGGGTCAAGTTAAAGGTGAACATACTCTACAAGGAACATTCCGGGTGTCATTGGTGTGTTGCTCAAACAATATCGCCGTTGAACGGGAAAACCCTTGGAATTTGCAAGATGACAACGCTAAGGATTGGTTGTGGGCGAAGTTAAAGGTGAACATACTCTACGATTGAACTTAAGGATTGTTTATGTGTCTTATGAACTGAATGTCAATTTTTTTGTTTTATTCATTTCAGGATTTGTTTGTTGTTGATGAATGTCATAAACAAGGTACCCTGTCTATTGCCGGTGGAATATTTAAAGACAAGAAGGGTAAATGGAAAAGGAAACACTATAAGCTCACAGATACACATGCAATGAATCTCAAAGATAAACCCAATTGTTAACCGAAGGGGCGGTGGAAGTCTCTTGTAAAACTTTGGGATAGTGAAGGGCATCAAGTAAGTTCACACATCTAAAATGTTTGCATTTAAGTTTTGTTAAAAAATTCATGTCTAATTAATTTTGAGTTGTGTATTCGTAAGATACTATCCAAGAAAAATGCCATTAGTAGAAGCCAACAGAAAACGAAGCACACAATGGGAAGGAAAAACTACTCGATGCGGGCTGAAATGGTACGTAGATGCATGTATTTTGCACGGTGCTTAAATTGCCTTTCTTTCCTTTAGCATGTTTAGCACTTGTTGGTCATCTGTCTGACTTAACTGCTAGTGAACATTGGATAGTGCTAAACCAGCTTTTTCTTCTATTAAGTTTTGTCAAAATTCAATCATACAATTCTATTGGATACCATTAATCATATGTGGCTGAATTTGTTTAGGCTCAAGAGAACGGAGGGAACCCACCAACTGATGGTGACGTGTTCATTAAAACCCATATAAATAAAGTCATTGGAAAAGCTTTGGACCCATTTTCACAAGGATACATTGTAAGTCTATTATAATGTTTTCAAAGTATCACTAGCAAAGTTCATGAAATTGCTCCTTATAGAAGATCCTTTTGCCTATTTTATTTTTTTCCTGATATACATAGGCCCAACTGAGGGAACAATCCGGGTTGGATGAGAATAGGTTGGATGAAGATGGTAACCAACATTCAATCAGTAATGAAGTCTATGCAAATGTAGTACCTACAAACAGACATAAACGTATAAGAGCTCAAAGATGCAATCTGGAATACTCGAGAAATGAGGTTTTTGAGAGAGAAAAGGAAGAGCGAGAGGAAGAATTTAAGAGGCAAATGAAAGAACGAGATGCAGAATGGGAGAGACGAATGGAAGCGCAAAATAAGAAGTATAACATGCGTCAGAACCAAATGATGGAGTATGTCAGATTGTGCAAAGCGAGACCTATTTACGAGATTTGGGCAACTCTCAGGACCTTCGATCACCTCTTCGTAACTAGGGAGCATCATCATGCACCTTGGGACCAACTATCTATACACGGGCCGACGCCTTTAATACCTTTAGAGCAGCGCCAAAGACTGGGAGCATCCTCAAGTGCATCAAAGGAGCAACTTTTGGACCACGGAGCCGCTTTACAGGCCTGGGGAGCATCCCAACAGACACGGGACGACGCCTTTCATACCATTTTATCAGCGCCAAAGACCTGGGGAGCAGCCTGGAAAACCTCATGAGCTACTCTTTGGACCTGCGGAGCCTCTTTACAAATCCAGGACCAACTCAACAGACCTCAAAATGATTGTAAGTCTATCTTCCTTGATAATAAAGGTATTTGTTGATGTTCCATTAGACATGATGATTCTCTACATTGGTTGATATTCTTTTTGCTTGGTGGTCTTGTTTGGCAGTACGCTTGGGAACAGAAATGGGCGTCCGGGATTGGATACCTAGGCCGCCCGGGAGTTGATTTAACATAGACTAGGCCAAGTTTGATTTATTAGGTTTCTGTAGTTTTGATTGTGTAATTTTTTTGTTTCCTTATGGTTAAGTGGGATTATCTATGCATTGTCACAACTACTTTTATTTAATGGAACTTAAATTCTATATTTGGATTCACTTTTTGTTATTGTTTTACTGTTTTTTGTTACCGTGCATAATTTAAAACATAATATTACAATGGCCAGTAAATCAATAAATGAGTTTTAGCTGCATACAAGTTGTGGCATCGTGGTTTGTCTTGCCGTACTCATAGCCACGATGACAATGGTGTGGCAAAATAATTTTTGAATAAAATGTTATTCAAAATAATTTTATATTAAATAATAATAAATATTTTTGCCTCATGTTATTGCCTCACTAGTTGATGTGGCAAAAAATTTAAAATAAATAATTAAAATTTAAAATAGAAATACCTTTTGCCTCATGTTATTGCCTCACCATTTTGGTGTGGCGAGAAATGCAGCTTTTGCCACTATACCTTAAAGGGTAGCAATTATTTCTTGCCACCGAGACTGTTGCCACGGGTGTGGCAAAATATTTTTATGTGGCAAAAAGCTATAGCCACACTAAATATGGGTTGTTGCCACATTTGTGACATGTTGCAATACACCCCTTTTCTTGTAGTCGATTATTCTCTATAAAGATGAAAGAAAAGGAACCTAAGAAAGCTCGAACCAAAAACGTAGTGCGCGGTGAGGATCCGAATATTGGATTGCATGCCCGTAATAAAGTGGTTTTAACTCACGAACCCGAAGAACACAAAGAAGATGAAGTCCCCCGATGTTGGCGAGCGTCGATAGCCAAACTCTCGTGCAACTTGAAATGGCGCCGAGTAGGTAAGATTCTACCATTTTTTTTGGTTTATATTGCTTCAATTCGACGAATCCATGTTGTTGTTTTTTTAGGATTTTCGGTTGTTACCCAGATTCGGTAGGTTAGGTATTGTTTTAAACTTACGATTGTGGCCGAATTCTTCATTTCACGAGAACATTTGTCATATTCGGGTGGTAAATATTTAGGTTTCCTACCTATTATAGAATGTTTTTCATTACTGAGGCCTAAATCGATCATAATCGAAAGTTAATTTTGTTTTAGCCTTCCGCATATACTAGGGAAGAACAAGTATTAGAGATGCAATAATCGTGTGTTATCTTTTGTAATTTCCTTCCGATTGTTTAGGCTGAACCACTTGAGTAATTTCTGGACACAAAGTGATGCATACTCGGTAGACATTAGTTTTGTGAGGATTTCGATTGTGATGCATTCGGAAGGGTGGACTGTTTACGACGTTCGATTATTAGTATTCGGAGGGTTATGTTCCAATATAGATTCTGATTATTGTGTGTAGATAAACACATTCGAACACCAAAAATTTCATTTTATTTCCGATTATGTGTATTCGGTAGCTTTAGGTGAACTGATATTTACGATTGAGTGTAATCGGAGGCATTTGGTTTACTCAACCAACCGAATATATAGTTTAATAACCTGTTGTACTTTCTTTTGTTGTTTAGGGATAGGCGAGGTAAAAAAATGGAAGATGCAATTGTCTCACCTAGTGCAAGAAAAGAAAGGTGTCAGAAGCTGGCAGCTAGTGCAAGGAGAGCTAGGACTGCTAAAGCTGCTTCAAGTGCTCAAGATGGAACTCAACAAGCAAGCCAAGAAGCTGCTCAACCTAGTGCCCCTCAATCAGAACCGGTTCAAGAAGGTCTTCAACCAAGTGCTTCCCAATCACAACCAATCCAAGAAGGTGTTCAACCAAGTGCCCCTAAATCACAACCAATCCAAGAAGGTGTTCAACCAAGTGCTCCACCATCACAACCAGAAATTGAACTCGAAGCACCCGAAGAAGTAGGACAACCTAGTGGTGCTCAAGAAGAAAGAGAAGCCGAAAAGAAAAATCCTTCTTGAAAGAAAGCGAAACACCTTGTCCGAGATGAACTGAAGGTGAAGGATATTCCAGAAGGTGTAATCCTTGGGCACGGGAGGATGGAGGACAACTCGTTATTTGGATACAAAGAATCCTGGGCCAGAGAAATATATGAAATTGAGGTAATGATCGTATCCATTTTATCAATTAAGCTTTTCCTTTTTGAACTATCGACAATGAGGAGGTTTAGGTTTCTAGATTTTATCACAGGAGAAGGAGATAGACGGGGTAGAGTGGAAACCCTAACTTATATAGGGCTCCATCCAGCCCAAGCCCATTCATTAATTATGAGCCATGGAAAAAAATTCCCAGCAATTTAGGGATTCTTTATGTTGTAATACAATACTGATTGTTGTATTCGGCATGGATTTAACAGATAGTAACCATCATCCAAGGAAAAAGGATGAAATCTACAAACCATCAAACCCCAAGTGTGTCAAAGTGTTAAAAACACTATTTCTTGGAGACATCTTTATTAAGATCATCAAAAGTAAGGACGTCCCATTGCTTTCTCGGGCTGGAATACTCTATCAAGGGTCGTAGTACAACATTCCCTATTAACACATACAAAGAAGAATCACTCGGTGCCCAAAATCCTAGAAAAAAAAAGGAACAGGGAATTTGTGAATTTGGGTCTTCTCGCACGTGCTATTTAATTTCGAGGTGAGAAGTGATATTTTTTACCAAGTCTTTGGTCTTGGTAGATTTTTTTTTTGGTGGATTATTAGAAGAAAAAACTGGTTTTCTATTAATTTTTAGATGATGATTTATCAAGTACTTGAGATTACTAATCACCGGCGATGGTGCGGGGTTTGGTCCGTGCAGCAGCGGATAGCTACCTTGCCTATCAAAGATGGTGGATTAGGCATTTACACCATGGCAGACCAGCTCCTACTGCTACCTTGCTTCTCAGAGTCGACTACATTGGTGTGAAGATGATTCTTGGTAACTTATTCTCAATAGACAAAGGTATTGCTTATAAGTTTTCAGTTCAGAGATTTATCCAGGTGTTGATGGTGGTTTTTAACTTAGGGGTAAAGTCTTAAAACCCTAGTCGACAAAGATTGACGTCACCGAACTTGAGTAATAATGTCCAAACCAAGCACATTCATTGAACCCTTTAATTTGTCTCGAGAAAATTACTGTGGTACCTTTTTTAATGCTAATTAGGGTTTCGATAAGCCAAAACCCTAATTCTCACACCGCACGTGCCAATGGCTCATCATGCCAGCCACATCCTACCGCACCAAGGCATCCCAACCATGCTAGCCGCACCCCTGTGCCGATGGAAAACCATGCCAGCCACACCTACCACGCCAAGGCATGACAACCATGCTAGCCGCACCACCGTGCCAATGGCAAACCATTCCAGCCACACCTACCAGTGGAACCATATCTTAGTCAACCAGGAGTTCGTGAAAACTTCACTGATATCTTTAGAACTTACATATATGAAGAGCCGACTTTTCAATCTAACCAGAGGACTTACGACGTACTTAGTCCTTTTGTCATTTACGAATATATGCCCTTAGCATCTTCGTCTGTGTTGGGCAAACAAACTTTTCCTTTTAACTATACACTGATAATTTTATTCCTCTCGAATGACTAAGGATGAATCATACCGATCTGCCAGCTCGGAAACTTTTCGAGTTATTGAGGAGTCCAGATCATCCGAATCGGCGCTTCAAATTGGGTCCGAATTGTTATAGGATATTATTAATTCGGCTCAACAAACTGAGACAATATCTCCTCGTCCTGTTGGAAGAAGGATATCTTTCTCCTCTTTTGATAATGCCAGAGATTCATTCAAATCCCCAATCTCAATTTCCTCTTCTCCGATTCCTTCTGCTGCTCTTAAGGAGATTTGTACATGCTCTTCTAGTGCATTTCAATCTCCATTAACTCAACCAATATCGCTTTTAAAATAACAATTTCGATTTTTTATCCTCTTCTCTTCCGAAAAACATTGCTCTTTTCCTTCGGTGGATGGGAAACTTTTCAAAATTAATACATATGGCTCAAATCTTTTGGAACGTGAAGCTCAGCCAAGCAACTACCTACCAATTCGTTTCCCTGATTTAACCCCTTCAAAGCAACAAGAAGCGACACATGTACCTATCTTATAGCTAAAATCTCTTCTTGTCTTTTATTCATGTTTTTGTCTCATCAAGCTCCTTATTGCTTTTCTGCAAAACATTTTGTAACTGATCATAATCTTTGAAAATTTAGTTTAATTTTCCTTTTTGATACCTTGGAACACACATTAGGAATCGATTAAGTTGATTTAATTTTAGTAACTTATCTTTATAATGAAGATCTTAGCTTGGAATATACAAGTATGTAGAAATCCCCTATCCCAAAACCACTTGAAAAATTTTATAAGTAAAGAAAAACCGGAAATCTTGTTTTTATCTGAAATAAATAGTCAAAAACCCTTAGTCAAAAGACTGGTATGCTCTTTCCCGAATTACCATATTGTGGATCATATATGTATAGCAGGAGGATTAATAGTAGCCTGGATTGATGGATTTCATTTTGAGGTTGTTCAATGGAACATAAATATGACAAACATAATTGTAAACACTTCCTTTGATACTAAACAATGAGCCTTAACCTCATATGCAAAAAAATAAGTAATCAAATTTCGCAAAAACATATGCCATGGATAGTTATAGGAGATTTCAATATGATTTTTAACCAAACACAAAAACAAGGAGGATTACCTTTTGTAACCTCTACTCTCTTTGAGTCTTAGTTTTTAGTGAAATATTTTACAAAAAAAAAAATAATAAAAAAAAAAAATATCTAAACCTTTATGAAATTATGCTTTGGACCAAACAGTAATTTCCCTTATGGTGGGTTTGTTTGCAGATTCATTCCGTTTCTCGGAATTTATAATTCCATGGGATTGCAAATCCTTGGATTCATGTAAATCCCTTGCGTGTTTGGTAACTCAATTGAAATTCTTAGGATTTATAGAGTTTTCTTGTTTTAAAGTCTTTATACCATTTGATATTACCCTCAAATCTTAAAATTGCATATATATGAGGTTTAGAGTTAAAAAAAAGTGGGTCCATAAATCCCTTGATAAGTTTCCCAGCAAATCTTAAGGGAAGGGGTCGGACTCCATATGGAGGATTTGCTGGAAAACTGAATCCCGTAGTAAACGTGATTCCAAGGATTTGGGCAACCAAACGTACCGAGGGAAACGTAATTCTACCAAATCCCCTGGACCCATAAATTCCACCTTTAAAATTCTACATCCAAACCCACCATCCCATAAGATTTTGAGTCCTTTGGTCCCGGAGTCCCAGACGGGCCAGACCCCAATAACTAGTATCTTCCCTCGTGAGTTTCTTCTTCATCTGCACCAGCAACACCACCAGCCTTAAGTTCAGCACCACCCCACTCTTTTCCACCACCACCACAAGTACCAGCACCGCCTACTCTTTCCTCTTCATCCTCAGGTATCCTCTAAGAATTACAAACACCAAAATTTTTGATCAATTTATAGTAAGTTTTGATCGAAGTCAGTGAATAGCTGGATAAATTGGTGTCAATTAATTAATTAGGGTTCAAGTATTCTTCTATTTTCTTACTTAAATCTCAGTTTAGACCACTCTCTGGTTCATGTGATTGTGATTCTAGGTTTTCTTTGCTTATTCCCTCCTCAACGTATTATTATTATAAAAGTGCAGAACCGACCAAAAAAAAAAAATTTATAAAAGTGCAGAATTAATCTCACAGCTTATTATTATTATGATTAGGATGAGTGACGGGGATTTCTTAAATATTCAACCATTAGAGCTCAGATTTCCATGTAAGATTTTTTTTTTTTTTTTTTTTTTTGCCCTAGATTACTAATATTGATTGATTTAACGTGTCTGTGATAGTCGAGTTGGGAAAGCGGGGTTCATGTTCTCTGCAGTTAACTAACAAAACCAATAAATATGTTGCTTTCAAGGTGAATCTCCCTAATATCTCTCTCTCTCTTTCTTTCTCTTTTTTATTCTTTGTCTTTGTTTTTTCTTCTAAATTTCTTGTTTAATTTTTTGTTTTTGGTAAGCTTCAATCGACGTATCCGATAAAGTACGGTGCTTGTCCAAACACAGGAATTGTGTTACCTGGAACAACATGCGACGTTACAGGTGATTTAATGATTCATTTATTGATATTACTATTGTCTTAGATCGATCTGTTTTTACTTTTTAGGTATAGGCCCATCAAATTAACCTCAAAAGTGATTCTAAAAGTAGATTTCTACTTCAAGAAGGACGAGTTAGAAGTCTATCTTAGAAAGATGACAAACATAGGGGAGTTTGCATTCTTTAGAATCTCTAGTATAGAAGTAGTCCTAATTTAGAAATATGGTACAATAGATTGCCTATACAGCAAGGAGGGGGAGAGTGCATGACGAATATTAGAAAGAGAATTCAAGAAGAAAGATGCAACACCTTGGGCAGAGAATACCTAGAAGGAAAACATTGGGGTCTGTGTTCATCACTGATGTTGAGTTGTTTTGTTGTTTGTTTGTTCAGTAACTATGGCAGCACCGAAGGAAGCACCACAGGATATGCAGTGCGAAGACCTGTTCCTCATACAGAGCGTTATAGCACCAAAAGGTGCAACAGCGAAAGACATAACACCTGAAATGGTAAATATCTTGTGTTTGATTTTCTAAGAGGAGTCTGAGTAATTTAATTGCTATTCTGACTTTTCATTCCTTTTGTAGTTTGACAAAGAAAGAGTTAAGGTTGAGGCATTCATATTGAATGCGATTTATGTTCCAGTGACTCCACTGGTACTTATAGGATCTTCTCCTGGGACATCTGATGCTGCAAGTAATTCACCACTTATGAGTAGCGGAGATCTCTTACGCATTCGACCCTCAGAGCTCAAATTTCCATGTAAGCTTCCTCTTATGATTTTCCTTTTTATGATTTTTATTTTGTAATTTTTTGCTCTAGATTACTGTTTTTGGTTTGATTTTATGCATTCTGTTTGTTTTGAGATAGTCGAATTGGAAAAACAGAGTTCGTGTTCTCTGCAATTAGTACCTGAAGGATCTTCTGGTAGGGAGTCTGGTGTGGCGAATGGGAATCAAGGAACTTATTCACTTGCTGCTGTAAGTAATTCACTACTTATGTTATATTATCATATTTGGATTTAGAGAATCTTAAAAATCAGTTGTACACATCTCTGTCATCTGCTAGCTGCATGTTTCTCTTCCCATTTTCAGTGGGATTATGATTTTTAGAACTTTTTAATAGGATATTACAGCCTATGCCTTTATTAACCGTAAGCACCTTAGTAAATTGCATAAATTTGCTGAACCAAGAAGATGTTCAGCAAATCTCTCGTTGCTTTGGTTTATTATGTTTTCTACCTACCTTTTCGTAATATCTACACCAATTTGGTGATTTTGTCTCCTCTTTAAAAGATGTTCATCTCGGCTTTAATGGCTTACTTTGTTGGGTTTTTAGACTATTCGCGGTTCTCTTCAACAACAAAGTTTTCATAGCTGTGGTATCCGGCGACGGTATCATCATCAATAGCTTTCAGAGATTTGACCAAATCACTCCTATTTGGGTGCACATCATCTTGAAGAAGAGAGCCATGCTGAAGGAAGTGATTAGTTTTCAATTAATGGGCCAAAGATTTTCAGCTGGACAGTAAGAATTGTTGAGACTTTTTAGTAGCAGTCTGTTTTTGATTAATCTAATGTGTGTTTAATATAATATAAAGTGAAGGATGTTTTTATCATAAGGTGGATTATGGTATGTTTTTTTTGATTAAGTTGATGTATTTTCACTTTAAAGTTAAGCATGTTTTATCGTAAGGTAGATCATGGTATGTTTTAAGGTTCTAAACATGTGTTTAAACTAGCTTAAGCCTAGTTGTCCCTTGCAATATTATTAGGTGTCTCTCCAACTCATGATGGAAAGGCGACACATTGCTGTTGTGATTACTGATTGAAACCCCTACGGTCGGAGTAGCCTGTTCTTTTCTTTGATTCATTGATTGGTTTCTTGATATGTTACCTAAGAAACCCTAATATTGCCATAACTTCCCTCATTGCCCTACACAAAATTAACCAACTTCCTATTACAATTAACTTCCTAACTACCTCTTCTGCACCACCATAACTCAGACAAGGTTCTGCCAATTGTGTAACTTTTGTTATACTAGTACAACTATTGCCATGGTGGGAGGGCCGACCGAAAAAGTGATGTCTTCGCCACGTTTCAGAAAAAGTGATATTTTCACCCCGTTTTAGGAAAAGTGATACTTTTTTGTTCCCTTTCAGAAATAGTGATACCTTCGCCCCGTTTCGGGAAAAGTGATACTTTCCTGAAACAGAATGTGAAAGTATCACTTTTTCTGAAACGGAAAATAAGTCGATCCATACACTAAAATATGGTTGGATGATGTGTTATGCGTCCTTTGTGGTGGTTTCCATAATGACTATGCATTCAATTTTCGAGAATTGTGCCTAAAATAAAAGTACCACTTTTCTTGAAACGGAGGAAGTTTATCGTTTTTATTAGTTGCAACGGAAAATTAGTTGATGTATAAACCAAAATTTGGCTACATAAAGTATTATGTATCCTTTGCAGTGGTTTGCATAATGTATATACATTTACTTTTCTAAAATTGTGCCTAAAATGATAAATATCTTCGAAAATTTTCGTAAAAACTCTAAATTTGATATTGTTGTTGTACTGGGTGCGTAGATATTTTTATAATTTTTCTAATGAGATAAAATTTGTAAAATTCCAAGACAAGGATTTTTAGATATGTTATATTAAAGTTTGTTTTCCAATTATACCCCTAAAAGAATAGGATACATAAGTTATAGTAATTGGATTAAAAGGAAGGTATCATTATATCAAGTGAAAAAACGACCGCCAAACAAAAAAGTGGTCATATAAAGGTCTTTCCTTTCTTCACTCGGTCGGCCCAATAAACAAAACTCTCACTCCAAAAACTCCAAACAAAAACATTTGAAGAAAAAAAAGGATATTTTTAAGCTATGCACAAACCTTCAAACTGGTTAGTTTTTGCGCCATTGCTTCCGATTTATATGCTTCCCGGGTTGTTGTCTTCAATCTGCCTGCATAGCTCGGGTAATAACCTGAATTCAAACAATCACAACTGCCCATTAACACAACTAATAATCCAAAGCACAACCAATAACCAACCCAACGCTAAGCAACCTAATTGGTTGTTAAACTAACATAAAGTCTAATAACAACATATGGATATATTTGCGCCAAACTTAACACGCACACTCATAAATACAAGTCCGCCAAAGTACCTGAAGCTTTCTTCAAAAGATCCATGAATGCCTTCAAGGCATCTAATCCTTGCACGGCGTGCAATCGAGTATTTTACCTTGATATTATGATCACTCATAATGTTATTCCTAATTGTTGAAGCCTTAGTTCCGTTGCGGCGATTAATATAGGTACTTATATTTCTTTCTACACATTCATCTTTAACATCATCACTATCCTTGTCCTCGACACCTAAAGCACCATTTACATTTGAACTGTATCCCGCCGTTCCATCTTCATAGAATAGCCTTCTAGGTTTCATGGATGGGATTTCCCCTAATTCTTCTTCGGTGTCGCTTGGGATACTCTTGCCCTCTGAACTATAAGGATAATCAATGTATACTTCATTCTCGGTATCACAATGGTCCACCTCAGCGGACTTGAGCCTTTGCTCTCTACAAAAATCATAATCATCTAGATCCATCAGATATGGGATACCAATAGGACTTGGATAGTCTTTAGAATACCCATTTTCCCACACTGACGGGTTATCTCCATAATTGATACGTTCTTCATACTCTGGGTTGGTGGGAATATCTGGTACCGGTTCTTCAACTTGGAAACACACGATGAAATACATGGACTTTCATTGTTCTAGTTTGTCTTATGTTCTTTAACTTTTCCCTTCTTCCTTTGAGAAATGGTATTAGTATCATCACTGTTATTGTTAAAATTTGAAGAACTGATCACACTCAAAGGCGAATCATAAAAGCACACATTATTTTCGACGCTGGAATAACCAGGACTTCCAGAAAATGCAGCATTTTGTTGAGTAGCCTTCACCCTATACTTATCTTTAATCTTCGGCCTAGTAGTATCATTACAGTTACTGTTGTTGAAACTGAAAGAACTGAAAACCCTCGTTGGAGAATCATAGCACACATTCTGGTGGACGCTGGAAAAACAAGGAGATCCAGAGAACGCAGCATTCTGGTGAGTTTCCTTCACAATCTCCTTATCTTTTCTCTTCAGCCATTGAGAAATTTGAGAAAGGGATTCATCAGATGATTCAGAACCACTGCTGTACACATGAATCACATCAAGCTCAGGTGTGGCGCTGAAAAGAAAAAGAAACAGATTAAAGGGGCACACCACATCCAGTTGTTGAGAATTGGGGCATGAGAATCTTTGTTTCTGGTCCAAGATGTTGGGGACCGAAGGAACAAAATAAAAGCAGTTGTTGGAAGATGCAGAACAAAACAAATAACTACTTTCCTGAGAAAAAAAAAAGTAAATCTAAGTACAATAAAAAAGTTCAACACCCACCATGTGCTACAGGAATATCGATGGATTAAAGTGGTCCTCCATTTCGTATTTCTAAAAGACAACTTACTGAGTAAAGTCAAAAATTCACCTTTTATTGATTTTAGTTTTTTAAACACACAACATTGAAAAATCAAGAGATCCGTCCAAAAAAAATAGACGACAACATGAACAACCAGATG
Organism: Papaver armeniacum; assembly: GCA_023531295.1. NCBI lineage: Eukaryota > Viridiplantae > Streptophyta > Magnoliopsida > Ranunculales > Papaveraceae > Papaver > Papaver armeniacum. The sequence continues at coordinate 79,354 of JAJJWW010005972.1, forward strand.
TTGGGTTTAAGGTGGTTTTCACAATGAACTCGCCGGTGTTTTGAGAATTAAATTAAAATGGGCCCCTCTTTTACATCATCCAACAGACCACTTGACAAACAAAGTCAATAATTCATTTTTTGTTTTCTTTAGGTTGAAAAATAAAAATTGGTGCTGGTATTTACACACATCACACTGAATCATGGGATCCAACAAAAAGAAAGCACATCTTCAATCATTTAATCATGGGATCATCATTCCAAAAAATCAAAATAATAAATACTACTAGTATCATATAGATCTGAATATTCTTCTTGCCATCAACGCTAACTACTAACTGATAACAATCAATGCAATAATATGTAGCATACTACCTTAAACCCAACATGCGAATTGAATCTAGTAAATGCAAGTAGTTTTGGTATGGTGTGGGAACCTTTTCACATATCTTGGATTATGTGACCCAAATATTGTAAAGATGGTTGAGCAAATGTGCATTTGGAGAGCTTGGCATAGAGCTGGTGTTGTCTTAAAAGTGTAAGAACTATATAAAGGTGTTGAATGTGATCTTTGAGGTTGGTGCTATATACTAATATGTCATCAAAGAGTACAAGTACAAATTTTCTAAGATAAGGGCCAAAAACAGAATTCATTAATGTTTGGAAGGTGGCTGGTGCATTAGTTAAGCCAAAATGCATGACTTTGAATTCAAAATGCCTATGATGTGTTCTAAATGCAGTTTTGGGTATATCAGGAATATGCAATGACCTAAATTCCGATTAGAATAAGCCAAAGTGATTGCCGATAGTGCTTGTCACTTCTTATTCATAACCAAGACTTTGTATTGCCGCTGCAGATCATAATAACAAAATTTCTTGTAATAGTTTGTTTAGTTTCATTTGATTTTTGAATTATCATCGAGGTCTAAAATTAATATAGATGGTGAATAACAAGATAATGGTTAATTTTGAACTTCAATCCAATTAATTACTATGGCACTCTCGACAAACTTAAGACTTGAAAGCTGGGGAAACCGTTAAGAAATTCAACAAACCTGAAAAACATTCTTTGGGATCTAGATAACAATGTGGGAAGCGATCTCTGATGGAACTTTTCTAACGGCGGTTCGGCTAGATGGCGATGCAATTTGGTTCGAGGCATGGAGCTGCAGGTTCACCTCATCACCGAGATAAGGAGAACCTTGATACCATAGGCAGTACTTGGTGGTTAAATATCGAAGATGCATACTAGTCTTTCATATCCTGTAAATCCAACACATTCGAGAGAAACAATTAAACATTTTGTTGTTGCAAACCTTGCAAGCTAAGCCGGTGCTCAAACTTAAGTGCTTTCTTTCCGTTTGATCCAAAAATGGTACTCCCTCCGTTCGATTTTAGATGATGTTTTAGGGTTATTTTCTTGTTCCACAATACTTGAAAGTTTTCATATTTTCCCACGAAACTACCAATAATACCCTAATACTTTGTCTTGGAACTATAAGTTTATTTTAAAATGCATTAATAGCAATCAATATTTGAAGACTTTTCTTATGGGTATAGTTGGAAAATCTTCATATCTCTCTACATTTCTTAATCTACGTGAAAACTCCTAGAATGTCATCTAAAGTGGAACGGAGGGAGTAGCATTTATTGACAGGATGACACAATATATATAAACTTCTAAACCATGTGATCAAATTTACTATGCAATCTTCTGACTTTTGAACCTACACTGCCTTATGTAGTTACTTCACATCCAATTGGAGTTTCCAACCAACGATAATCCGATCGGCCTCTCAAAGCGCAGCATATTGTATAGGCTCCCTCCATAACAGGGCCTACTACTGACTTGGGTGCAATCAAATATCCAGTGGGATATGTTCAAGGGTATCTTGGTAAATCACATAAAATTTCTATAAAACAACGAATCCCTAAAATTTCGGTTAATATTGAGTGAGGGTGGAGACTAGCAGTGTGAGTGATATGGCGCTGAGAGAAAAACCATTTACCGGAGTTTCACAACTAAGAATGTGCCGTTTGCAGAATCTAATTAATGGATCTGAGTTTTGGTATCATGTCGGAACTTTTACACATAGCTTGGAGATCAAAGGAAGAGAATAAAGACTCACCGTTCTAAGCAAAGCACAACCAATAACCAACCCAACGCTAAGCAACCTAATTGGTTGTTAAACCAACATAAAGTCTAATAACAACATATGGATATATTTGCGCCAAACTTAACACGCACACTCATAAATACAAGTCTGTCAAAGTACCTGAACCTTTCTTCAAAAGATCCATGCATGCCTTCAAGGCATCTAATCCTTGCACGGCGTGCAATCGAGTATTTTACCTTGATATTATGATCACTCATAATCTTATTCCTAATTGTTGAAGCCTTAGTTCCGTTGCGGCGATTAATATAGGTACTTATATTTCTTTCTACACATTCATCTTTAACATCATCACTATCCTTGTCCTCGACACCTAAAGCACCATTTACATTTGAGCGTATCCCCGCCGTTCCATCTTCATAGAATAGCCTTCTAGGTTTCATGGATGGGATTTCCCCTAATTCTTCTTCGGTGTCGCTTGGGATACTCTTGCCCTCTGAACTATAAGGATAATCAATGTATACTTCATTCTCGATATGAGAATGGTCCACCTTAGCGGACTTGAGCCTTTGCTCTCTACAAAAATCATAATCATCGAGATCCATCAGATATGGGCTACCAATAGGACTTGGATAGTCTTTATAATACCCATTTGCCCACACTGACGGGTTATCTCCATAATTGATACGTTCTTCATACTCTGGGTTGGTGGGAATATCTGGTACCGGTTCTTCAACTTGGAAACACACGATGAAATACATGGACTTTCATTGTTCTGGTTTGTCTTATGTTCTTTAACTTTTCCCTTCTTCCTTTGAGAAATGGTATTAGTATCATCACTGTTACAGTTCAAATTTGAAGAACTGATCACACTCGAAGGCGAATCATACAAGCACACGTTATTTTCGACGCTGGAATAACCAGGACTTCCAGAAAATGCAACATTCTGTTGAGTAGCCTTCACCCTATACTTATCTTTAATCTTCGGCCTAGTAGTATCATTCTTTATTCTTGTTGTTGAAAACCGAAAGAAGCTGAAAACCCTCGTTGGCGAATCATAGCACACATTACGGTGGACGATGGAAAAACAAGGAAATCCAGAGAACCTGTGCATTCTGGTGAGTTTCCTTCACACTCTCCTTATCTTTTCTCTTCAGCCTTTGAGAAATTTGAGAAAGGGATTCATCAGATGATTGAACCACTGCTGTACACATGAATCACATCAATCTCGGGTGTGGCGCTGCAAAGAAAAAAGAAACATATTAAAGGGCACACAACATCCGGTTGTTGAGAATTGGGGCATGAGAATCTTTGATTCTGGTCCAAGATGTTGGGGACCAAAGGAACAAAATAAAATCAGTTGTTGGAAGATGCAGAACAAAACAAATAACTACTTTCCTGAGAAAAAAAAAGAGTAAATCTAAGTACAACTTAAAAAGTTCAGCACCCCCCATGTGCTGAGGAATATCGATAAAGTGCTCCTCCATTTCGTATTTCTAAAAGATAACTTACTGAGTAAAGTCAAAAATTCACCTTTTATTGATTTTAGTTTTTAAAACACACAACATTGAAAAATCAAGAGATCCGACCAAAAAACATAGACGACAACATGAACAACCAGATGTTGGGTTTAAGGTGGTTTGCACAATGAACTCCCGGTATTTTGAGAATTAAATTAAAGTGGCGCCACTTTTACATCATCCAACAGACCACTTGACAAACAAAGTCAATAATTCATTTTTGTTTTCTTTAGGTTGAAAAAAATAAAATTGGTGCTGGTATTTACACACATCACACTGAATCATGGGATCCAACAAAAAGAAAGCACATCTTCAATCATTTAATCATGGGATCATCATTCCAAAAAATCAAAATAATAAATACTACTAGTATCATCTAGATCTGAATATTCTTCTTGCCATCAACACCAACTACTAACTGATAACAATCAATGCAATAATCTGTAGCATACCACCTTAAACCCAACATGCAGAACTGAATCTAGTAAATGCAAGTAGTTTAGGTATGGTGTGGGAACCTTTTCACATAGCTTGAATTATATGACCCAAATATTGTAAAGATGGTTAAGCAAATGTGCATTTGGAGAGCTTGGCATAGAGCTGGTGTTGTCTTAGAAGTGTAAGAACTATATAAAGGTGTTGAATGTGATCTTTGAGGTTGGTGCTATATACTAATATGTCATCAAAGAGTACAAGTACAAATTTTCTAAGATAAGGGCCAAAATCAGAATTCATTAATGTTTTGAAGGTGGCTGGTGCATTAGTTAAGCCAAAATGCATGACTTTGAATTCAAAATGCCTATGATGTGTTCTAAATGCAGTTTTGGGTATATCAGGAATATGCAATGACCTAAACTCCGATTAGAATAAACCAAAGTGATTGATCATAACGAAGACTTGTAAATGGCGATGGACAATATCTACTGTTAACAATTAATGTTTAGTTTAGATTTATATTAATGTTGTTGAGTTTTTGATGATAGTACGTAATTGGAAATTGAATTGTTTGATAGAAACTCTAATTAAAATAAGCCAAAGTGATTGCCGATAGTGCTTGTCACTTCTTATTCATAACCAAGACTTTGTATTGCTGCTGCAGATCCTAATAACAAAATTTCTTGTATGCGGTTGAAGGAAGGAGGAAAATGGGGTGGGTTTCTTGGAAGAAGTCATGTTTACCAAAGGAAAACGGGGGTTTAGGTGTGAAGAATTTGAGGAAAATAAATCAATCCTTGTTAATCAAGTGGATTTGGAGGTTTTCAAGGACCAAAAATAGCCTTTGGAGGAAAATGGTAAATGAAAAATTCTCTCACAATACTTCTCTTTTAATCCATGATGTGGATAATTCTTCTCAAGGTAGGAGTCTTTGGAAGAATGTCACTAATATGGTTCCAACTGTTCAAACCATGGCGAGTTTCACGGTAGGGAATGGGAAAGGTATTCGGTTTTGGAAGGACCATTGGCTAGATAGAGGCATATTGAAGGATCTTTTTCCAGTTGTTTTCAAGGCGGTGAGGTCAAGAATGCTACAATCTCGGACATGATAGTGAATGGAGAATGGGTTTGTGATTTCAAGAGGGTATTAAAGATGAATGAGCAATTAGAATGGGTTTACTAAAACGTGATATACATCATGTGCCTGTTTTGGTGGAGGAGGATGATAAAATGGAGATTATGGAAAACTTTAGCACCTCGAAATGCTACGAGAAACTCATAGGTGATTTGGACGATTGCGGTTTCAACCGATTTCTTTGGAAAGCTCATATTCCCAACAAGGTTAGTTTTATTTTGTGGGCAACTTTTCATGATTCTCTTCCAACTAGGGATATGTTGCTTCATCGTGGTGTTAACTTAGATAGTGAGCGGTGTGTTTTATGCAATGACGTTAGGGAATCTCGCAAACCATTTGTTTATACACTTTGCTCATATTCTTTTGAGATTTGGAAATATTTCATTAAGGCTTTCGGAATTGCTTGGCCTATGCCAAGCACATTACTCCAATTATTTGAAGCTTGGTCTTCCAATGTGTTGCGTGGTAAAGGAAGAGAAGTTTGGCAAATCTTACACTATGCAATTTGTTGGGGTTTGTGGAAGGAAAGGAATGGAAGGGTTTTTGGAGGTAGACACAAGTGTGTGCAAGAAGTTATTGACTTGATTAAGCAATTGATAGTCTTATGGTCTTGTGACAAAGATACATTGCAAGTTTGTAGATCCAAGTTTAATTTGGAGTGATTGGGAAACTCTAATGTGTATGTAACTCTTTTTGTACGGACCTTGATTTGAACCTTGGCTCTCTTTTTTCTCTTTAATATAAACTTCTCTTTCAAAAAAAAAACAAAAACAAAAACAAAACAAAACAAAACAAAATTTCTTGTATATATTTTGTTTAGTTTCATTTTGATTTTTGAATTATCATCTGAGGTCTGAAATTAATATAGATGTGGTGAATAACAAGATAATGGTTAATTTTGAACTTCAATCCAATTAATTACCATGGCACTCGCTGACAAACTTAAGACTTGAAAGCTGGGAAACCGTTAAGGAATTCAACAAACCTGAAAAAACATTGCTGGGATCTAGATAACAATGTGGGAAGCAGTCTCCGATGGAACTTTTATGACGGCAGTTGTGGCTAGCTGGCGATGCAATTTTGTTCGAGGCATGGAGCTTCCAGTTCACCTCATCACCGAGATAAGGAGAACCTTGATACCATAGGCAGTACTTGGAGGTTAAATACCGAAGATGCATACTAGTCTTTCATGTCCCAGTAAATCCAATCATTCGAGAGAAACAATTAAACATTTTGTTGTTGCGAACCTTGCAAGCTAAGCCAGCGCTCAAATTTAAGTGCTTTCTTTCCGTCCGATCCAAAAAAATGGCACCTTATTCTGTATTGGCTTTGTGCTACATGCGGATGGTAGCATTTATCAACAGGATGACACTAAGTATATATAAACTTCTAAACGATGTGATCAAATCCACTAGGCAATCTTCAGACTTTTGAACATACACTGCCTTATGTAGTTACTTCACATCCAATTGGAGTTTCCAACCAACGATAATCCGATCGACCTCTCAAAGCGCAGCAGATTGTATAGGCTCCCTCCATAACGGGGCCTACTACCGACTTGGGTGCAATCAAATATCCAAAGTGGGATAAGTTTAAGGGTATCTTGGTAAATCACATAAAATTTCTATAAAACAACGAATCCCTAAAATTTCGGTTAATATTGAGTGAGGGTGGAGACTAGTGATATATGGCGCTGAGAGAAAAACCAGTCACCGGAGTTTCGCAACTAAGAATGTGCCGTTTGCAGAATCTAATGGATCTGAGTTTTGGTATCATGTCGGAACTTTTACACATAGCTTGGAGATCAAAGGAAGAGAATAAAGACTCACCGTTCTATGAAATTATTCTATCATAATGACTTCTCCTATCAAATCTATGTTGTACTGTGTTTTTGAAGCAAGTGTCACGTATTTTCCTGGTAAGATCTGGAAAATAATGATGTTTGATATTTTGATTGTCTTCTTAGCCCACAACATTGACATTCAGGTTTTTATTTTTCTAAGCAGGGAGATCTAGTGTGATCTTGACTTTTGGTGTTATGTTTTGGTTTTGAGATTGGAATACCGAACTTACGACCAATCTAGGGTATGTATGGCTTGTTGAAGTTTGCCACAACTGCTGAAATGGTAGTCATCTGCAGATCTTATACATTGGTAGTCATTGAATTAGAGATGTTTTAAAAAATTTGTAAGAATTTAGACATTGACCTCAAAATCTCAATGTTTTAAATAGCAATAGGATTGGGTATATGTAACTTTCTCAATGCAGATTTGTCATGTTCTGTTTCCCAAGTCGCTCTTATCTATGTTACTTACTGTTGGAGAAAAATGAGTTTTTAATAAAAATATTTTGGTCTTGGTGTGGTTTGATCTAGTGACCTAAGGGTCCAAGGATACTTGCTCATTTTATGAGTGAATGAATCTCTCTTTAGTCCCACATTGGGTATAATAGAGAAGGAGCTCCACTATATAGCCATATGCTTATGGATATGTTGTAAAACAACATTGTGGGTGGAGCGGGTGGGAAAAATACAAATTTTGACCCATGCGATATGCGCGTATGCCATGCACCAAGTTCCTCTTCTACTCGGATTTATTTTTTGGCGAGTTTTTTTCTTTAGGAAATTAATTCCTAAAATATTTTTAGAGTTTTATTTATGGGTAAATTCCTTTTAGGTGTTTTACTAGTTTTTTTAAAGAAACCAAAACCTAACTTGATTTGCAAGTATTTTCTCCTTTAAATACAACTCGAAATGCGTATTCTATACACCGAAAAATTCTTCTTTTATTCTAGGGTTTTCTCCATACGTTTTTACCTCCATCCTGTTCTTGAGTTCGAAGAGAGGGTAACTTGCGTTGTGTTAACTCAAGTTATATCGGGCGATCTTATCCTGGACACATCTTATTTGTGAGGGGTTTAGCATTACTCAACCCGAGTATACCCTTGAACTAATGTGTTAAGGACAACTTGTTGAACCTGTGATTACGCCAAAAGTTTAACGGAAAGGACTTCAAGAGATGGCAATCCAAGATGCTTTTTTTTATCTCGAGCCATCATGAACTGGACTATGTACTTGGTTCCAGGTGATGACTTGTACAATGCTGAAATTTTATACGAGGAGGAGGTCAATATGAACACGAGGTCTAATTTTACGGCTAAAATCATATCATGAACGGTTTGGAAGATGCGATGTATGATTTTTACAATGCTAAAGAGAACTTGACTGCTTATGAGTTGTGGACTGCGTTAGAAGCAAAGTACCAAGCTGAGATCCAGGAAGCAAGAAATTTCGGTGGCAAAGTTTATGGAGTTCAAGATGACGAATGATAAGTCCGTTGTTGATCAATTCCTCGAACTTCAACAAATTATTAACTTGATTCTTGCTGAAGGTATGGTTGTTGATGAGACTTTTCAAGTGTCTGCGGTAATTGAGAAGTTACCATCTTCTTGGTCGGAGTACAAGAAAAAGCTGAGGCATGAAACTGGCGAGATCAACATGGTTCAATTGGGAAAGAAGATTCAAGTGGAAGAGATGTTGTGCACCAAAGACAAGAACGTGTCATCTGCAAGGGACATGTCTAACAAAGCTCATATGTCTGAACATAAGCCATCCAAAGCGGAAAAGGTGACAACAACAATCGCAACTCGAAGCATGGACCTAACAAGAAAGGTACGTTTCAGAAACCGAGAATCTAGCATTATTAAAATTAAGGGTCCTTGTTGGGTGTGTGGAAATACTTTTGGTCATATGGCGGTTCACTGTAGACAACGTAAGGATAAGAAGAATAATGCTAACCTGGTTGAGAAAAGCAAAGAGGAGTTTTCTATTGTGGTGTCCGGGTTAACTGGGTGACCAATGTGATGGATTGGTGGGTAGACTCTGGAGCTACCAAGCATGTTTGTGGGAACAGAGACTGCTCACCTCCTACCAGAGGGTAGGGGAAGGCGAGAAACTCTATATGGGTAACTCATCTGCATCAGAGGTTGCAGGAAAAGGAAAGGTCGGTCTGAAGCTCACATCTAGAAAGACTCTCACATTGAATGAAGTTCTTCATGTTCCAGACATCTGCAAAATCTTGTTTCTTGTTCTTTTTTTAGATGATAAGGGTTTTAAAGTTACAATTGAGTCTGGAAAACTTATAGTAACTAAGGGCAATGATTATGTGGGTAAGGGTTATAAGACTGGGGGTCTATATAAACTTAATGTAACCTGTCCTGAATTGAAATTGAATGATTCTTCTGCTTACATGTGTGTGTCATTGAACGTTTGGCATGGTAGACTTGGTCATGTAAACTATAAATCAATGCATAAATTGGCTAGCGTAGGCTGCATACCCAAATTCACTTTAGATAAATATCATAAGTGTGAGATTTGCGTAGAATCTAAGCATGCTAAGAAATCATTCAATAAGAATGTCCAGAGAAACTCTAAACCCTTAGATTTAATCCACTCAGACCTAGTTGATATGAAGTCAGTTCAAACAAGAGGTGGTAAGAAATGGTTTATTACTTTTATAGATGATTGTACGAAGTACTGCCATGTTTACTTACTTAGAGGGAAGGATGATGCCTTAGAAGCCTTTAAGATATATAAAAGTGAAGTCGAAAACCAATTGAATACTACCATTAAAACTATTAGGTCTGACCGTGGTGGTGAGTACAGAATTCCTATAGGAGATTTCTGTGAAGAACATGGCATAATACATGAGGTTACCCCTCCTTATTCACCTCAGTCCAATGGTGTAGCTGAACGTAAGAACCGTACCCTTAAGGATATGATGAATGCCATGTTGATTAGTTCAGGATTACCTTCGAATTTGTGGGGGGAGGCTATACTCTCCGCCAATTACATCCTGAACAAAGTACCCTTTAAAGGATCAGATAAAACTCCATATGAGTTATGGAAAGGTAGACAACCATCTTATGATTACTTCAAAGTGTGGGGGTGCTTGGCAAAGGTGGGCATCCCTCCTCCTAAGAAAAATAAGATAGGACCCAAAACTGTTGATTGTGTTTTTATAGGGTATCCTGAGCATTCTAGTGCTCATAGGTTTATGGTTGTGAGTTCTGAAATTTCTGACATAGGGTTGAATACTATCATGGAGTCTAGGGATGCTTGAGTTTTTGAAACTCTTTTTCCTTTGAAACGTGATTCTCGAAAGAGATGTTTTGATGATCCCCTAGATGTTCCTTCAAGTAGTCAATTATTACCTTTAGAGGAAGATGAACCAGAAGTGGAACCTAGAAGAGGTAAAAGGGTTAGAACTGAGAAAACCTATCCTGGTTGCATTACATACCTAGCCGAGTCTGATCCTCAGACTTATAGAGAAGCCATGACTTGTCCAGAAGCTTCGTGGTGGAAAGAAGCTTCCATTAGTGAAATGGATTCCCTTCGAGAAAACGGTACTTTTGAACTTTTAGATTTACCTCCATGGTGTAAGGCCATAGGTTGTAAATGGATTTTCAAAAGAAAACGTAAGATAGATGGAACTATTGAAAAATACAAGGCTAGGCTGGTAGCTAAAGGCTACAGACAAATAGAAGGTATAGATTTCTTTGACACCTATTCACTAAAGTGAGTAGAATTAACTCCATTAGGATGTTAATTGCTATAGCTTCTGTCCATAATTTAGAGATACATCAAATGGATGTAAAGACAGCGTTTCTTAATGGTGAGTTAGATGAAGAAATTTATATGGAACAACCTGAGGGCTTTGTAGTTAAAGGTTGTGAAAAGAAAGTGTGTAAACTGGTTAAATCTTTATATGGATTGAAACAAGCACCTAAACAATGGCATGAAAAATTTGATCATGTGATGATTTCTAGTGGTTTTAGAATTAATGAATCTGATAAGTGTGTTTATACTAAACTTGTCAAGGATGCCTGTGTGATTGTATGCTTGTATGTTGATGATATGCTTATACTAGGTACAAACATGGATGTTATTAATTCCACTAAGAAACTGTTGAATGAGAACTTTGACATGAAAGACTTAGGCCCCGCTGATGTCATATTAGGGATGAAGATTAGAAAAACTTCTAATGGCTATAGTCTGAGTCAGTCTCATTATGTTGAATCCATACTTAAGAAATTTAATCAGTTTAACTGTAAACCTGTGTGTACTCCTTATAATTCTAACTGTCGTCTCAAGAAGAATAAGGGTGTAGGAGTTAACCAACTTGAATACTCGAGAGTCATAGGAAGTCTGATGTATTTGATGAATTGTACGAGACCAGACATTGCTTATGCTGTAAGTAGGTTAAGCAGGTATACTTGTAATCCAGGGCAGATACATTGGGATGCACTTATTAGAGTGCTAAAGTACTTGAAGTACACAATGACCTTTAGTTTGAATTACAAAGGATATCCGGCCGTCCTTGAGGGATTTTGCGATGCAAACTGGATAACAGGATCGAGGATTATAAGTCTACGAGTGGATATGTATTCACTCTAGCAGTGTACGTCTGTATCTTGGAAGAGTTCCAAGCAGACATGTATAGCTCGTTCCACTATGGAATCGGAGTTTATTGCGTTAGATAAAGCAGGAGAGGAGGCCGAACGGCTAAGAAACTTTTTAGAAGATATTCCTCTATGGCATAGGCCTGTGCTAGCTATATCTATACACTGTGACAGCAAATCTGCGGTAGGTAGAGCTAAGAGTTGTTTCTACAATGGAAAGTCTATACATATTCGTAGAAGACATGATACTTTGAAAACACTAATCTCAACAGCGTTATTTCCATAGATTGGATGAGGTCCAAGGAGAATATCGCGGACCCTTTGACGAAAGGTTTGTCCAAGGAGATAGTTAGTAAAGCATCGAGGGGGATGGGGCTTAGGCTCAATAATTAAACTTGCCATGAAGGATACTCAACCCTGCTGATTGGAGAATCCAAGATCAAGGTTTCAATGAGACAACTAATTCATGGTGGGTAAAGGTAACACTATCGAGAGAATTTCATTCTCTGTCCCTTCCCTATGGTATTGATGTGATAGTGTGACCGCATGTGGAGGATGACTTTTAAATAAGTCTTAATGAGTTCCATAGTTTCAATTTAAGATTGAAGTGGGGTGTAGCAAGAACACTCTTGATGGAACTCACCTATCCGAATGTGGAAGTGGGGCCGTTTTCCTATGAGAATTGAGCCAATTCTCTAGAGCATTTTGAGAAACAGGATATGTCCAGGGCCAAATTGGACAACACGACACGAACTTAGCAACACCGTGGAGAATATCATGTGTGGTTGTTGTCGCTAATTACACCAACGCTATCGGTTCAAGACTAGGTTCACTTTGTTTAGCTAGTAGTTCCCGGTAACTTCTCACTAAGTAAGGGCTCAAGACCTCATGGACACCTTTGCCTAAATGGTATTTTTCTTACTCGATTTTTTTCGTTTTTCCGAGATTTCATTCATGTGGGGATTGTTGGAGAAAAATGAGTTTTTAATAAAAATATTTTGGTCTTGGTGTGGTTTGATCTAGTGACCTAAGGGTCCAAGGATACTTGCTCATTTTATGAGTGAATGAATCTCTCTTTAGTCCCACATTGGGTATAATAGAGAAGGAGCTCCACTATATAGCCATATGCTTATGGATATGTTGTAAAACAACATTGTGGGTGGAGCGGGTGGGAAAAAATACAAATTTTGACCCATGCGATATGCGCGTATGCCATGCACCAAGTTCCTCTTCTACTCGGATTTATTTTTTTGGGCGAGTTTTTCTTTAGGAAATTAATTCCTAAAATATTTTTAGAGTTTTATTTATGGGTAAATTCCTTTTAGGTGTTTTACTAGTTTTTTTAAAGAAAACCAAAACCTAACTTGATTTGCAAGTATTTTCTCCTTTAAATACAACTCGAAATTCTGTATTCTATACACCGAAAAATTCTTCTTTTATTCTAGGGTTTTCTCCATACGTTTTTACCTCCATCCCTGTTGCTGAGTTCGAAGAGAGGGTAACTTGCGTTGTGTTAACTCAAGTTATATCGGGCAGTCTTATCCTGGACACATCTTCGCTGTGAGGGGTTTAGCATTACTCAACTCGAGTATACCCGCGAACTAATGTGTTAAGGACAACTTGTTGAACCCGTGATTCTCGCCAAAAGTTTAACTGAAAGGACTTCAAGAGATGGCAATCCAAGATCTTTGCTTTTATCTCGAGCCATCATGAACTGGACTATGTACCGGTTCCGGTGATGACTTGTACAATGCTGAAATTTTATCCGAGGAGGAGGTCAATATGAACACGAGGTCTAATTTTTTTGGCTAAAAATCATATCATGAACGGTTTGGAAGATGCGATGTATGATTTTTACAATGCTAAAGAGAACTTGACTGCTTATGAGTTGTGGACTGCGTTAGAAGCAAAGTACCAAGCTGAGACTGCAGGAAGCAAGAAATTTCTGGTGGCAAAGTTTATGGAGTTCAAGATGACGAATGATAAGTCTGTTGTTGATCAATTCCTCGAACTTCAACAAATTATTAACCAGATTCTTGCTGAAGGTATGGTTGTTGATGAGACTTTTCAAGTGTCTCATGTAATTGAGAAGTTACCATCTTCTTGGTCGGAGTACAAGAAAAAGCCGAGGCATGAAATCGGCAGAGATCAACATGGTTGAATTGGGAAAGAAGATTCAAGTGGAAGAGATGTTGTGCACCAAAGACAAGAACGTGTCATCTGCAAGGGACATGTCTAACAAAGCTCATATGTCTGAACATAAGCCATCCAAAGCTGGAAAAGGTGACAACAACAATCGCAACTCGAAGCATGGACCTAACAAGAAAGGTAACGTTTCAGTAAAACCAGAATCTAGCATTATTAAAATTAAGGGTCCTTGTTGGGTGTGTGGAAATACTGGTCATATGGCGTTCACTGTAGACAACGTAAGGATAAGAAGAATAATGCTAACCCGGGTTGAGAAAAGCAAAGAGGAGTTTTTAAAGCTGTGGTGTCGAAGTTAATCTGGGTGACCAATGTGATGGATTGGTGGGTAGACTCTGGAGCTACCAAGCATGTTTGTGGGAACAGAGACTGCTCACCTCCTACCAGAGGGTAGGGGAAGGCGAGAAACTCTATATGGGTAACTCATCCGCACCGAGGTTGCAGGAAAAGGAAAGGTCGGTCGAAGCTCACATCTAGAAAGACTCTCACATTGAATGAAGTTCTTCATGTTCCAGGACATCCGCAAAAATCTTGTTTCTTGTTCTGTTTTAGATGATAAGGGTTTTAAAGTTACAATTGAGTCTGGAAAACTTATAGTAACTAAGGCCAATGATTATGTGGGTAAGGGTTATAAGACTGGGGTCTATATAAACTTAATGTAACTCCGTCCCGAATTGAAATTGAATGATTCTTCGCTTACATGTGTGTGTCATTGAACGTTTGGCATGGTAGACTTGGTCATGTAAACTATAAATCAATGCATAAATTGGCTAGCGTATTTCGCATACCCAAATTCACTTTAGATAAATATAATAAGTGTGAGATTTGCGTAGAATCTAAGCATGCTAAGAAATCATTCAATAAGAATGTCCAGAGAAACTCTAAACCCTTAGATTTAATCCACTCAGACCTAGTTGATATGAAGTCAGTTCAAACAAGAGGTGGTAAGAAATGGTTTATTACTTTTATAGATGATTGTACAAAGTACTGCCATGTTTACTTACTTAGAGGGAAGGATGATGCCTTAGAAGCCTTTAAGATATATAAAAGTGAAGTCAAAAAACCAATTGAATACTACCATTAAAACTATTAGGTCTGACCGTGGTGGTGAGTCTGAGTAATGCCTTACAGATGGTTTTGTGGGCACATCTTTTTCACTGGATATTCATCACGGCAAAGTGTACTAAGTTGATGGCCATTGAAATGCCACAACTAGAAATCTGTGGAAATGGATAGATCTGTAGAAAAGAGTTAAGGTTTTTATATGTATCAATTTTTGGACAATATCTTCTACTCTTAGTCTCTTACAAATAATATTTAGTTCAGATTTGAAAATGTTGTTGTGTTTCAGATCGTTTCTTTTTACGCTTTTTGGTTTTGATCATTTCTTTCTTGCGCTTAGTTTGATATATATTGATTATAGTGATGATTTTTCAATTACATCTTCAATTATATCATCTGAGGTCTATATATTCAATTACATCATCTCAGGTCTATATAATGTGTAGAAGAAGTAGTTCAATTGTTTTCTTTAGGTACAATTTGTAAATCAATCGTGTTTGATTTCATTGTCTTAGGCTGCAATATTGACATTCATGTTTTGGGTTTTTTGTGCAGAGCCAAAATTGGATATCCTTGGTGGAAAGTTGGAGAATGGTGTACTGACCTTACTATACTGCTGCAACTGCTGATCCGCGGAAATATTCAGATGTTATGAGTTTTTCAATGTATCCAATTGGATTTGATTGGAGAATTTCAGGGTTTTTTCATATCTGATTTAGGTAATGTAACGTGTAACTTAAACTTTCTCTTATCTGAACATAGAAAGATCAATTTAGAGTTTATCTTTTAGTTGTTAGAGAAAGTTTCCTTTGCAGACATTATTTACTGTTACAAATGTGTAGTTTAGTTTTACTTCATCTAGAAATGCTGTTAGTTTTTGATGATAATTACATTGTATACATATTTCGGTGCTTGATAGAAATTTTAATCAAAATACAGTAAGGAAGTTGATGACGATGCTTGTCAATTAGCTATAAAGAATACGTGTTTACTTTATTGAGGATACCGTTTAATGTTGTAGGTCATCTATATCTCAAAGCTTGGATCCATATCTCCCTGCATTTGGTATTTGAATCGGTTCTGTCTCCCAAGTCAGGCAGTGTTATGTTCTTATCTTAATTTGTAAACTGGTTCATATCAGTTGCTGTAGGTATTAAAAAAGTATTGTAAGGCTAGTCTTTAACACGTCATTTCTTACTTGGAAAGTGGCATTGACAGCAATCAACCCTTGTAAGTAGGCTGTAATCTAGGTATTAAAAGAGACGCTGCAACTTGAAGTTTGTTGAAATAGTATCTGCAGAAATGTCAAGATCTTGTACTTTGTTAAATTTCTGGGCCTTGTCTACTATTATTGCATAAATACTTTTATTGGTTTATAGAATCTCTGATTGAAGTAATTATAATGCTTCTTACATTACGAATTTGTTGCAATGCAGGAAACAGAATTGACTTAGTCTGTATGCATTCTAGGTTTTTATTCTCATACCCATGTTTCTGTCTGTTGGCTGTCTCAATCTGTATAAACACTTTTTGTCCAGCTAATTTGAGAAACTTTAAGCAACTCTGAAGCGTGCATTGGCTGTCTCAATCTGTCTATAGTAGTGCATAACCATCAATTAATGAGTTCTCGAATGGCATTGAAGCGTGCATTGCAGCACATTTTTGTTTTGCTTACCAGGAATTTTATACACTCCGTTTGGGAAGGATGAGTGCGAGAACTGCTATTTGTTTTTGCACGATACACCGCACAGGTATAGAGAAAGTAGAAGTCTAGGTTATAAATCAATGCGATAGAAGAAGTACATAATGATCCATGTCCAGCCGAAATAATAAAACAATATAAAAATTACTAAAATAGTAGAGCTGCTGCTAGTTGGTGATGCAATTTAGTTTAAGGCATTGAAGCTGCCAATTCAACATCAGCATCGAGTTGAGGAAAACCTGAAACTATAGGCTTTAGTTTGTAAGTAGATACTGAAGATGCTTATTATATATGATAGGAGTGCAACCTGATCTAGGAATTGTATTATATGCTTCGTGTGGTATTGGTGAATGCACGAACCAATTAACCTTAGATTGGCTAGGATTGGATATATCAATTAGATATTTGGTCATGAAATGTACATACTTCACGGCGCGGGTCAGTGGCGAATCCAGCTGCAAGCAAGGGTACGCACTTGCGACCCCTAACTATTGGGCTTTCAAGCCTAAATTTCCCAGCCCAAAATTCCTCCAAGCCTAATTTAGCATTTTTGCCCCCTAACAAGACTTTGCTTCCCTTAGCCTAGTTTCTACCTTTCCGCTGGCGCGGGTATAGAGGAAAGAGAATTTTAAGTGATAGAACAATGCGGAAGGTGAAGTTCATAATCATCAATGTTTGGCCAAAATAGTACGACAGTAGTTTATGTGGTATGTATCTTTGCAAGGAACATTGCTGTCTAGTTCTCTGTTCTGTGGCACACAAAAGCATGAAAGTCACTAACTATGAGTTCGAGGGTTGTCGGTGAGTCTACGACCCAAATACGTCGACTACGTACTTCACGACACAAGATCTTAATTAGACTGTTTATAGTTTTTTACACAACAACTAGTTCATATCGAAGAGCCTGCAATGTAAGTTTTGAAAGAAATATTGTACCACTTAAAACCATCACATTTGTTAGTGTGGATTTTTCGATAAAAGAATTTTTAATCTCGCAATGGTCTTTTCCTATTTAATAGTTGCCAGTGTGATAGTAAAAAATGTAGTTATGCCGGTAATATTAGCTTAGTTTACCAACCACTCCGGTTACGATATTAAAAAGTGATGTGTTTATGGGATGTCAAAACAAGTGTTTCTAATAACAGAATTGAGCCTCATAAAATGGAAAGGCGTCGGGTGTTTTGTGGAATGTTATGTTGAACTGAGCTTCCTGTAACCGGGGGTGTTTCTAGTCCTCGCCAGGATTATGATACAGGTATATTCGCTTAGACGAGTATGGGGGTGTGTCCTGTAATCGTGGCCTCTTCCAGCTATTCGACTAATCTTCTGCGTTGGGTGCTCAGGGAAGAATGAAATTGGTTGCAAATGACAAAGAACGATAAGGTAGTTTCTGTGGTGAAGTTCATCATCAGTGCTTGCTCTATATTTTGCGCGTACGTAACTTAAAATTCCATTTGGGCCTTCTCAATAATATGAAATCAGAACGATTCCATAATCACATTCTTTCTCTATCGCAAAGTTAATACACTCGGTCAAAAGTTACGTAACCAAAAACACTCGTCTTGAAAAAATCTTAGCTAAACGATATAGCATCTCATCAACGAGCTCATCGACAATACCATTATACAAATACAGGTACTGGTGTATAAATTAACCTTAGGTCGGGCCAAGTAACGAGTATAGACTACTCGCTCATATGACAGGAACAACTCGTGGTGTTTTGTGGAATGCTATGTTAAATCGGGTTGCCTATAACAAAACTTTGGTGTATTTTTAAATTGATCGATAAGTAATCGGGGGCAGCCTCACCATGATTATGAATTAATGATTCTCAAAGATTCATTTTAGACTACAGGTATAATAGAATCTTTGACGAGTATGGGGGACATTTGATTTGTTTTGAGGTTCGTGTTAAGGTCGGGCATCTTCTAGCTATCGAGCTAACCTTCTGGTTTTTGATACCACATCGGTCCAATATGCTCAGAAAAGAATTACATTGAGATTGTTTGTTGCTCTAAACATGTACTACAGTATGTCAAAGTAGTGATCAGCTGTATTACATTGACATTGTTTGTTTCTACTGTTCACATACCAACAGTAGAAACTGTGTAACCAGGCCTGCATATCGTGCTCAAGCACGCCAGCTATTTCAAGGACATTTTAGTAAATCATCCAATTTCTCTTATAAATCCACCAAGCATTTAGGGTTCGGTAGAAGAAGTTGTTTACAGAAGTAGTTACCAGCAGTGTGAGTGAGACAGGCGCTGTTGAGGAAAGACTATAGACAGCATGATCACCTCTTCTCTGAGATCGAAGATTAGTTCCAGCGGGTGTTGTATACTTTTTTTTTTTTTAAAGTCGAAAAGTTCTGAGTTAGTGGTGCATGACCCGTGTTTATCGGTCGTCAATACTGCTATCTTATAAGTTTTAGAGTTAGTTAGTGGAGGTGTTGTACGGGTTTAGGCGTTCACTTTTCTCCTCTTTCATGTTTCCATTTTATATATACATAAAAAATATTCAGAGCTATCAAATCGTCATTTAGTCTCTGTTGTTCCAAAAGCTTTTTAGGTTTTTCCAAAAGCTTTTAGGTTTTTCCAAAACCTTAAAGCTTTCAAACCTTTTCATGTAAATTTCGATTTCTTTCTTCTTATTTTCAATATATACCGATGACTTGGTTACCTATCCCAACACGCCTATAACATTTTTGACTTTTATCATCTTCCTAGAGGTTTTGGCATTTGGCATTGAGGTACTTGTTAATGTTGTCAAAGATTAAATCCTATATTCACACTTGTGGAGGTTATAGGACACTTGGCATAGAGAAGAAGAAGGCTTGGCTATTAAGTACACATGGGAATTATCTAGTAAAGTCTTGGCAACCAAGTTTACTTTGCTTGCAAGGTTTTACTACTTGGATGTCAAGTATTTTGCTTGAATCCCAAGTACTTATGTAGTATAAATAGGAGGGAGCTCATTTGGAGAAAAACACACCAATACACCAACTCTAAGAGCCTTATGAGTTTTCTCTCCTACTTCTCTTCTACTTTCTATTTGTGAGGATATATAGCAATATTACTAGAGAGTTATTTTAGTGTTATGATTAGCTTCTAGCTATTCATAAGTTAGTGATTGATTCATCAATCTTTGAGTGTTTTAATTGTCTGTAAAAGTTCTATAATAAAGAGTTGATCGTAGCCGTTTGTGGATGTAAGCATATACCGAACCACGTTAATTCTTGTGTTCTCGCTTTCTTGTTTCTTTTAGTGCATCTTCTTTATTTTTACTTTACTTCTACATTGATCCAAAGAACTAGTGTCTTGTGGAATTATTTACCAAGTAAAACCCAACAAGTGGTGCGGTGAGCGTGGAGAGGATTATAGTTAGAAGTAAACATGTCAGCGCCACATCCGGTGGAGTTTTCTCAAGGTGCATGGATTTGATATCATCAAGTTCAATGGAAAGAATAATTTTACATCATGGCAAACTGATGTAAAAGATATTCTTGTTAGCATGAAACAAATTAAATCAATCAAGGAGAAGCCAATAGTCTTACCAAAAGATTGGACCGACGAAAAGTGGGCTGACCTTGATATGGAGGCTTGTTCAACTATTCGCTTGTGTTTGTCGAGGGAAATTACTCATAATTTTTCGGTGAAACTTCAGCAGAAAGGATTTTGGGAGAAATTAGAGAAGTTCTACTTACAAAAGGACTTGACTTCGGAACTCTACTTGAAGCGTCGACTCCATGCCTTTCGGATGGCTTCAGGTAAATCTTTAGTAGATCATATTAATGAGTTTAATATGATAATATCTGATTTATCCAATATCAATGGTAATATCTCGGATACAGATAAATCTATGATATTACTATGTTCTTTACCTCCGTCATATGAAACTTTTGTGGATTATTTTTTAAGTGGGAAAACCGAAGGAGATAATAAATTGGTTTTCAATAATGTGGTTTCGGCTTTACAAGCCAAAGCCATGAGAAAAAGAAAACAAGAGTTTGACGATGAAGTTGAGGGATTCTTTGTTGATTGAGGTAAAAATGGTAATAAGAAGTCGAAGTCGAAGAATCGTTCCAATTTCAAAAGGAACGACATCGAGTGTTATTATTGTCGTAAACCCGGTCATATAAGAGTTGATTGTCCTAATCTAAAAGCAAAGGATTTGAAACATAATAGGAAATCAAATTCAAAGAATGTTGTTGCTTCAATTGCGGAAGGCAGTGAATTTCCGGTGGAGCCAATGTGTGGCTTTGATCAGGAGGTGTTAACCGTTATCTCAATGATGGTTGGATGCTCGATTCCGGTGCTTCGTACCATATGTGTCCCACCAGGTAATGTTTCACCACTTATAGAGAGGTGAACGGTGTGGTAATATTTTTTGATGGGTAACTCTAATACCTGCAAAACAGTTGGAGTTGGTACAAGACGGGTTCGTTCGCATGGTGTTACTACAACACTTTGTGAGGTTAGACATGTTCCCGATTTGAGAAAGAGTTTGATTTGGTTAGGAGTACTTGAATCTTTAGGATATAAGTACGTTGCAGAATATGGATTCTTGAAGGTATACTATGATAGTAGTTTGAAGATGACGGTGAAAGACATGGTAACTTATATTTCTTACAAGGAGATATAATTTGTGTTGGAGCTATGGTTTCTCAATCAGTTGATGAGAAACACATGGAGTCAAAGACGTTTGTGGCATATGCGGCTTGGGCATATGAGTGATAAAGGCTTATGTGTTGAGCAAAGTAAAGGTTTACTTGGAGGAGAAAAAAGACGTGTAAGCTTGATTTTTGTAAGCATTTCATTGTTGGGAAACAATGTAGAAGCAGTTTTGGTACCGCGTGCACCACACAGGAGGGTATGTTAGATTACATCCATTCGTATGTTTGGGGTCCCTCTCGTACAGTTTCTAAGGGAGGTTCTAGGTGGTTTGTGACCTTTATCGATGAATTTTCGCGGAGAGTTTGGCTTTACACCATGAAGCAGAAAAATGAAGTCACCGAGGTATTTAAGAAGTGGAAGACCATGGTGGAGAAACAAATTGGTCGTGTGGTCAAGAAGATACGTTCCGATAATGGTGGTAAATACACATAAGACCCATTAAAAGAATTTTGTGAGGAACAAGGTATCGCTAGAAACTTCACAAAGAAAAGGTACACCATTAAAGCAAAATGGAGTAGCGGAGAGCGAATGAATCGCACACTACTTGAGAGAGCACGGTGCATGTTGTCAAACGCGGGTTTGGGAAAATTTGGTGGGCTGAAGCGGTAATACGGCGTGCTATTTAGTGAATCGATCACCATCAACAGCCATTCAGTGTAAGTCACCTATGGAAATTTGGACTGGTAATCCTGTAAATTATTCAAATTTAAAGGTGTTCGGTTGCCCGGCTTATTTTCACTTCACAGAAGATAAGTTAGGTGTTAGAGCTAAGAAAGCAATTTTCTTAGGTTATCTAGAAGGTGTGAAGGGGTATCGTTTATGGTGCCCAGACTTGCAAAAGTTTGTGATCAGTCGTGATGTGACCTTCAATGAGAAAGCTATGCTTGATTCAAAGAAGTTCACAGGTTGGGACTCTCAAATTGAAAAGGAGAGTATTAGGGCTATTGATGACGCTTCGATGCAGGTGGAGCAAAGAGCTCCTTATTCATCTACTACACAAGAAGAATAAGTTCAAAATGAACAAGTAGAAGATGAAGATGAGGTTCCCATCGAGGAACCCATTCGGCAACAAACTGAGATTATTCCGTCTTTGGCATCTCAGCGTGAGAGGCGTCAAATTAGTGCACCTATTCGATATGGTTATGAGGATAGTGTTTCTCATTCATTATCCATTTTCGAAGATGAGCCGTTTACCTTCAAGGAGGCGATGAGTGATACTCATGCCGATAAGTGGAAAACCGCTATGGATGAGGAGATGGAGTCTCTTCATAAGAATCACACTTGGGAACTAGTTAAGTTGCCCAAGGGTAAAAATAAGATCGGGTGCAAGTGGGTCTATACAGTAAAGGACGGAACTCCAGACTCTAAGGGTATCGTTAGTGGTGTACGATATAAGGCAAGGTTAGTGGCTAAAGGATATGCACAAAGGGAAGGTGTGGATTACAATGAAGTTTTATCTCCGGTTGTTAAGCACACTTCCATCCGAATGCTTCTAGCATTTGTGGCTGATTTGATTTAGAGCTCGAGCAACTAGATGTCAAGACCGCCTTCTTGCATGGGGATACGGAGGAGGACATTTTATGTCACATCCCATTGGTTTTGAGGTTGCCAGGTAAAGAAGATTATGTGTGTCGACTTGAAGTCACCTGTAGGGGTTAAAACAATCTCCAAGACAAGTGGTATTCAAGTTTGATACATTTATGTTGGGATAAGAAAAGTACACTCGTAGTAAGCACGATCAATGTGTGTACTTTAAGAAGCTCCGAGATGGGAGTTTTGTTTATCTCTTACTCTATGTTGATGACATGCTTATAGCTGCAAAGAGCAAGTCGAAATTGATGCTTTGAAGAAGCAATTAAGTTTGAAGTTTGAGATGAAAGATCTGGGTTCAAACTAAGAAGATATTGGGCATGTAAATTACTCGAGATAGATCAAAGGGGAAGCTATGTATTACTCGAAATCTTATCTTGAGAAAATTGTTTTCGCCTTTAATGCAAAATTCTAAAGTTATTAGTCTTCCATTGCCACCAAGTGTTAAGTTGTCAAACCAGTTAAGTCCTACTACTACTTGAGGAAGAAGAGTTTATGTCAAAGGTTCCCTATGCTAATGCGGTAGGTTCTTTGATGTATGCTATGGTTTATACCCGTCCAGATATATCTCTCAAGCGGTTGGATTAGTTAGCCTAGGTTGTTGATGGTGGTCTTTAAACAAGGGGTAAAATCGTAAATCCCCATGACCTAGTGTTACCCGCAACACATTAACTAAGAGCATTTAACTCAGGTGTAAATAATTAATAGGGGTATTTTTCAAAATACCCATTAGGTTTTTCAACACGAACCCTAATTCCAAAACCAAGCCGCATCTCGGGCACCATGGCAACAATGCCAAACCAGCCGCATACCGCATACACCGTGGAAACAATGCCAAACCAAGCCGCATCTTCGCGCACCATGGCAACAATGCCGAACCAAGCCGCACCCCGCGCACCATGGAAACAATGCCAAACCAAGCCGCACATTTGCGCACCATGGCAACAATGCCAAACCAAGCCGCACCCTGCGCACCATGGCAACAATGCCAAACCAGGCCGCATACTGCGCGCCATGGAAACAATGCCAAACCAAGCCGCACCCTGCGCACCATGGCAACAATGCCAAACCAAGCCGCACCCTGCGCACCATGGCAACAATGCCAAATTTCCAAGCCGCTATGCCTTTGGCCCACGCCAAATATAGCGTCCTAGGCTTGCAAGACTTGCAACTAGGTCAACATGGCCGTACGTGCAATTGGCACATGCCAACACGTACCACAATGCCAAATTTCCAAGCCGCTATGCCTTTGGCCCATGCCAAATATAGCGCCCTAGGCTTGCAAGACTTGCAACTAGGTCAACATGGCCGTACGTGCCATTGGCACATGCCGACACGTATCGCAAGCCATATTTCCAAGCCGCTATGCCTTTGGCCCACGCCAAATATAGCGCCCTAGGCTTGCAAGACTTGCAACTAGGTCAACATGGCCGCACGTGCCATTGGCACATGCCAACACGTATCGCAAGCCATGTTTCCAAACCGCTATGCCTTTGGCCCATGCCAAATATAGCGCCCTAGGCTTGCAAGACTTGTAACTAGGTCAACATGGCCGCACGAGCCATTGGCACATCCCAACACGTATCGCAAGCCATGTTTCCAAGCCGCTATGCCATTGGCCCACGCCAAATATAGCGCCCTAGGCTCGCAAGACTTGCAACTAGGACAACATGGCCGCACGTGCCATTGGCACATGCCAACATGCTCGGCTGGTAGCCTAACTTGCAAACCGTGCAACCTACCACCAAGGCATTCGACATGCCATTGGCACATGCCAAACACACACGCCGGTAGCCTAACTTGCAAACCGTGCAACCTACCACCAAGGCATTCCGCACATGCCATTGGCACATGCCACACACGCCACTAGCGGCTCTGGCATTACCACTTACGCTCGAGGTGCAACTCGCAACGAAGGCATTCTCCGCACATGCCATTGGCACATGCCACATGCGTCCCTAGCAAGACCACTTGCACTCAAGATACAACCAACACTCGAGACATCAACACAACCGGGGATGCTTTTAGTGTTTTGGTTTGGCTGTCACAAGATGCGTACACTACGCTCACATTAAGAAAGCGTGAAAAGGAATAAAGCGGTCAAATAAAAGAGGAAATAATGGTGAAAAACGTTTTCACCCATTAACACCATGCGGTTACCACCTCCTCCCATTATTTCACCCTTTACTCTCTTCCTTCATGAGGCCATGGTACGTTTCAATCTCGACTTGTATAAATAGGTCTTACCTATTTCACACCGGACAACAAGTCTCGGTCGGAGAAAATACTACACTCTCGGAAAGGCAACTTTGCAAGCTCTCCCAAAAGCTTTCATCTCTTGCAAGCTTCCTAAGCTTTCACTTTCGATACAAGTCGAGATACTACTCTCCCAGGTATTCTCGGGGTCTCAACACCTTTCTTTGCTTCCCTCCCCAAATTAACCCTTCTCCTCCACTTTGTGACCGAAGCAAGTCCGGGAACGGCCATTTCTTGGTTTAGGCCGGACTTGTACAGATTGATCTCTCGAATCTATAAAGTGCTCACGTGCAGCACATTTGTTTAGGGTTTGAACCAGTTTCTCACTCACCTACCGAAATTACCGAAATCGGCGAGAAACGATTCTTACCCATAAACACCGGTGTATGGCTAATCCACGGGAGAGCACATTGGTACGCGGTTAAGGGAATTTTGCGATATCTTCGAGGAACTCTAGATGTTGTTTTAGTGTATCAAAAGGAGCAGAGTTTGAAGGTCTGTGGATTTGTTGATTCAGATTATCTTTGGTGATCGAGATAAGTGTCGCTCTACTTCGGGGTATTGTTTTATTTTGAGCGGAGGACCTGTTTGTTGGAGGTCTATGTTGATCAGTTGTTGCTTTGTCTACTACGGAGGCGGAGTATATTGCTGAACGAGAGGCTGTTAAGGAAGCATTATGGCTTCAAGGTGTAGTTGGAGACTTGGGAATTGTGCAAAGGAATGTCATTGTGTATTGTGACAGTCAAAGCGCAATCCATCCCGCAAAGAACCAAGTCTACCATGCGCCGCACCAAGCATATTGATATCCGTTATCATAAAATTCGAGAAGTGATTGATAACGGAAAAGTTCTTCTATTGAAGATTGGTATCAAGATAATCCATCAGATATGTTGTGAAAATCGTTCCGAAGGTCAAGTTCGAGAGGTGTCTCAACTTGATCAACACTGCTCGTTGTTGATGCTTTAGGCGTTTTGGAGGCTACGGTTAACTCAGTCTTTTTGTGGAATCATTGACAAGGTGGAGAATTGTTAATGTTGTCAAAGATTAAATCCTATATTCACACTTGTGGAGGTTATAGGACACTTGGCATAGAGAAGAAGAAGGCTTGGCTATTAAGTACACATGGGAATTATCTAGTAAAAGTCTTGGCAACCAAGTTTACTTTGCTTGCAAGGTTTTACTACTTGGATGTCAAGTATTTTGCTTAAATCCCAAGTACTTATCTAGTATAAATAGGAGGGAGCTCATTTGGAGAAAAACACACCAATACATCAACTCTAAGAGCCTTATGAGTTTTCTCTCCTACTTCTCTTCTACTTTCTATTTGTGAGGATATAGAGCAATATTACTAGAGAGTTATTTTAGTGTTATGATTAGCTTCTTGCTATTCATAAGTTAGTGATTGATTCAAAGAATCTTTGACTTTTTAATTCTCTCGTAAAAGTTCGTAATAAAGAGTTGATCGTAGCCGTTTGTGGATGTAGGCGTCCGCCGAACCACGTTAATTCTTGTGTGTTCTCGCTATCTTGTTTCTTTTAGTGTGCATCTTGTTTATTTTTACATTACTTCTACATTGATCCAAGAACTAGTGTCTTGTGGAATTATTTACCAAGTAATCCCAACAGTACTTTGGGCCTCACCGTACACCATTAACGTTTATGGATGTTAAGACAAGTGTTTTGAATAACAGAATTGAGTTTCGTTCATATGATTGGTACTACGCCCGATGTTTTGTTAAATCGTTTGTTGAATTGAGTTGCCTATAATCGGGGGTGTGTCGAGGCCGCAACAGAATTATGATTCTCAAAGATACAATTTGGACTACAGGTATAGTAGCGGGGGGTATAGTAGCGGGGCTCATTTGATTTGTTCTACTTTTAAGGTTTGTGTTCAGGATTGGACTCTTTTTAGCAAGTGTGCTCATAGAAGAATGAAATTGTTTGTTTCGCAAACATATCACACTAGGCCAGTGATGGAATTTCAACGTTTGTTATTCAAATGAGCTGAAACTTGGTCTTTGGTTTTGTGCTCTGATATACAAGTATATGCGCGAGGCTGGGACACATCTATGACGATGGAGTATTTATACAATTTAAAATCACAAATCAAGTGTACCTGTGTGTTGCGGATCCATTCCAACGCTGGTAATTGTATTAACGGGCCTGCATTTCGGGCTTGAAGAATGGAACTTGTTCAGGGCAATTTAGTAACTCAATCAAATTTCCCTATAAAATCAACTAAGCTCTACTAGGGTTTCTGTAGAAGTTTTTTACGGAGTAAGAATAGAGTAGCGGTATGACTGTGTGATTGAGAGAGGCGGCGTAGAGGGAAAGACTATCTTAAACGGAGTTCTCTGCTAATTCGTAGTTCCGGATTTCAGATCACATGGGAAATTATGATGAAAGCAGTCATGTGTGAAGTATTTTACATAGCTTGGAGATCAAAGGGTAGAGAGATACAAATTTTTGGAAGTGTCATAATGACTTATCCTCTCAAATAAATGTTCTAAGAGTTTCCAATACAGCATGTGATTTGAGCATTGTAGGATCCGTATTTCCAACAAGCATCCATGGAGCTCCTCCAAGAAAGTAAAAGATTCGTAACGTTTTTTTTTTTTCTTTGGATAGATTTCAGATCTGTGAAAAAAATAATTATGATTTTATGTTTCTGGGCAATATCATTTGTTAGTCTGTTACAAATACTTAGTTTTGATTTATTAATGTTGTTGGTTTTTGAATGATGGTAATGTGATGGCAGTGGAATTCCTTGATAGAAGCTCTGATTTGAATAAGTCGAAGTGATTGATGATAATGCTCCTTGCTTCTTATTCACAAATATGAAATATCTAATTCAGATTTATAAATGATGCTGGACTTTGATGATAGTAATGGCAATTACATATATGTGAACTAATCTCTAGTATTAAGTGTATCCTTAATCTCATACCTACCAGTGTCTATTATTTTGAGATCTCGAAATAATAGTTATAGTCTGTTGTTTCTTGAATCAAGTTTTGTAATGCTAAGGTTTTAGTATCCGTGAGAATGTTTTTTAGATTCTGAACCAAAGATGGTACTTGGGTCGTCTCTATTGAAGTTATGCGTTTTTCATATTTAGGTAGAAGTTGAAGTTATTTTGCTAATTATTTCCTAGAAACTTTGAACTTCTTACCCTAATGAAGTTTCTCAGTTGAGTCGGCTTATGCAAGGATCGCCCGCCTTGATCTATGTACCATGTCTTCTTGGAGAATGTTGTTTCTTCAACTGTCTCTAAAATAACTATCTCTGTTTCTCAAGTAATCGTATGTTTTCCTTAGATTAATACTGGATTGTAACTTAATGTAGAAAAGGTTCCTTAGATTAAGAACTGATTGTACAATATGATACACCCTGAAATTATTCACCCAGAGTCAATTGGATAAACATCTTCAATCCAATGATTACCAATAGAATATCTTCATCTTTTACATCAGATCCACAAAATTGGTCAAAAAGACCAAAATCAACAATTTCTGGGTGAAAAAGACACTTAGGTTTTGATACTGTTTAAATAGCCAAAAATTAAAAAGATACTGTTTAAATGGACAAGGATGTAACCAGGTTTCATCCTGTCCATTTTCAAATATTTTTTTCTTATTTTTATTTTACACAGGATGCATCGATTTCATCCTTGCTATTTTTTAAGTATAAAGGGATGAATCCAGTTTCATACTTGCTATTATTTTTTTGGCTATTTCACCCGTACTTTTTTTACTTGTCCATTTGAACAGTGTTTTAATTTTTTTTGGACAAATGACCAATTTTCTCCATCAGATCTATATTTCTGATGTCTATCCTCTTCGGCATAAAAATACCTGAAGAAAACGATATCAAGCACAGTTACACCATTAGCTGATGTCTATCTCTTTGGCAGAAAGATTACGATAAAGACTCTATGCCGCCACCCATATCAAAATCCAAGGATCACAAACAAGTTATATTTGAGAGGAAAAGTCATTATGACAATTTCATAGATCTTAGTATTTCTTTTCTTCAATCTCCACCGTATCTCAGTAAAGCTTCCATCCGATTTTGGAAACGGCACACTCACTCACACTCGTAGTCTCTCTCCAATCTCTCCACTCTCCAAACTTCTATTGAAACTCTAGGGTTTGGATGGTTTTATAAGAAAATGTAGTCTTTAGTGCTGGGCAGCCCAAAGTGTGCAGCCCTGGATATTGAAAGTTTTATAGACTATACCGCCGTAGTCCCGTGTACAAAGTGAGACAGGATTATGCCCGCAGATAAGGATAAGAACAAGGATAAACCTCATATCGTGGTACCAACACATAGCAACTTTACCGACCGGTTCAAAAGGAAAACAGAGCCCAAGCCCATTCATTATTCACCACATTCCTAATCAGTGTATAGAAATAGTAAAATCGCCACTCCAAGAATCCTAGTACAATTATAAAACCGTTTAATTTGAATAAAAGATTTTGATGCCAAAGATGTGTGAATTTTATTAACTTGTAATATTCAAAATATCCAATAATAACCGACTTTCACTCTTCGCTCCAGAACTCGCGTCTTCCACGTGTCATGATGTTATGTGTCTTGTCTCATCCTCTCGTTAAGTATATTATCTTGAACGTGCTTAATTTGAGGACTTATTACGCAATCTTGACATCAGGTCTTTCTTATCTTTGAGCTGTCGGTTACTTGTAGATGCTATATTTTATCATCTACGTATTTGCCCCAGTTTATTCAAAACGTAGTCTTTAACCCGTATTTTATTTGACTTTGGTTATATTTATGTTTTTAGACTTTTCAACTGGTCTAAAAGATGTACTATTTTTCCAACTTAACTTTGGAAAAGCTCTTGACAACTCATTTGTATGATTTCTTAAACAGCTCATCGAGATGGTCTCCTATTATATTTCTTAGATAGGCAGTACGACATAGGTATCAGATCTTGAGACTTTTCTTAGATCGAGAATATCTCTGATAAGAGCGAGTATTCCTCATTAATAGTAATACCTCCGACAGTCTCAATATAGAAATCATAATATTTGGGCTCACTTTCGGGCTGCAACATTTAAACTATTTATAGGACATTTTCGTAAACTATTCTTCTTCTTATAAATCAACTAAATGCTTAGGGTTCGATACAAATTGCTTATAGAGTAAGACGAGAGACTAGCGGCGTGGGTGAGTGCGGCTGCGTTGAGCGAAAGACCATTAACCCGATGTTTCTACCGATTAAATTTTGCCGTTTTGCTGGAGATCAAAGAGTAGAAGGATATCTTCTAAAATGTCATAATAACTTCTCCTCTCAAATCTAAGTTGTAGCGTGTGTTTGGTGACTTCTAGATGGGTGTTCATGATGAATATTGTATTTTTATGGATATGGATTGATTCAAGAAAAAAAAATATAAAGCGGGTAATTTCACATCAGTAAATTTTTTGAAATGGGTAGATCGTAAAAACAAATTTATGATTTTACAAATTTGTTGAAATGGCAATATCTAATGTAGTCTGTTACAAAAATATTTATTTTAGATTTGTAAATGTTGTTTGGGTTTGTGATTGATGATAATTCTTGTCATTTATTCGAAGATGTGTATTAGTAGTCTTTGCGGATCAGTTTTGAATCATACCGACATCATTTCTTGTATTTTCTTTTTGATTATAGCGATGAATTTCAGATTACATATTTCAATCAACATCCAGATCTGAAATGGACGAGATGAAAAAAATGCATATCCCACACAAAGCATACATGATTGGAATGGTGCCATGTGATATATTCGTCATAATGGTCAAAACAATAAGAATTTGAGTTCAACTTACCAAGAGAAGATCTTTGTTTTGATCAGCTTCAACAAGGTTATTAGGAACAGGCGATGAAAACTCGCATGGGAGTAACTTGTGCATACGCATGGAAACTCATGAGTGAATTACCCTTAGCCATGTTTCTTCATTTGGAGTTCCGGATATCCTCTAGAATATTAGGCAAAAAAAAAAAAAAAAAAAAAAAAAAAAAAATCAGTTTATATTTGTTAACATTAGCTTCTCATTGCAGTACCTCAAAAGCCGTATGTTTCTAGTTCGGAATTGGAATGGGACAAAGTATGTAATTAATTGTAGTTGGATAAAGTTTCAGGGTCTGTTCTAGTGTTTGTACTTATAACTTTTGCCTATCTGAACAAAGTTTAGAAAACTTATGCTGGTTATGCTTACTAGTATAAATGGCTAGTTTAGATGTACTTCATCTATAAATCTAAAGACTTAAACGCCTACACAAATAAAGCTCCCACGTTACGTTGAAAAAACTCTGGCTTCCTATTGGTCGAAATAAGTTTTTTTTGAGTTTTTTGAAACGAGTATTTTGATGAGGACACTTGGCAATGTATGATTTGTTTAAAAGAATACGAAAAATATTAAAAAAAGTAAACCCAATTCAATTTGGAATTCATGAAGTGACAATATTTAGATGATGACACTTGACAACGTATGATTGGTTTAAAAATTACAAACTTAAAAGGAAAACCTAACTTACCGTATTTGGAATTTTATGGAAGTACAAATTCAATTTGGAAATCGAATAATTACTATATTAAGACTATTATTTCCAAATTAATATATAAAAGGGAAAAAATCCACATATTTTCTGCGAAAATAAACGGAAAAATAAGTAAAATTTGCAAATATCTTCCGCCTATTTAATGTATTTGCCCACCACAAAAAGTCAAAAATACATCTTCATGGGCGGGCAAAGCCCGCGCACACCAAGTTAAAAGGAAAAAAATGCACAAAAATGCACATATTTTCCACCTATTTAATGTATTTGCCCCGCCACACAAATCCAACATCTCCACGGGGCGAGGCAAAGCCCCGCGCACACCAGATCAAAAATGCGTTGGCAAAGTGGCGGGGCGAAGCCCCGCGCAACCAAAATAAAAAATACATCATCACGGGACAGGATGAAACCCGCACTCCGACCCAAAAATACATCTCCACGGGCGAGGAGAAGCGCGCACACCAAGTTAAAAGAAAAGATATGCCCGGTCGTAGCACGGGCACAAACAGTGTTTTTAATTTTTGATGATAGAATCTACATAGTGCTTGATAGAATCTACATGTCAATACTGTTTACGATTTGAATTGATATCTCCCTGCATTATTTTGTTGAGTTAGTTGTATTGCATAAATCACTCTTAACTAGCTTACAACTCAAAACATTGATGTGTTCATAATTTGTTACCGAGCAACTAGTTCATTTCATAGAGCCTGTAATGTAGATTCGGAATAAATGTTGTAGAGGTAGTTAACTCGTATCTCAACATAGAAACATCAGTTTGAAGCTTACATCTGATTGTTAGTGAATTTTTTTTTATGGACCTTATTTACTATCTTTAATGTTGTTTATGCTTGAATGGATATCTTCTTGCACTTTTGTTGTTGAATCAGTTCTGTTTCCCTAGTCCTCCCTTACAACTCATTGTTATGCTCATAATAATTTGTTATATAGAGAGCACGTGGTTCATATCGAGCCATGATCTAGGTTTTGAAAGAAATAATGTAGGGCTAATCCCTAACGGTTTATATCTTACTTGAGAACTGGCATCGACAACAATAAACTCATGTAAGCTATTGTAGCTTCATTTGATTATTACATTTGTGAATGTGGTTTTCTAATAAAGATTGTGCAATCTTGCAATGGCCTTTTCCTTCGTACTAGTTTCCAGTGTGAAATAGTTAGAAATTTACTTAAAAATTTACTTAGAAACTTAATGTATTTTAATCCCTCCGTTCCACTTTAGATGATGTTTTTGTAGTTTTCACGCAGATTAAGAAATGGAGAGATATGAAGATTTTCCATCTATACCCTTGATAAAAGTCTTCAAACATTAATTGCTATTAGTGCATTTAAAAAATAAAATTATAGTTCCAAGACAAAATGTAAGGGTGTAATTGGTAGTTTGGTGGAAAAATATGAAAAATTTCAACACAAAAATAACCCTAAAACATCATCTAAAATGGAACGGAGGGAGTATTACATTTATTACGGGTATCTTCTTTTGGAATCGACAATGAGAAGCGGTGGTTTTACTTGAGCTAGGTAATATTAGCTTAGTTTGGGCTCCACTGTCACCGACACCATATTCACAACAAAGTGATTCGTTTATCGGATGTCAAAATTGAGATAACAAATTTCTAATAATGTAACTGAGATTTAGCTTTAACGAGCATGGCATGGGTGTCAATTTTTTCTTGTATTGAGGTCGCCTCTTAAGTCGTCTTTTTGCCCCATTGGGACTAGTACAAGGGTATTTTAGTAAATCGTCCAATTCTTGTTATAAAATCAATCCAAGCCCTAGGGTTTCATTAGAAGTTGTTTGGAGAGTAAGAGGAGAGAGGAGACTATCAGTGTGAGTGAGCCGAAGGAGGCGGCTTAGAAGTTCTCGTTTGCTAGATCAAGATGGGAAGTTATGTTGAATCTAGTTTTGGTTATATGTATGAAGCGTTACACATAGCTTGGAGATCAAAGAGAAGAGAGACAGAGATCTTTCAAAATTGTCGTAATGACTTATCCTCTCAAATCTAAGTTATCACCAACAGAGTCGCATCTCAAATTTCTTACGATCCGTTTGTTCCCGTTGTTGATGAAAGTAATGTAATTAGCAATGGAATTGTTTGATAGAAACTTCGATTAGAATATGCCAAAGTGATTGAAGATGGTGCTTGTTACTTCTTACCATTTCATTTTCTTGTATCTATTGACATTATTTCTTGTATTTTGTACAGGTTCATTTTCAATGATATTTAAGTTATCAACCTAGGTCTGAAATAGAGATTTTGTATAGAAAGATAGTAACCATCATCAAGGAAAAGGGATGAAATATAAAGGAGATCGATGAAAAAATGCAAATCAACTTTTGGATTTGTTATCTGAACGATCAAATCCCAAGTGTTGAATAGATTTTGGAAACATCTTTATTAAGGTCATCAAAAAGTTATTATGTTCCGTTGCTTTCTCGGCTGAAATCCTCGCCAAGGGTCGAAGTGCAACATTTCCTTTTAAAACGTACAAAGAAGCATCACCGGAGACCCAAAATCCTCGCAAACAAAGATCTAATTATCAATATATGGTGCAAAGAATCTCTTCAAACCCAAACATCTTTGATAAGTCGAGCCCAAACGGAAGAGTACCTTGATTGGAGACAAAAATTAATTTTACAAGATATATTCCTATAAATTCCAAATATATCGAGGAAGGTAGATACGATCGTGACTTAACAAGTCACGTCCGTTATATGTCCAATAGTATCTAGCAATGTAGGTATGTTATAACAGATTCAATGGCGTATAACTTTGAAATCTTTGCTCCTATTCAAATCGTATCAAAACCATGTCATTCTCTCGATAGAAGAGCCCCATTTGAATCGGACGCATTGCCTTTAAAACCCTTGCTTTGTAGTCCCTGGAATTCTATGGATCAACCTTTTCTTTAGGTCGGATTCAGTGGGTACTGGTATACGAGTATATTAGTCTTGATGGAAATTAGAATGATGAGGTTATATACCACTTAAAATCATCACAATTGATAACGTGGATTTTTCGGTAACGATTGTGCGAAGTTGCAATGGCCTTTTCCTATGTAGTAGTTGCCAGTGTGATGGTAAGATATGTATCTATTTTGCATGCTGGTAATACTATCCTAGTAAACTTTGTAATATTAGCTTACAAAGCGGTATGTTTTTGGGATGTCAAAACAAGTGTTTTGAAAAACAGAATTGAGATGTGCTCCTCATAAAGCCCAAGTGTGTTAGTTTGATGGTTTAAACATACCTCGTGAAGGAATTTCAATCGTTGTTCGTGTACCGATCATGTCAATAGAGCTTTACTCGGTTTCTCCTCATTTGCGTGATCAACTACATTGTGCTCTAATATACAGGTGTGCGTGAGGCAATGAGATTTGCTACGAGGGCGCAGTATTTATATACTTTACAATGACAAAGCAGTCATCAATCGTACCCCGAGCTGCAGCTCACATTCCTGAAAGTTAACTGGGCCTTGCACATTAGTCCAAGGGTATTTTAGTAAATCATCCAATTCTTCTTATAAATCAACCAAGCCATTCTAGGGTTCGGCAGAAAAGTTGTTTACATAAAAGAGTAGAGATCAAGAAAGTGTGAGTGAGTGCGGCGGCATTGAGTGAAAGAGATAAGATGGGGAATTATGAAAGTAGGTTCGATTATATGTGTGCAGCACTACAAGTAGCTTGGAGATCAAATAGAAGAGAAACACATATTTTTTTCAAAATTGTCATAATGATTTATCCTCTCAAATCAAAATTGTTCGGGGATGGAATTTCATCACCCTAGTTACAGATGGATTTGATAGAATGCTGTTTTCATGTGGATTATTCTGGAAAAAATAAATAAAGCTGGTGAAGGCTATTGAAATGATTTTATTTGTTGAGATTGGTAGATCTATAAAAGAAAAAAAAAATGATTTTATGTTACTCTGTTACCATTGTTTATAGGGGTGTTCATGGTTACTGGTTAACCGAGAAACCAAACCAAACCAAACCGATTAGGGAGAAACCGAACCGAACCATACCATTAACTAATGGTTGGTTTTGGTTTAGAAAAGATGAAAACCAAGATTATTGGTTTGGTTTTGGTATGATAGAGAAACCGAACCAATAACCAATGGTTAACCGAATATTGATAAAAAAGAAAATCATTGATTAAATTTTCATTAGAGATGTAACTGCCATTAGTTAAATCTTCTTTTGATCTCTAGATTTAGAGTAAGCTTTAACTACTCTTGATATTCTTTTTATTTATTTTTTGTCTGTAAATTTTTGCAAACCAATACTATTTTTTTTTTTTGTAAATTTTTTTAATATAAATTAGTGTAATTTTTTTTTTTTTGACATAATTATTGGTTAACCAAAAACCACTGGGAAAAACCGAAACCGGCTAGAACCATTTGGAAACCTAACCAATGGTTAATGGATTGGTTTGGTTTCAATTTTTAGAAACCGATAGTATTGGTTTCGGGTTTTGGTTTGGCTTGAAACCGAACCAAACCGACCATGAACACCCCTAATTGTTTAGTTTAGATTTATGAATGTTGTTATAGTAATGTAAATGACAATGGAATTTTCACGTAGAAATTCTTGGAAATGGAACTTTAAGCAAACATTGTTACGGATTCAACTGTGTTCGCCTTTGAAATCCTTGCTTGTATTCAAATCTGGATCGAAACCTTGTCATCGTTAAATAGAAAAGCCCTATTTCAATAATATTGTCTTTAAAACCCTTGCTTTTTTTGCACCTGTAATTATTTGGATCAACCATCTTTTTAGGTCTTGATGGAAATGAGAATTAATGGTGGTTCTGTGCCACTTAAAACCATCACATTTGTTAGTGTGGATTTTTCCATATATATTTTTTAATCTCGAAATGGTTTTCCTTTTTGTAGTAGTTGCCAGTGTGATAGTAAAAAATGTATTTGCTTATGCTGATATTTTTAGCTTAGTTTGCGAACCACTCCTGCTACCATATTAAGAAGTGATGTGATTATGGATGCTAATGTTGAGACTATTAGTCCCACATTGTTGGGCAATCTAAGATCCAATGTGTTCAGAGAAGAATGAAATTGTTAGTTGCTGTAAACATATCAAACTAGGCCAGCGAAGGAATTTCAACGGCAGGGGTATTCAGTATATTATGATCATGTCAATAGTGTTGTACTGCTTTCTCCTCCTTTGCTTGATCAAATTTGCTAAATCTTCAACCAAGAAGATGCATATTCGGCTTTGTGCACACTTTAAAATGATAAAGTAGTCATCAATTTTACCCTGTGCTGCGAAGTTCACTTTCCAACTGTTGAAATTGTAATAACTGGGCATGCACATTGGGCGGATAAGTCTAAGGGTGTTTTAGTAAATAAACCAATTCTTCTTATAAATTCACCAAGTGTTAGGGTTTGGTAGAAGTTGTTGATTGAATCACAGAGTAGGAGTGAGAGAGTCGGCGTTAAGGGAAAGACCAATAACCGGAGTTCTCAGCCGATTATAAGTTTCCGTTTCAAGATCAGATGATGGGTTATGATGAAAGTACTTTTGGTATGTTGTAATGGGACCTTTTCACATAGCTTGGAGATCAAAGAGTAGATAGAGACATAGATCTTTGAAATTGTCATAATGACTTTTCCTCTCAAATCTAATTTGTGGAGTCTTCCAATTACCTGATTAGCTGAGCATCCATTAGAATTCCACCACCAACGTTACAGATCAATTGGCTTAAATATTGTTTTTTCTAGATATACAGTTGATCTTGAAAAAATACAGCAGGTCAGGGCGATTGGAATGCCACATCTGGAAATTTGTTAAGATGGGTAGATCTGTAAAAGAAATGATTTTATATTTATGAATTTCTGGGTAATATCTGTTGTTGGTCTGTTACAAACAATATTTAGTTTAGATTTATTAATGTTGTTTGGTTTTAGAATAAGCTAAAGTGAATGATTATGCTTGTCACTTACTCATAAGGAAGACTTTGTATTGCTGCTGCGGATCAGTTTGGAATCCTAATAACATCATTTCTTGTATTTTGTTATATACCGATGATTTTTCAATTACATATTTCGATTATCATAGTATGAAGTATGAACCTAATGCTAGTTAAATTCAAAACCATTTCATGAGAAAGTAGAGGGATCCAAGATCACAGTTTAAAAAGACCTGCTACTTCATCAAATTGATAAGCCATCAAACTCAATTGAATCCTTTTCCATGTCCCTCTCTGAATAAAATCAACAAACATGCATTGAAGAATAGAGGAAAGTGATATAAGATCATAGTTTAATTAAAAACTCTTCAACTTGGTCTCTAAAGAACCAATGCAGCCTCTCATTCTCATTTTTTATTCGAAATCCTTGAAACTGATCAATTGCGCTCTTTAATGTACATATTGAGATGTGCGAGATTTGGCTTGGTCTGGCTATTGAACTAACCAGTCTTTCCTATCCTAGATATTTGGGTGTAACCAAATATCCATTCCATTGGGATAAGTTCAAGGGTATATTGGTAATCACACAATATTTCTAAAAAACAACCAATTCCTAAAATTTCGGCAAACATTGAGTAAGGTGGAGGCTGGCAGTGTGAGCCAGACGGCGTTAAGGAAATACCAGTCACCGGTCTCTGCTGAGAGTGTGCCGTTTGCAGAATCTAATGCATCCGAGTTTTGGTATCATGTGGGAACCTTTCCACATATCTTGGAGATCAAAGGGAGAGAATAAAGACTCACAAATCTATGAAATTGCCCATCATAATGACTTCTCCTCTCAATTTTATGTTGTATTTTGTTTTTCAGGCCTCGGATCGGGCAGCTCTCGGTCTCGGATATTTTCTTGGTAAAACAGTGATGTTTAATATTTTGATTGTCTTCTTAGCCCACAATATTGAAGGTTATTTTTCGATTTTCCCATGCAGGGACGGTCCCATTTATAATGTGAGACATCGAGACCTGATCTCGAAATTTTTATGAATTCGATTATCATAGTATGAAGCTACATGACATGTTTCTGATTATGGAGAATGGAGTCCCGACCTTACAACCAATGTACGTTATGTATCATTTGTTTGAAGTTTGATATCATCGACATGCCACAAACGCTGAAATGGTAGTCATCTGCAAAATTTTTGAAGATCTAATATATTGGATATTTTTATTTTGAAGTCCCATATTAGCGGTAGTTTCTTGCCCAGATATGTAAAATAATATCAAGACTCGATCTAGGTCCGATGATGTCGATCTTGAGCTTCAAGTTTTATGTTAGGATACCTATCATGTTTTGTTATGGGAGAATATTTTAGGTATGTATCATTTGTTGGAAGTTTGCGTCATTGACATGCCATAATCTTGAAATGGTAATCATCAAGACTATTTTTATTGGTATAATCATTGAATTATGGATTTTTAGAAAAAATTGTAAGTTTAAATAGATAATTTAGACATTAGCTTCTCATTAGTAAAGTAACTCAAAAGATGTATGCTTCTAGTTAGGAGATGGATTGGGACAAAGTATGATAATTGATTTTAGTTGGACAAAATATCGTGGTGTGTTCATATCTAAGATTAGGTAGTGTTTGTACTTGTTACTTTTGCTTACCCG
Source organism: Papaver armeniacum (assembly GCA_023531295.1). NCBI lineage: Eukaryota > Viridiplantae > Streptophyta > Magnoliopsida > Ranunculales > Papaveraceae > Papaver > Papaver armeniacum. The sequence goes on from JAJJWW010005972.1 coordinate 118,660, forward strand.
AACAAATTTTAGAAAAATTATGCTTATCTTAAAGATTGGTTCATATCAATGCTGGTTATGCTCAAACGGCTAGTTTAGATGTACTTTATCTATATATGTGGCTGTTTATGGGTGAAAATCGTTTCTGCCGATTTCGGTAAATGCGGTAGGTGAGTGAGAAACTGGTTTAAACCCTAAACAAATGTGCTGCACGTGAGCACTTTATAGATTCGAGAGATCAATCTGTACAAGTCCGGCCTAAACCAAGAAATGGTCGTTCCAAAGAGAAAGGTGTTGAGGAGAGTAGTATCTCGACTTGTATCAGAAAGTGAAAGCTTAAGAAAAGCTTGCAAGAGATGAAAGCTTTTGGGAGAGCTTGCAAAGTTGCCTTTCTGAGAGTGTAAGTGTAGTATATTTCTCCTGACCGAGACTTGTTGTCTGGTGGAAATAGGTAAGACCTATTTATACAAGTCTAGATTGAAACGTACCCTGGCCTCATGAAGGAAGAGAGTAAAGGGTGAAATAATGGGAGGAGGTGGTAACCGCATGGTTTAATGGGTGAAAACGTTTTTCACCATTATTTCCTCTTTTATTTGACCGCTTTATTCCTATTCACGCTTTCTTAATTGTGAGCGTAGTGTACGCCGCATGTTGGACCGTCAAACCAAAACCCTAAAGAAGCATCCCCACTTTTGTGTTGATATCTCGTTGGTTGCGCCTTGAGTGCAAGTGGTGCTGCTAATGGCGCGTGTGGCATGTGCCAATGGCATGTGCGGAATGCCTTGGTGGTAGGTTGCATGGTTTTGCAAGTTAGGCTTGCGTGTGTGTTTGGCATGTGCCAATGGCATGTGCGGAATGCCTTGGTGGTAGGTTGCACGGTTTGCAAGTTAGGCTACCAGCGTGTGTGTTTGGCATGTGCCAATGGCATGTGCGGAATGCCTTGGTGGTAGGTTGCACGGTTTGCAAGTTAGGCTACCGGCGTGTGTGTGTTTGGCATGTGCCAATGGCACGTATGGCCATGTTGACCTAGTTGCAAGTCTTGCAAGCCTAGGGCGCTATATTTGGCGTGTGCCAAAGCATAGCGGCTTGGAATATGGCTTGCGGCACGTGTTGGCATGTGCGGCCATGTTGACCTAGTTGCAAGTTTTGCAAGCCTAGGCGCTATATTTGGCGTGTGCCAATGGCATAGCGACTTGGAATATGGCTTGCGGCACGTATTGGCATGTGCCAATGGCATGTGCGGCCATGTTGACCTAGTTGCAAGTCTTGCAAGCCTAGGGCGCTATATTTGGCGTGTGCCAATGGCATAGCGACTTGGAATATGGCTTGCGGCACGTATTGGCATGTGCGGCCATGTTGACCTAGTTGCAAGTCTTGCAAGCCTAGGGCGCTATATTTAGCGTGTGCCAATGGCATAGCGACTTGGAATATGGCTTGCGGCACGTATTGGCATGTGCCAATGGCATGTGCGGCCATGTTGACCTAGTTGCAAGTCTTGCAAGCCTAGGCGCTATATTTGGCGTGTGCCAATGGCATAGCGACTTGGAATATGGCTTGCGGCACGTATTGGCATGTGGCATGGCCACCATGTTGACCTAGTTGCAAGTCTTGCAAGCCTAGGGCGCTATATTTGGCGTGTGCCAATGGCATAGCGACTTGGAATATGGCTTGCGGCACGTATTGGCATGTGCCAATGTCATGTGCGGCCATGTTGACCTAGTTGCAAGTCTTGCAAGCCTTGGGCGCTATATTTAGCGTGTGCCAATGGCATAGCGACTTGGAATATGGCTTGCGGCATGTATTGGCATGTGCCAATGGCACGTGCGTCCATGTTGACCTAGTTGCAAGTCTTGCAAGCCTAGGGCGCTATATTTGGCGTGTGCCAATGGCATAACGACTTGGAATATGGCTTGCGGCACGTATTGGCATGTGCCAATGGCATGCGCTGACCATGTTGACCTAGTTGCAAGTCTTGCAAGCCTAGGGCGCTATATTTGGCGTGTGCCAATGGCATAGCGACTTGGAATATGGCTTGCGGCACGTATTGGCATGTGCCAATGGCATGTGCGGCCATGTTGACCTAGTTGCAAGTCTTGCAAGCCTAGGGCGCTATATTTGGCGTGTGCCAATGGCATAGCGACTTGGAATATGGCTTGCGGCACGTATTGGCATGTGCGGCCATGTTGACCTAGTTGCAAGTCTTGCAAGCCTAGGGCGCTATATTTGGCGTGTGCCAAAGGCATAGCGGCTTGGAGATTTGGCATTGTTTCCATGGTGTGCAGTATGCGGCTTGGTTTGGCATTCTTTGCCATGGTGCGCAGATGCGGCTTGGTTTGGCGTGGTTGCCATGGTGCGCAGAGTGCGGCTTGGTTTGGCATTGTTGCCAATGATGCGCGAGTGCGGCTTGGTTTGGCATTGCTGCCATGGTGCGCAGAGTGCGGCTTGGTTTGGCATGGTTGCCATGATGCGCAGAGTGCGGCTTGGTTTGGCATGGTTGCCATGGTGCGCAGAGTGCGGCTTGGTTTGGCGTTCTTTGCCATGGTGCGCAGAGTGCGGCTTGGTTTGGCATTTGCTGCCATGGTGCGCAGAGTGCGGCTTGGTTTGGCATGGTTGCCATGGTGCGCAGAGTGCGGCTAGGTTTGGCATTGCTGCCATAGTGCGCAGAGTGCGGCTTTGTTTGGCATTCTTTGCCATGGTGCGCAGTGAGTGCGGCTTGGTTTTGGAATTAGGGTTCGTGTTGAAAACTCTAATGGGTATTTTGAAAAAATACCCCTATTAATTATTTACACTCGAGTTAAATGCTTTTAGTTAATGTGTTGTGGGTAACACTAGGTCATGGGGTTTTACGATTTTACCCCTTGTCTAAAAACCACCATCAACATTAAGTCCCCTGCTTAGCTCGGAACAGGGCTTTGTTGCGAGGTAAGCATAAGATGGTGACAAACTATTAACAAGAAACCGTAAAGAAAATTGAAAGAGGCTTGTCCGACCTTTTATAAATAGGATTTGGAATCCTTGCCTCCGGTAGTTTTGCACAAATCGGGGAGAGGCTGGCATAATCGGTGGGCCCGATGCAGCTTAGGCGACGTTGGGAAGTTGGCGTGAGTTGGGAAACTGAGTTGGCTAGGTGGTGGGACCGGGCGCAAAGTGTAGAAGCCGTGTGTGCTTGCGGGTCGGTGTAATTGGTGGGGCCGGTGCAGCTTGGGGGCGACGTTGGGAAGTTGGCGTGAATTGGGAAACCGAGTGTGCTAGCCGGTGGGACCAAGCACAAAGTGTAGAAACCGTGTTTGCAGGCGTGACTTTGGGAGGCATTGGGAAGTCGCACCCTTTGTGGGCCGTTTCTTACACGCGTGATTTTGGTGAAAAGGGGAATCCTTCCTTATTTCAAAGTCTTTCACGCCTATATATGTATATATATACATAAAGCCCCCTTTTCCCCCTCATGCGCTTTATTCTTTCCTCTTTTCATACTAGCGGCAAAGAGAAACCAGCTTCCAGGGTATGACTTCGAGTACTCTTCTCTCTTTTTTTTTTTTTTTTCACATAGGTATAAACCTTAAGAGTAGGCGCTTCCACAATCCTTGCATGTGATTCCTTAGCGTTCCTCTTGTAGAAAATATTGTACGTATGCAACCAAGGGAATACTGCATATATTGTTTGAACCCGTGGGAAATATTGCATATATGAATTTTCGGTTCTGAAAGAAATATTTGAGCCCCTAAGACAATGTTGCGTGTGTGTTTCGAACCCGTAGAGAACCCTGTATGAATCCCGAAGAAGAATACTGTGTATATGCTTCATATGACTTCGAACCCGCAGGAAATATTGTATATATGATTTTTGCTTCTTGAGAGAAGTACCACGCTATTGCAGATTTCGAACCAATAGAAAAATGCTCCATATATATTTTTGAACCCGAAGAAAGATATCGTAGACACACTTGTACCCGTATAGAATGCCGCGTATATAGTCTCGAACCCGAAGAAAACACGTCTTCCTACCCTTTTTTTTTTTTTTTTGGGTACGATTATGTGTCAGGGAGATAACTTCGCCTTTCTTCGTTTGTTTTGTGCAGATATCTTATTACCAAATTGTTATGAAGGAATTCGATAAGATGTTACTCGAACCAAATTTCACTTCGTTGAAGGATGCTCATAATTCGAAGCCTAACATAGATGATGAATTCTTCACTAGAGCCCTCGCCCCTGCTCGGAAGAATCACCCAGGTTTCGTGCCAATTTTGCTAACCGGTGGTGAGGATGACAGGAGGACACGTTCGGTCTGCCCAGAGAGCACCATTCGGTTCTGTCTTCATAAAGGGGTATATTCTTCTTCCAACATTGACTTCAGGATGTGTCAAAGTCCATTGCGTTCTTTTGACAGATGGGTTGAGTTCATGGTGAGCGAGGAGCGTATAAATACCAACTTGACTCGAGCTCAGGTCATTGATGCTGTCAAGACTTCAGTAAATCTCCAGATTAGGAAGGACATCCCGGGCTTGGTTGCTTTCCTCTCCAGATGGTGCGCGGTCACCCATGCAATCATATGTAGATGGGGCGAGATAACTTTCTCCTTGGAGAGTGTGGCTCTCTTGCTGAATCTTCCGGTAACTGGGAATCTTAAAATCCAATTATCTGAAAGTGAGGTGAAGATGCGAGATGACCTTGCCGCTAAGTTGGGGAATTTCGCTCGGAAAGACTCCATTTCAAGTCGAAGGACTCTGCCGAAAGAGGATGAGAGGTGCCCTTACGGTTGGTAGATATCTCAATGGTTTCCGGACGAGTTGGAGCCCGAACGGTGCGGTGATCTTCATGTCGCAGCGTTTTTGGCTCTCTAGTTGTCTAGAGACATTTTTGATGACTGGCTCGGCAAGAAAGGAATAAGACCCGAGTTGTTAGCGATTGCTTGTGAAGTTGGCAAAGGGTGAAGTTCTTCCCATTGGCAAGATGTTCCTTGGTTCCCCGTATGTGCATCTGGATCACCTAGTTGCGAACATGCGAGTTTGAATGGTTTCATGAAAGTGGATTCATATGTGCACGTTGCTTTTCTACAAGTCCGGCTATGGGAGCACTTTGAGAAATATGCTCCGAAACCGTTGCCTTCGCTTCCGTGAGTTGGGGTGGCTCGAATTCTTCGATGGGTGAACAAAGGCCCAAGAGTTGGCGTGAGCTTGGTTAGTTTTCTTGACAAGTTGCACGAAATCAATTTTCCGTCCATGGGAGCCGGTCCATAAATCAGTGGCTCAAATTGACACTTTTGCTTCTGCTCCGCTCATGTCTTTGTCTTCTGATGGCGATTTGAGCGTTGGTGAAAAATTGTTTATTCAAAGCTGCTTGCCCGGTTATATGCCGTCTTTCTTCGTGGGGTCTTTCCAGATAGCTGCTTACAATATTGACCGTGCTGCTCGTCACATGGGTTTCGATCAAGGGGTACCTCTTGCTTACCAGCCGGTGCTTCCTAAGGATTCGTTGCGTGCTTCCCTCAATGCCAGTGCCCTCGAGCCGGGCATCCGTCTTCCCTTCTTACAAATGGGAAGAGTAACTTCGACGACCTTTGGCTATAATAAGTTCTGGTGCGACGAGTTTACCATGATCCAAGCTTTTGTGAATAACGTGGTAGAAAATGTTCGTTGCAAACCTTCCCCAGCAGTTCTGAAGGAGTATCCAATGTTGAGAGATCCCAAGCGAAAGCTGCCTAGCAATTCGGAAAGTCCCCAGGCCAAGGAACGGAGAACGAAAAATCGTGCTGGCGGGTTCCGGACGGTTTCACAAGATCCTCTCACGGCTCTTGTGTCTTTCAGTTCTTCCAATAACCAGGTATGTGTCGCTTCTTCTTTGGTTTGTCTCAAAATACGCGAATTTCGGCTGAGAATATGTGTCTTGTTTCCTTCAGGACTTCGGTAGTGTTAATGCTTTCGCTGCTCTTGTACGTTGCCAGGAGACGGCAATTTCTTCAAAGAACTCCAGCAGCATTGAGCCTTCTCGTAGCGATGATGAGTCAGAGAAAGAAGAGGGTTCGACAAGTGAGAGTGATTCCTCCGGCAGCACTGGTACTGGTTCTGTTTCGGGAAGTGGTTCGGTGAGTTTCGCACTTCTTTTCTTTCTTCTTTTGTTTCCTCTTTTGGGAAAATATCTGACTCAAGTTCGCAGGAGGAATCCGATCCGGAGGATGATTCTGGGGTAGAGGCACACGAAAGCTTGCCTTTGGTGACCACCATTCAGTGACTTGGAGATGGGCGTTAGCCAATTGCAGGGGCATAGATGTGGCTCAAACGGCGGATGATTCTCTCGATGGTTGTTGCCATAGACATGGAGGAAGACCCTCTGCGAGTCGTAAGGCCAGGTGCAGGCGCCATTTTTGATCCTCCGTACTTGGTTCCTCATCCAGGTCATGTGCTGGTTCGCGGCTTCAGCGTGCCGGCTAAGCACGAGGCGTTTTACACCGAACTGGGAGAAATACGGACATATGGCCACAACCAAGAAAGTCACTAGTCGATTGGCCTTTGGTTAAGCGTGTGGAAGAGGCTTTATCTTCCATCGAGGATATGCGTGAGGTGACTGGTCACAACGTTTCGAAGACGTTATTGCCGACTGGGAGCACCATCGCGACGTGTGCGTAGAAAAGGAGTTCAACACTTCGTGGTTTGTCGAAGGCCTTGCTTGAGATCCAAAAGTTGAAAGATGCGGCAATCGAAAGCCTTTCCGCCAGAGGAGATTGCACGACAGGAGGTGGAACTCGAAGAGCTTTCCAAGATGTTGACTATGAAGAGGCGGCTCTCGAAGATGCAAAATTGACTTTCTCCAAGAAGAGCAGACTTCTGTTGGATAATTTTCCTTGAACGTTTCTCTGCTAAACTTTCATTTAGGTTCTTTTTTTTTGAAAGACATATTGGATGTCTGGTTCAAGGTTTGACCAGTTTTGGTAGACAGCTGGTAGCTTTTGAGGATATTGGATTATTTCTGGGATGAATGGTTTTGATAATATAACTCTGATTATGTTTTGGGAAAGGAATATTGCTTTTGTGAAAGTGTGTGCTAGCAATAGGCACAAGACTCAGCAGTATGACGGTTTTACTAGGAACCTAAAAATAGATCGTATATCTTGCGCAGTCTAAATTTACTCACTTCATAGGTTTTGTGAACACGCCCTCTCCGTGTAAAAAGGCGGCTTTCTTTGGTAGCATCGTCAGCAAGTCCCCAATCGTTGATAGCATCTTCGGCGAGTCCCCAGTTTTCTCGTGTAGTTTTTGCAACTGGTAACCGGGTCGTCTGGTAGTTGAGTCGGATCGAGTGGTAGCATCTTCGGCAAGTCCCCAGTTTTCTCGTGTAGTTTTACGACTAGTAACCGGGTTGTCTGGTAGTTTCGTCGGATTGAGTCGCCTTCCCCCACCATCTTGACATCTGGGTCGAAGGACGAGATCGACAGTCTGACATTGTAGCCGATAGATCAATCCTCCCGCTGTGGTCGCCAATTGTTTATGGGTGAAAATCGTTTCTGCCGATTTCGGTAAATGCGGTAGGTGAGTGAGAAACTGGTTTAAACCCTAAACAAATATGCTGCACGTGAGCACTTTATAGATTCGAGAGATCAATCTGTACAAGTCCGGCCTAAACTAAGAAATGACCGTTCCAGACTTGCTTCGGTCACAAAGTGGAGGAGAAGGGTTGATTTGGGGAGGGAAGCAGAGAAAGGTGTTGAGGAGAGTAGTATCTCGACTTGTATCAGAAAGTGAAAGCTTAAGAAAATCTTGCAAGAGATGAAAGCTTTTGGGAGAGCTTGCAAAGTTTCCTTTCTCGAGAGTGTAAGTGTAGTATATTTCTCCCGACCGAGACTTGTTGTCTCGGTGGAAATAGGTAAGACCTATTTATACAAGTCGAGATTTAAACGTACCACTGGCCTCATGAAGGAAGAGAGTAAAGGGTGAAATAATGGGAGGAGGTGGTAACCGCATGGTTTAATGGGTGAAAACGTTTTCATCATTATTTCCTCTTTTGTTTGACCGCTTTATTCCTATTCACGCTTTCTTAATTGTGAGCGTAGTGTACGCCGCATCTTTGTGACCGCCAAACCAAAACCCTAAAGAAGCATCCCCGTTTTGTGTTGATATCTCGTTGGTTGCGCCTTGAGTGCAAGTGGTGCTGCTAATGGCGCGTGTGGCATGTGCCAATGGCATGTGCGGAATGCCTTGGTGGTAGGTTGCATGGTTTTGCAAGTTAGGCTACCAGTGTGTGTGTTTGGCATGTGCCAATGGCATGTGCGGAATGCCTTGGTGGTAGGTTGCACGGTTTGCAAGTTAGGCTACCAGCGTGTGTGTTTGGCATGTGCGGAATGCCTTGGTGGTAGGTTGCACGGTTTGCAAGTTAGGCTACCAGCGTGTGTGTTTGGCATGTGCCAATGGCACGTATGGCCATGTTGACCTAGTTGCAAGTCTTGCAAGCCTAGGGCGCTATATTTGGCGTGTGCCAATGGCATATCGGCTTGGAATATGGCTTGCGGCACGTGTTGGCATGTGCCAATGGCATGTGCGGCCATGTTGACCTAGTTGCAAGTTTTGCAAGCCTAGGGCGCTATATTTGGCGTGTGCCAATGGCATAGCGACTTGGAATATGGCTTGCGGCACGTATTGGCATGTGCCAATGGCATGTGCGGCCATGTTGACCTAGTTGCAAGTCTTGCAAGCCTAGGGCGCTATATTTGGCGTGTGCCAATGGCATAGAGACTTGGAATATGGCTTGCGGCACGTATTGGCATGTGCGGCCATGTTGACCTAGTTGCAAGTCTTGCAAGCCTAGGGCGCTATATTTGGCGTGTGCCAATGGCATAGCGACTTGGAATATGGCTTGCGGCACGTATTGGCATGTGCCAATGGCATGTGCGGCCATGTTGACCTAGTTGCAAGTCTTGCAAGCCTAGGGCGCTATATTTGGCGTGTGCCAATGGCATAGCGACTTGGAATATGGCTTGCGGCACGTATTGGCATGTGCGGCCATGTTGACCTAGTTGCAAGTCTTGCAAGCCTAGGGCGCTATATTTGGCGTGTGCCAATGGCATAGCGGCTTGGATATGGCTTGCGGCACGTGTTGGCATGTGCCAATGTCATGTGCGGCCATGTTGACCTAGTTGCAAGTCTTGCAAGCCTAGGGCGCTATATTTAGCGTGTGCCAATGGCATAGCGACTTGGAATATGGCTTGCGGCACGTATTGGCATGTGCCAATGGCACGTGCGTCCATGTTGACCTAGTTGCAAGTCTTGCAAGCCTAGGGCGCTATATTTGGCGTGTGCCAATGGCATAACGACTTGGAATATGGCTTGCGGCACGTATTGGCATGTGCCAATGGCATGCGCGGCCATGTTGACCTAGTTGCAAGTCTTGCAAGCCTAGGGCGCTATATTTGGCGTGTGCCAATGGCATAGCGACTTGGAATATGGCTTGGCACGTATTGGCATGTGCCAATGGCATGTGCGGCCATGTTGACCTAGTTGCAAGTCTTGCAAGCCTAGGGCGCTATATTTGGCGTGTGCCAATGGCATAGCGACTTGGAATATGGCTTGCGGCACGTATTGGCATGTGCGGCCATGTTGACCTAGTTGCAAGTCTTGCAAGCCTAGGGCGCTATATTTGGCGTGTGCCAAAGGCATAGCGGCTTGGAGATTTGGCATTGTTTCCATGGTGTGCAGTATGCGGCTTGGTTTGGCATTGCTGCCATGGTGCGCAGAGTGCGGCTTGGTTTGGCGTGGTTGCCATGGTGCGCAGAGTGCGGCTTGGTTTGGCATTGTTGCCAATGATGCGCAGAGTGCGGCTTGGTTTGGCATTGCTGCCATGGTGCGCGAGTGCGGCTTGGTTTGGCATGGTTGCCATGATGCGCGAGTGCGGCTTGGTTTGGCATGGTTGCCATGGTGCGCGAGTGCGGCTTGGTTTGGCGTTGCTGCCATGGTGCGCAGAGTGCGGCTTGGTTTGGCATTCTTTGCCATGGTGCGCAGAGTGCGGCTTGGTTTGGCATGGTTGCCATGGTGCGCAGAGTGCGGCTAGGTTTGGCATTCTTTGCCATGGTGCGCAGAGTGCGGCTTGGTTTGGCATTCTTTGCCATGGTGCGCAGAGTGCGGCTTGGTTTTGGAATTAGGGTTACGTGTTGAAAACTCTAATCTGGTATTTTGAAAAAATACCCTATTAATTATTTTTTGAGTTAAATGCTTTTAGTTAATGTGTTGTGGGTAACACTAGGTCATGGGGTTTTACGATTTTACCCCTTGTCTAAAAACCACCATCAACATTAAGTCCCATGCTTAGCTCGGAACAGGGGCTTTGTTGCGAGGTAAGCATAAGATGGTGACAAACTATTAACAGCAAACCGTAAAGAAAATTGAAAGAGGCTTGTCTGACCTTTTATAAATAGGATTTGGAATCCTTGCCTCTGGTAGTTTTGCACAAATCAGGAGGCTGGCATAATTGGTGGGCCTGATGCAGCTTAGGCGACGTTGGGAAGTTGGCGTGAGTTGGGAACCGAGTTGGCTAGCTGGTGGGACCGGCGCAAAGTGTAGAAGCCGTGTGTGCTTGCGGTCGGTGTAATTGGTGGGGCCGGTGCAGCTTGGGGGCGACGTTGGGAAGTTGGCGTGAATTGGGAAGCCGAGTGTGCTAGGCTGGTGGGACCGGCACAAACTGTAGAACCCGTGTTTGCAGGCGTGACTTTGGGAGGCATTGGGAAGTCGCACCCTTTGTGGGCCGTTTCTTACACGCGTGATTTTGGTGAAAAGGGGAATCCTTCCTTATTTCAAAGTCTTTCACGCCTATATATGTATATATATATACATAAAGCCCCCCTTTTCCCCCTCATGCGCTTTATTCTTTCCTCTTTTCATACTAGCGGCAAAGAGAAACCAGCTTCCAGGTATGACTTCGAGTACTCTTCTCTCTTTCCTTTTTTTTTTCACATAGGTATAAACCTTAAGGGTAGGCGCTTCCACAATCCTTGCATGTGATTCCTTAGCGTTCCTCTTGTAGAAAATATTGTACGTATGCAACCAAGGGAATACTGCATATATTGTTTGAACCCGTGGGAAATATTGCATATATGAATTTTCGGTTACGAAAGAAATATTTGAACCACGAAGAAAATACTTTGCGTGTGTGTTTCGAACCCGTAGAGAACCTGTATGAATCCCGAAGAAGAATACTGTGTATATGCTTCATATGACTTGAACCCGCAGAAATATTGTATATATGATTTTTGCTTCTTGAGAGAAGTACCACGCGCGCAGTTTCGAACCAATAGAAAAATGCTCCATATATATTTTTGAACCCGAAGAAAGATACTGTAGACACACTTGTACCTGTATAGAATGCCGCGTATATAGTCTCGAACCCGAAGAAAACACGTCTTCCTACCCCTTTTTTTTTTGGGTACGATTATGTGTCAGGGAGATAACTTCGCCTTTCTTCGTTTGTTTTGTGCAGATATCTTATTACCAAATTGTTATGAAGGAATTCGATAAGATGTTACTCCGAACCAAATTTCACTTCGTTGAAGGATGCTCATAATTGAAGCCTAACATAGATGATGAATTCTTCACTAGAGCCCTCGCCCCTGCTCGGAAGAATCACCCGGGTTTCGTGCCAATTTTGCTAACCGGTGGTGAGGATGACGGGAGGACACGTTCGGTCTGCCCGAGAGAGCACCATTCGGTTCTCGTCTTCATAAAGGGGTATATTCTTCTTCCAACATTGACTTGAGGATGTGTCAAAGTCCATTGCGTTCTTTTGACGGATGGGTTGAGTTCATGGTGAGCGAGGAGCGTATAAATACCAACTTGACTCGAGCTCGGGTCATTGATGCTGTCAAGACTTGATAAATCTCCAGATTAGGAAGGACATCCCAGGCTTGGTTGCTTTCCTCTCCAGATGGTGCGCGGTCACCCATGCAATCATATGTAGATGGGGCGAGATAACTTTCTCCTTGGAGAGTGTGGCTCTCTTGCTTGAATCTTCCGAGAATCGGGAATCTTAAAATCCAATTATCTGAAAGTGAGGTGAAGATGCGAGATGACCTTGCCGCTAAGTTGGGGAATTTCGCTCGGAAAGACTCCATTCTGAAGTCGAAGGACTCTGCCCGGAAAGAGGATGAGAGGTGCCCTTACGGTTGGTAGATATCTCAATGGTTTCCGGACGAGTTGGAGCACCCGAGAAAAGCGGTGATCTTCATGTCGCGAGCGTTTTTGGCTCTCTGGTTGTCTAGAGACATTTTTGATGACGGCTCGGCAAGAAAGGAATAAGACCCGGAGTTGTTAGCGATTCTTTGTGAAGTTGGCAAAGGGTGAAGTTCTTCCCATTGGCAAGCTGTTCCTTGGTTCCCGTATGTGCATCGGATCACCTAGTTGCGAACATGCGAGTTTGAATGGTTTCATGAAAGTGGATTCATATGTGCACGTTGCTTTTCTACAAGTCCGGCTATGGGAGCACTTTGAGAAATATGCTCCGAAACCGTTGCCTTCGCTTCCCGTGAGTTGGGGTGGCTCCGAATTCTTCGATGGGTGAACAAAGGCGTCCAAGAGTTGGCGTGAGCTTGGTTAGTTTTCTTGACAAGTTGCACGAAATCAATTTTCCGTCCATGGGAGCCGGTCCATAAATCAAATGGCTCAAATTGACACTTTTGCTTCTCGCTCCGCTCATGTCTTTGTCTTCGATGGCGATTTGAGCGTTGGTGAAAAATTGTTTATTCAAAGTCGCTTGCCGGTTATATGCCGTCTTTCTTCATGGGGTCTTTCCAGGATAGCCGCTTACAATATTGGACCGTCTTGCTCGTCACATGGGTTTCGATCAAGGGGTACCTCTTGCTTACCGGCCGGTGCTTCCTAAGGATTCGTTGCGTGCTTCCCTCAATGCCAGTGCCCTCGAGCCGGGCATCCGTCTTCCCTTCTTACAAATGGGAAGAGTAACCCGACGACCTTTGGCTATAATAAGTTACAGTGCGACGAGTTTACCATGATCCAAGCTTTTGTGAATAACGTGGTAGAAAATGTTCGTTGCAAACCTTCCCAGCCATTTGAAGGAGTATCCAATGTTGAGAGATCCCAAACGAAAGCTGCCTAGCAATTCGGAAAGTCCCTGTGCCAAGGAACGGAGAACGAAAAATCGTCTTTGGCGGGTTCGGGACGGTTTCACAAGATCCTCTCACGGCTCTTGTGTCTTTGATTCTTCCAATAACTGTGTATGTGTCGCTTCTTCTTTGGTTTGTCTCAAAATACGCGAATTTCGGCCGAGAATATGTGTCTTGTTTCCTTCGAGGACTTCGGTAGTGTTAATGCTTTATTTGCTCTTGTACGTTGCCGGAGACGGCAATTTCTTCAAAGAACTCCAGCAGCATTGAGCCTTCTCGTAGCGATGATGAGTCGAGAAAGAAGAGGGTTCGACAAGTGAGAGTGATTCCTCCGGCAGAAGAGTGCTGGTTCATTTTGGGAAGTGGTTCGGTGAGTTTCGCACTTCTTTTCTTTCTTCTTTTGTTTCCTCTTTTGGGAAAATATCTGACTCAAGTTCGCAGGAGGAATCCGATCCGGAGGATGATTCTGGGGTAGAGGCACACGAAAGCTTGCCTTTGGTGACCACCGCTGGTGACTTGGAGATGGGCGTTAGCCAATTGTCGGGCATAGATGTGGCTCAAACGGCGGATGATTCTCTGATGGTTGTTGCCATAGACATGGAGGAAGACCCTCTGCGAGTCGTGAGGCCAGGTGCAGGCGCCATTTTTGATCCTCCGTACTTGGTTCCTCATCCGGGTCATGTCTTGGTTCGCGGCTCAGCGTGTGGCTAAGCACGAGGCGTTTTACACCGGAACCGGGAGAAATACGGACATATGGCCACAACCAAGAAAGTCACTAGTCGATTGGCACTGGTTAAGCGTGTGGAAGAGGCTTTATCTTCCATCGAGGATATGCGTGAGGTGACTGGTCACACCGTTTCAAGACGTTATTGCCGACCGGGAGCACCATCGCGACGTGTGCGTAGAAAAGGAGTTCAACACTTCGTGGTTTGTCGAAGGCCTTGCCGAGATCCAAAAGTTGAAAGATGCGGCAATCGAAAGCCTTTCCGCCTAGGAGATTGCACGACAGGGAGGTGGAACTCGAAGAGCTTTCCAAGATGTTGACTATGAAGAGGGGCTCTCGAAGATGCAAAATTGACTTTCTCCAAGAAGAAGCAGACTTGTTGGATAATTTTCCTTGAACGTTTCTCTGCTAAACTTTCATTTAGGTTCTTTTTTTTTTTGAAAGACATATTGGATGTCCGGTTCAAGGTTTGACTGATTTTGGTAGACAATTTGGTAGCTTTTGAGGATATTGGATTATTTCGGGATGAATGGTTTTGATAATATAACTCGATTATGTTTTGGGAAAGGAATATTGCTTTTGTGAAAGTGTGTGCTAGCAATAGGCACAAGACTCAGCAGTATGACGGTTTTACTAGGAACCTAAAAATAGATCGTATATCTTGCGAAGTCTAAATTTACTCACTTCATAGGTTTTGTGAACACGCCCGTCTCCGTGTAAAAGGCGGCTTTGCTGGTAGCATCGTCAGCAAGTCCCCAATCGTTGATAGCATCTTCGGCGAGTCCCCAGTTTTTCTCGAGTAGTTTTTGCAACTGGTAATCGGGTCGTCTGGTAGTTGAGTCGGATCGAGTGGTAGCATCTTCGGCAAGTCCCCATTTTTCTCGTGTAGTTTTACGGGTAGTAACCGGGTTGTCTGGTAGTTTCGTCGGATTGAGTCGCCTTCCCCCACCATCTTGACATCTGGGTCGAAGGACGAGATCGACAGTATGACATTGTAGCCGATAGATCAATCCTCCCATTTGTGGTCGCCAATTGTTTATGGGTGAAAATCGTTTCGCCGATTTCGGTAAATGCGGTAGGTGAGTGAGAAACTGGTTTAAACCCTAAACAAATATCTTTGCACGTGAGCACTTTATAGATTCGAGAGATCAATCTGTGCAAGTCCGGCCTAAACCAAGAAATGACCGTTCCGGACTTGCTTTCGGTCACAAAGTGGAGGAGAAGGGTTGATTTGGGGAGGGAAGCAGAGAAAGGTGTTGAGGAGAGTAGTATCTCGACTTGTATCAGAAAGTGAAAGCTTAAGAAAATCTTGCAAGAGATGAAAGCTTTTGGGAGAGCTTGCAAAGTTTCCTTTCTGAGAGTGTAAGTGTAGTATATTTCTCCTGACCGAGACTTGTTGTCTGGTGGAAATAGGTAAGACCTATTTATACAAGTCGAGATTTAAACGTACCCTGGCCTCATGAAGGAAGAGAGTAAAGGGTGAAATAATGGGAGGAGGTGGTAACCGCATGGTTTAATGGGTGAAAACGTTTTTCACCATTATTTCCTCTTTTGTTTGACCGCTTTATTCCTATTCACGCTTTCTTAATTGTGAGCGTAGTGTACGCTGCATGCTGTGACCGCCAAACCAAAACCCTAAAGAAGCATCCCCCGTTTTTGTGTTGATATCTCGTTGGTTGCGCCTTGAGTGCAAGTGGTGCTGCTAATGGCGCGTGTGGCATGTGCCAATGGCATGTGCGGAATGCCTTGGTGGTAGGTTGCATGGTTTTGCAAGTTAGGCTACCGGTGTGTGTGTTTGGCATGTGCCAATGGCATGTGCGGAATGCCTTGGTGGTAGGTTGCACGGTTTGGAAGTTAGGCTACCGGCGTGTGTGTTTGGCATGTGCGGAATGCCTTGGTGGTAGATTGCACGGTTTGCAAGTTAGGCTACCGGCGTGTGTGTTTGGCATGTGCCAATGGCACGACGGCCATGTTGACCTAGTTGCAAGTCTTGCAAGCCTAGGGCGCTATATTTGGCGTGTGCCAATGGCATAACGGCTTGGAATATGGCTTGCGGCACGTGTTGGCATGTGCCAATGGCATGTGCGGCCATGTTGACCTAGTTGCAAGTTTTGCAAGCCTAGGGCGCTATATTTGGCGTGTGCCAATGGCATAGCGACTTGGAATATGGCTTGCGGCACGTATTGGCATGTGCCAATGGCATGTGCGGCCATGTTGACCTAGTTGCAAGTCTTGCAAGCCTAGGGCGCTATATTTGGCGTGTGCCAATGGCATAGCGACTTGGAATATGGCTTGCGGCACGTATTGGCATGTGCCAATGGCATGTGCGGCCATGTTGACCTAGTTGCAAGTCTTGCAAGCCTAGGGCGCTATATTTGGCGTGTGCCAATGGCATAGCGACTTGGAATATGGCTTGCGGCACGTATTGGCATGTGCCAATGGTATGTGCGGCCATGTTGACCTAGTTGCAAGTCTTGCAAGCCTAGGGCGCTATATTTGGCGTGTGCCAATGGCATAGCGACTTGGAATATGGCTTGCGGCACGTATTGGCATGTGCCAATGGCACGTGCGTCCATGTTGACCTAGTTGCAAGTCTTGCAAGCCTAGGGCGCTATATTTGGCGTGTGCCAATGGCATAGCGACTTGGAATATGGCTTGCGGCACGTATTGGCATGTGCCAATGGCATGCGCGGCCATGTTGACCTAGTTGCAAGTCTTGCAAGCCTAGGGCGCTATATTTGGCGTGTGCCAATGGAATAACGACTTGGAATATGGCTTGCGGCACGTATTGGCATGTGCCAATGGCATGCTGGCCATGTTGACCTAGTTGCAAGTCTTGCAAGCCTAGGCGCTATATTTGGCGTGTGCCAATGGCATAGCGACTTGGAATATGGCTTGCAGCACGTATTGGCATGTGCCAATTGCATGTGCGGCCATGTTGACCTAGTTGCAAGTCTTGCAAGCCTAGGGCGCTATATTTGGCGTGTGCCAATGGCATAGCGACTTGGAATATGGCTTGCGGCACGTATTGGCATGTTCCAATGGCATGTGCGGCCATGTTGACCTAGTTGCAAGTCTTGCAAGCCTAGGGCGCTATATTTGGCGTGTGCCAAAGGCATAGCGGCTTGGAGATTTGGCATTGTTGCCATGGTGTGCAGTATGCGGCTTGGTTTGGCATTGCTGCCATGGTGCGCAGAGTGCGGCTTGGTTTGGCCTGGTTGCCATGGTGCGCAGAGTGCGGCTTGGTTTGGCATTGTTGCCAATGATGCGCAGAGTGCGGCTTGGTTTGGCATTGTTGCCATGGTGCGCGAGTGCGGCTTGGTTTGGCATGGTTGCCATGATGCGCAGAGTGCGGCTTGGTTTGGCATGGTTGCCATGGTGCGCGAGTGCGGCTTGGTTTGGCGTTCTTGCCATGGTGCGCAGAGTGCGGCTTGGTTTGGCATTGCTGCCATGGTGCGCAGAGTGCGGCTTGGTTTGGCATGGTTGCCATGGTGCGCAGAGTGTGGCTTGGTTTGGAATTGCTGCCATGGTGCGCAGAGTGCGGCTTGGTTTGGCATTGCTGCCATGGTGCGCAGAGTGCGGCTTGGTTTTGGAATTAGGGTTCGTGTTGAAAACCTAATCTGGTATTTTGAAAAATACCCCTATTAATTATTTACACCTGAGTTAAATGCTCTTAGTTAATGTGTTGTGGGTAACACTAGGTCATGGGGTTTTACGATTTTACCCCTTGTCTAAAAACCACCATCAACAGTGGCGTTTCCGAGAATCGGATGGATCCGGGTTTGGGTATTTTGTGGGAACCTTTACAGATATCTTGGAGATCAAGTCTTTTTGAGAAGAGTGACACAGATCGAGAAATTGTCATAATGACTTCTCCTATCAAATCTATATTTATGTCAAACACCACCCCATCTCTCGAGTTCTTGTCTTGGTAAGATCGGTAAGATGTTTGATATTTTGAATGTCTTAGACATGATCTTGGATTTAGCTTCAGGTGTTATGTTTTTGTTTTGGAGAAGGGGGTACTGACCTTACAGGCAATGTTTGATATTTAGTCATCTGCAGATCATATATATGGGTAATCATTGAATTAGAGATGCTTTAATTTTTTGAAAGTTTAAATAAACAATTTAGACATTAGATTCTCACTCAGTACCCCAAAGTTTCTAGTTAGCAATTATAATTGGGACAAAGTTCTAGTTGCATAAAATTTCAGGGTGTGTTCGTATCTCTAATTCCGGTAGTGTTGTCCTCGTAACTTTTGCTTATCGTAACTTTTGCTCATCTTGGAGTTTACCTTTCAATTGTTAGTCAAATTTTCTTTGTTACAAATTTCTAGTTTAGATTTAATTTTGAATTATTTAGATTTAAAGGTGAAACTTTAATTGTTTTTGATGAGAGGATGTTAGGACATAGAATGTTCTAGAATTTGTTATGTATAGTATGTCTTGTATTCTAAGTTATATATAGGTGCATGGCAAGTCTTGTATTCTAAGTTATGTGTAGTATGTCTTATCAATTCTTTTAGCTGATAGATACCCTCTGATCGACTAATTACATCAAAATTAAAAGTGTTGTCGCGGATCGGCTTGTCCCCTCTAGTCAACAAAATAGCGCATCTCCAAGGGTTGGCTGAAATAAACTTTAATACTAAGTTTACCATCACTTATTTGCTTCGTCAGCAGCCTCAGTTCAAAGGGATTACTCTTCAGTATTTCATGCTTAAATGGAAACTTGTAGTCTTTGAACCCCCACGAGCCTGTAGTTTGTAAGTTTGAGCTTTTTATTTTAGTTCGTAAGTTTGAGCCTGTAGTTTACTTTAGGTTTGTTTTCCGGTGTTGTCCGCTGTTTCTTTGGTTCTTGTTGTTTCATGGGTCGCTCAATTTACGATAAAAAAAAAATACCAAAATTCAAAATTAGATGATACTAAAGCTTTCTAAAATATTTTTGACGGAACCACTAGTACTTCCATGCTGGTCTGAACGTCGGCAGAAAAAGAATATGATTCATTTCCATCAAAACCTTTTAATACTTTCCACGTGTCTTAAAATCATCATCCGAACTATCCGCTGGATCAGACAATAAGAAACAAATGGTTAACCCTAAAATATACAAGAGTCATAAACAAATGGCTTCATTCACCATTTCTTCTCTGTAGTGGTAGGAGTGAACCAGAGTGGCGGCGATAAAAGAGAATATCCTAACACTATTTTGTTTTGCAGATCTTAAAACCCAGAAGCAACTACAGATCAAATCAATGATATTCTCTACAAAATAATGACAGATAGAAGATACTTCAACACCATCAACACCTACATCTCCAACACACAATGATTTCTCCTCTCAAAAACTCAACGTGTTTTTCAACTTTTCTTCGATCCTTGTGTAATCTTGTTGGACTTGATTGAGTTGACGGGTTACCGATGTGCGAATAAAAATGTGTAATCCCAAGTTACTCGGTTGACATGCACCTCCAAACTCAAGTCGCAGCTACAGAGAAAATAGTTTCATTTCCATCAAAACCTTGTGTAATACCTTGTAATACCTTCCACTTATAATAGTTTCATTTCCATCAAAATTCTTTTCTTCTTTAGAGGACATGTCACAATGCCAGATGATTTCTCTACTTTTCTGTTTTCTTGGAATATAGAAGCAACAGTTTCAGATTTGGTGCATGGTCTCAGTGGCCATTGTTTGAAGTATTTGGCTGGAAAGCAACTCTAGAGTTTTTACGGGAAAAGAGAAAAATGAGATTGCTATTCAAAAGAATATTAAGTATCTCCATTTCCCTTGGTGCTTGGTGTTTAAAAACTTAGAGTCTCCATCTTACGCTGATGTTATGACATGTTGGCCCAGAATATACTTTGATCATTTGTAAACAAAGTGCAGAGAGGTAGTCTGTTACTTCTCTACTTTCTTTCTCCTTTTTGTTTTTGTTTCTTTTGTGACTCTTGAGGGTGGTATATCTTTTACCCTCTCGTTTTTTTTTGATCAATAAATTTTCTTTACCGATCAAAAAAAAAAAATGATTCTAATTTCTGTAACAGATTTCTTCCATTTAGAATCTTTGACGTTCTTGAAAGTGTAAGAGTTTCCTACAATAATTCGTCTAGTGAATTTCTGAAAGGCCTTTAGAATCTGTCGACGTTCATTAAATTGCAGATTAGATAAGAATCTACAAGAAAAATGTAGGAACCGACACCAATATGTAGCCTAGGAAAACCTATCAGTCTGCCCAACATAACATTCAGAACCCACTAGGGGAATCATAAAGAGAAACCAACAATTTATTTACGCCGAAATTGCTGATTGAGAAAAGAATCTGAAAAAAAATGTTGACACAACCGCGCATACATGCAAGATACTTTTTTAAAGAGGAGATATCATTGTGTTCGGAAGGTTGTTGTTGAGGGACTTGCATTTCGGTTTTTTTGTTTCAACTGATGATGGATCAAGAAAACAAAAAGAGCATAAAAGAGATCTGTTTGCAGCTGCTGTGGTTCAATTTTAGGGTTAGGGTTTGGATTGTTTTTCCATCTTTAACGATCTTGGGCATTCAGTTTAGTGATCATCGTGGTGATCGTCCATTTGTTTTCAACTATTTTGATTTGACGCCTCATAAGTATGCTGCTGACCTTTTTGTAGACGTCTCTGATTTTATTTTATTTTACATTGATATACGCGGAAGTCTTTAAGCATGGAGTCAAGATCCATACCGAAGAAGCTATAGTAAAATCTAGCTCTAAGCGAAAATTGGCCTGGCGTGGGAAAAAATTATGCAATTCCGTTGTTATATGTTGGTAATGCCCTCATAGGCCTCTTTATAGAGTTCTGGATTTTAACTTTTAAGCGTACAACAATGAACAATCTTCACAAGTTTGTATATTTCTATTTCACATGTCAAGGACCAGGAAAGACGTATGTTTGAATGGGTTTCTGGCATCCAAAATCACTAGAGTTTGCGTTGATACACCAGTTTGTCCGGCAAAGGCCAGACGGTAAGTTCGTATTATTAACAGGCCAAAGGCCAGCACGATTTTACACCTCTACGTATCTTAAATGATCAGTGTTGGATTAATAACAAAGATTTTACACAAAATTGGTCAAAAAGACCAAAATCAACAATTCTGGGTGAAAAAGACACTTAGGTTTTGATCTTTTGTTTAAATAGCCAAAAATTAAAACGATCTTGTTTAAATGGACAAAAATTTAAAAATAGGCGGATGTAACCAGTTTCATCCTGTCCATTTTCAAATATTTTTTTCTTATTTTTATTTTACGGGATGCATCCAGTTTCATCCTTGCTATTTTTTAAGTATAAGCCGGGATGAATCCGGTTTCATCCTTGCTATTTTTTTGGCTATTTCACCCGTACTTTTTTACTTGTCCATTTGAACCGTGTTTTAAATTTTTTTTTGGACAAATGACCCATTTTCTCAAGATTTTATTGACATGTACACTAGTAGAATGAAGTGCAGCGGTCACTCTAGTAATTTAACTTGTCACCATTTATTAAATCTTTGGAGAAGTACTTCAATTTCAATCAAGTCATATTTTGCTTAACAAAAACTAAGTTCGGCTTCTAGAATTGTGCCACAAAACTGACCATCTTCGGCTTGATTCCAAAAGTAATTTCTTTTTTTTTTTGAAAAGGCAAGATTGAAATAAATAAGAAAGAGTGCTAAGATAGCACCCTCCAAAGATACAAGAAGAGAGGTGAACAGAGAGTTTACAACAAACTAAGTTCGGCTTCTAGAATTGTGCCACAAAACTGACCTTCTTCGGCTTAAAAATAACACGGGCCGTTAGATCAGCTGGGCTCTCGCTATCTCTTATGCCTTGGAAAAGCAGGATACCCTAAAATAATACCACCTTTTATCTGTTCATTTTTTTTTTTTTGATCTCAAAATTTGTTTCACTCCAAATTCTCTCTCAACAATGGATTCTTCAAGAACATTATTATCCCTCTCCGATCTTAACAGCGCTTTAACTATGATTCTCATCATTCTATTGAAACATCCCGAGGAAGAAGATGAAACCGTTATCTTTTGATTCACTCACACAATGATTTCTCCTCTCAAAATTCAAGTTTCTTTCATACTCAGCTCTTGATGCCACTTCCTTCATTCCACTTCTCTTCTATCTGGTAAACTCTTTACTTCAAGAGGAATTTGTTCATCGCGGGTTTTGTACATCGGATTCTGATAAACATATACATTTAAGTTTGTAATGAGATTGCGGTCAAGATTGTCTGCCTTTATTATTTTAGATTAAGAAACAATGTCTCTCATTTCTTGTTGTTTACATCCTTGTTTTGTAATTCAGTTCTGCATATTGTAGAGACGCAAAATGCATCTCGTTTCTTTGTGTATTTATGTACTGATTAGTTTAGAGTAACTTTTGAACGGGTATGCTGTTTGATAAGTCTTTTCTACCTTGCAAAACTACTGTTGTTAGTCTGTTACAAATATCACCAAGACCACCTGTTCAATGGTGCCGTACGTGATGATATTGGTCATAATGGTCAAAACATGAGAATTACCAAGACCGGTTGTGCTTCTAACACCAGCTAAATGAAAATCACCAAGACCACCTGTTCAATTTGGTGACAAATTCCATCAAAAAAATTGGTGGACAAAAGTGCAAAAAAGTAATGGAAACTGTCATTTCAGGCTTAAATAAATGAAATCCCTAGAAAAACATATTAAGCGTCCAACATTTACAGAACCAATAGGGAAAGTAAGTGAACCATAAGGCAGACAAAGATGATATATAGCTGAAGATAACCATATAGACTCATCTTCAAAACGGTGTACCAGCACATAAGTATGTGCGGCTCCCCGCGAAGAGAGATGAAATTGGAGCATCGATATGTGTTAGCCAGTTCTTGTACATCCCGCACATTGTACATGTTATAGTGTGGATAGGAAACTGAGATTGTGAGCTTGTCAGAATTGAAGTAAGGGAAAACATCATCACCGGTCTAAATGAGTTATAAGATAGGGGCATTAAAGTAAAAGAAGCGACTTTGCAGTATTAACTAAAAGAAACTTACAACTCATGATCAAGATCATGTATACCATTGTTCCATTACATATTTCAGTCCGGAAATGATCTTGGAGACGCTCTTTGGCGTAAAAATATGACCGTAACCTTTGGATTTTTTAATATCATAATCTTGCAATGGTCCTTTAGGGAATTCCTACTTTATTATATTTACAGTATCTAACCCGAATCGACAATGGAGAAGAGGTGCATTTACTTATGCCGGTAATATTACCGTTCTCTGTTAATATCTACGACAGTCTCGCCATTAGAAATCGTAATAACCGGCCTGCACGCTGGGCGGCATCATTGGAACTAGTTAGAGGACATTTTAGTAAATTACTCAATTCTTCTTATAAATGAACCAAGATTAGGGTTCGGTACAAATTGTTGACAATGTAAGAAGACAGACCAGTAGAGTGAGTGAGTACGGCGGCATTGAGGGAAAGACTATTAACCAGATTTTTTTGCCGATTGAAGGTTTATGATGAAAGTAGTTTTGGTACGATGTTGGAAGCATTTCAGCTTGGAGATCAAAGACAAAGACGAGAGGCACAGATCTTCCAAAATGTCATAATGACTTTTCCTCTCAAATCTAAGTTATCTGTGATCAATCTGCCTAATGTGCGGTGGATTAAGTACAATTCCATCTTCAAATTTGCTGATGGATGAGATTGAATATTGTGTTTTCTATAGATAATGCCAAATCTGGAAATTTGTTGAAATGGGTGGATCTGTAAAAATAATTATGATTTTATATTTTTGAGTTTTTGGGCAATATTTACTGTTAATCTGTTACAAAAATATTTAGTTTAGATTTATGAATGTTATTTAGGTTAATAATAATCCAAAGTGATTGAGATGATAATGCTTGTCACTTATTCATAATGCGAAGACTTGTATTGCTGCTGCAGATCAGTTTTGAATATACTGACATCATTTCTTGAATTATATTGATGATTTTCCGTTACATGTTTTTCAGTTGATTTCAAGTATATCTTTAATCTCATACGTACACATGTCTATCAGCTTTCATAATGATTTATCCTCTCAAATCTAAGTCGTGAAGTTCTCCGATCTAGCAGGTGAGTTGAGCATCATAGGAACTCTAGCACCGGAGTGACAAACGGATAGATCTGTAATAAAATTACATAAACCATTGAAATGCTATATACAGAGATTTTTTGAAATGGGTATATCTGAAATAAAATTATGATTTTATATTTATGAGTTTGTGCTCAATATTTACTGTTAGTCTGTTACAAATGTTTAGATTTGTAACTCCGATTAGAATAACCCAAAGTGACTGATGAAGACTTGTATTGCTGCTGCTGTAGGAATTTTTAGGAATTTCTGGGCAATATCTTCTGTTGTTGTCTGTTAGGAATTTTTAGTTATTATGTTTTCTGTTGGGAATTGAAATTCTGGTTATTATGTTTGCTTTGATTTCTTCTCAACAAAGTCCCAATCCTGACCAATACAGTAAAATGGGATACAGTTAGAGTGAGATCTTTGTTCTTGGAACCTATGCACAAACAGTATTTAGATGGCTTATAGGTCATTTCCAATATGCCTCCCCCACATTATAAAGCTCAAAACCAATACAGCAAAATGAGATTTGCAGCCTTTAGCTCTAGGTTGATATCTATTGGTAGACTAGATAGATATTTCAGAGACGGCTCAAGAAACGACATTCCACAACTGGACAAGCTCATAGGCTCAACAATCAAAAGTTCTAGGAAAAAGCACAATAACATTAACTGATAGCTAGATTTTTATGATTAATGTCTTTGGTGCGTGCCACAAATACATAAAAATGATGCACATCAAACTCTCAGGCATATCCACTTGCAGGATCTTGTTAAGTTAGTTACAGACATTTACTTATAAATTTTTTAGACCATTAAGAAATTAACCATAACACAATATCCCTGGAAGACCAATCACTGGTTTCTTCAACTCCTCCTCTTCGTGTTTTTCGAGCATATCTAGTCTTTTCTGCTCGGACATGACCACCACAGTTTCCTTCTCTTTGTCACTCTGCAAAATAAGGCACCACATCAACTGAATCAGCTGTAATCTTTAAGAGGTAATACCACTAGCCATTGACAAAAGTAAGCGATAAAGACATGAAAACAAAAGCCGCTTTTGATATTTGGTCGGGGATGTTTTCCTCGGTCTGACCATACCCAAAAAGCCACCTCATTCTCTGACAGGTAGAAGGAATGGTAGCAGTGTGAAACATTTTACCTAGAAGGACCAAATCAAGCTCCGCATTGTGTTTTTACATATGGGACATAGGTAGCATGAATTATCTGAGACCCCAGCAAAAAATCGTATATTATCAAGGTTGACTATTTTAATAGGAGCTTAAACAGCCCAGAAGATCATACCATATACATAATGTTAAGGAACAACGTAAATTTTGAATATGGATAGGAGGAAGGCTCCCCATCAATGAACTCCACAACACGTCGTTTCTGAGAATTTGGACCAAAGATAAGTCAGAAATGGGCCTGGAATTCTAAAATCTACAAACTTTAGCCATTTAAGTTCAGATCAGGAAATAACCTTTTTGAGTGAATCATCATTAACAGGAACAGTACCGACACATTGTTTGAAGAAGCAAGGAGCCTCAACTTGACACAACACACGCATGATAAAAGTATCAGTGATACAAATTCTATCCTCAAATGTGCATTTAGCAATTTCCTTTTCTTCTGCATCCTGCCCAAGACCGATAACATTAGAAATGCAAAAAGAACACAGAAAGGACGATACCAATACATTTGACTTCGTGCTTGGAAAGACCACAGAAATTCCATGGATTCTAGTATCATATGAGCAAAAGAATTGGAACTGTGGTTCTATATTCTAGATACACATCGAGACAACTATGTTAACACTCAAGACAAGATATTTAGAGAGGATTTTGTTTTCAACTTACCACAAACCTCATTAACCCTCCCCCAAATTCCACTTCGAGTCTGAATTGGTGCACCTTTTAATGCAGCAACATCAATATCTCCTGGTTCAAACTTGACAAGCGCAATCCTCTCGTTAAGGATTTTTTGAGGTTTTCCTTCCCTTTCTTTGTCCTTCATTATCTTTGAGTGGTGCTTAGGTTCAAGAACGACTGCCTTTGATATCCGAAAGCAGCGTCCCGATTCAAAATGCAAAACTTTCCAAAAACAATGAGCAAATCCAGAATAGTTGAGCAAAGACCTTCATATCGCATCCTTATATTAGAAGGGTGGCTTGTTACAAAAAAAAGCCATTCCAGTGACATGCTTGTGCATTCACCAAACTATCACAGATGGCAAATGCAATTGCAAAAAAAACTAAAACTACCATATGGAAGGGTAGAGACAGTACATTAAAAACATTTAAGAATTTATTCTGATATTTTCCCATATGATTTCTGGGAAACGATGACAAGCGAACGAACTTAGGTATATGGTTGGTTCTTTAACTAAAAATAGTGAAATACTCTTTTAATTTTGTTGCATTACAAATTTAACAAGTATAAAGTTCAAGTGGAAAACACCAGACCTTATTTCTACGCACACATGACAATTCTGGTACGAGGAGGTGCGACGGGGCCCCGAAACATTGCAAGACACTTGCTCATCTTCGGGGTTGAACTCGAGATATTTATCTTTGTCCGTTGTTGATTTCCCTAGCATAAATAGGTTTTGTCTGGTAACGTCTCCAACCAGTGACACGGTGACTGGATCTCCGACTTCAACGGTTTCATATGCCGGTTATGTCGCTTAAGTCTCGCCCGGAAGAAGAACATATATACATGATCAATAAAGTGGCAAATGATTTTAGTTAACGAGGAATGTCTTCCTATTTATTCATGTTGAAAACGCATAAATCTTTTCAAAACGCATACTTCAATTAAGAAAATGAAAAAAGAAAAGGTATAGTAACCCGCATATAACCGACATCTTCCCCTTCAAGACTGATACCTCCAACAAGAATCGGATGACGGGGATCATTTTGAACCATCCTGGAGGGAACGCCATGAACCTCCAACCTTAGGTAGGTCCCCATTCTGAAACTCTCATTCTCCATGCGGGTTAGCTCAACAAAATCATTTTCCTTTTCCGTCTCAGACGATAAAGGGAAAGGATCAGTTGTGCTTCTAACACCAGCTAAATGAAAATCACCAAAACCAGCAATGTGTACCTGTTCCGAAACACCTGAAGTCAATTTGGTAGAAGAACTGAAAAAACAATGGGCTCTTTAAGAGTCTTGTACATTACCTGAATTTCTTACAAAAGAAGAATCAAAGGTAAGGAAACTTGATCATTTCAGATTAAATAAATGAAACCTTAGTAGAACATACATGCATCCACCATTTACAGAACCAACAGAACAAGTGAATAGAACCACCGGAGAAAAAAAAAAAAAAAAAAAAAACTATAAGGCAACGAGAGAGAGTAATGGCGAAAGTGATTGTATATAGGGCTCATCACACACCTAGAAAGAAGAAATCACAAGGAAAATAATCTAGTCTAAAGCAGAAGCAGCTCAGTTTGAATTCATGGAAAGAAGTTATTAGGGTTGGTTTCTAGCATCAAACACCAGGAATGGCGGTTTCCCTCTCATTACACGTGCTTTACGTTAAACCTAAAGTTTCTAGATACAAACTACGAAACATATCCGTCTGTATATATTGTAACAATCAGACATCGTCTAATTAAAAAAAATAAAAAATTAACAAGATATAATCTTTCATGCCTCGACAAAGTCACAAAACAAGGATAGGTTCGTAAAAGGAACTCTATAGCTCCTATAAACAATGGATTATCTCGATGTCTCATGAATGAAAGATATTAAGATTTGAGAGACTTGAATTGACCTAGTTAGAGGAAGTACCTTAGCTCCCCTCTTAATGCTACAACCACGAAGATAACCAAACAGATGAATATTTCTCTTGCAATTTGCATTTTTGTGCACTTTTTGAAGAGGTGTAACATCTTTAAAACGGTCTACCAGACATATAAGGATGTCTTCGCCGTGACGAGAGATGGAACTGGAGCGTCGATATCTCTTCTGCCAGTTCTTGTACATCCCCCATATTGTACCTGTTATACTCATAAGAGTGGATAAGAAACCTAGATAGTGAGTATGCCAGATATAAAGTGAGGGCAAACATCATCAATAGTCTAAATGATAAAATGTTATAAGTGCACGAATTAGACGGTGCGGTATTAATCAAAAGAAACTTACAAGTCATGTTGAAGACCGAGATAGATTGTATGTTCTGCTCCTTGATATATTTCGGTCAGGAAAAGATCCCGGAGACGCTCTTTGGTATCATACAGTTTTGTTTCATCTTTGAACTCGTCAAGATGCGTGAGAACACCCATAACCTTTGGAAGGCCGTGCACTTGTAAAGGTTCAGAAACTCGAATGTTTCCTGAAACCATCGACAAAAGCAATCACGATAAAAATAATAAACCTCACGCTTGTTTTTTTATACAATGTAGTTACATAAAGAAACAAAGCCACGTACCGCTTCAAACCCATAATTTGCATCAACCATTAACAATACCGGATCTGCATATTTTGGCAAAGCATCTATCATGGCATTAATATCATCGGGGCATTCTACAAAGCTGCAGCCTTGTTCTTTTGTCAGCTAAAGAAAGAACCAAACAACATAACCAATAAGTTATCCGCATAACTAGTAATGAGTAAGGTAATTGTCAGTAGACAAAGAAACAAACCTGTTATGATAGTTACGGGGCCTTGGATATCATTCCCATCTTCTTCCATGGTAAAATGGTTGACTAGAGATTTAATCCTTGGGGACTTCCCAACCTACAACAAGCATAAATTAAAACAGCAGGAGATAATGGTTAGCATCCACTACAAGAAAATCTGGCTTAAGCAACCAAAATCCTAGCAAGAGCCCAAAATTTTAGTCGCTTTAAGCATTTAAGCAACCAAAGTTGCAAGCTTCTTTGGATAGTTTGGCGGCTACTAACCCGTGTCCACTAATACTTAGCGATGATCGATGTGTTTACTCATTTGGATCACTTTATCAAGTAAACTATATCAGCTAAAAAAGTGCTCATCTAGCTATTCACTTTGAGGCACAAACTCGTAGCAATTAAAAAATGAGTAGGTCGGTAAGACCTCTCTCAAACAACTAAGTTTAAGCGGCCACCACCTGTAAAAAAGAAGTGTTTCAACTTGAATTAGGCATTTGAGATCTTAGTATTAATCTAACAGTCTTAATAGGATTTATTCCATGGAAACATGAAAATCTGAAACTTCTAAACACTCAGTTCAACAATTCAAAGTGAACCAAGTTCTGTCGTATCCTTGCCTTCTCCATCGTTGGCAACTGACCTTCCTACACAGTTAAAAAAGCTAATTGCTCACCAACGTTTTTCAAGAATTACAATAATTTTGCATATAAATTCTTGTACAAAAACCATTACCCAAAAATGGGGTGATCACAATGTTGGATTCTAATGTACATTGAGGTAGTATAGAATTCCGTGTTTTTGGTTATCACAGGAACACTTTAAGAAAATCCTCTGTGAAGATTGGATCCTACTGAAAGGGGAAAATACATAATCTCAAATTGCTTGAGACTCTCTGAGAGGCCTTCACTGCATAATTTGCCAGTAATGGTTAATAAATTAGAAATGCGAGTTTAAGTCAAGATCAATCTGCGAGCATCAACTACCGCAGACTTAGTGGCTCCTTGCCCTCTCTCTCTTTTATTTTGTTGCACGAGGAGAATATTAACAGCATACCCTCCTGCAAACACAAAGGAGTTAATACATTTTATAGAGTGTAAAATGTCTCAAATTTAGAAATATAGTAATACAAAGAACTCGTGCAAAATAATGAGATAACCCAGTCTCCGAATCCAAGTTGCACAGAGTACGTGCTCTTTCAAACGTTCCCTATTTCATTTCGTACAACATTAGTTTACGAGTACTGCTATAGCATTCTTGAATAAAAAACCAAGGATAAAACAGAACACCATGTGGTCCTATACTCAAACAAGAACATTAAAAAAAAATTGCAGGGGCTTTCTCCAATTGTGTCCCATTTGTCAAAAAGTATCTTTAGTTTTAAATTACATGTATTGAGGCCTTTTACAAGAACTTACAATGATTAGGTATTAATCTTTATATAAGGCTTGGATGATAGACTAAAAATGAGTAATAGAGAACTGCCGAGAAAAGAAAAAATGAATGAGTAATGCCGGACAATGTCTCCAGCAAAGAACCTCTAAATTGGCGAGAGATCGCTTTATGTACTTGAAATTTATGTGTTATCAAGCATATTGTTATCAATTAAAAGGTTTTAAGTTTTCTAACAAGGAAATTCTCATTCAAAATATTAGGAGAGATTGCGGAACATTTTTGCAGGCCACTCCGAGCTTAAAAAAAAAAAAAACAAGTAGTGAACAGATGTAGATCAAAGGAAAACAAGATTCTCTTAGGAAGGGAAAAAATAAAGGTCGACATACTGACCTTATGAAGCCACTAAGGACTCCACATAGGACTCTGTTGATGAAGACAATATTGCAGCAGGAATTGCAGATAACCGGAAACACGTATCACCCTGGGGACAACATGGATTGAGAAAAGCATATCTCAGCCATATAGAGAAGCAATAGACGGACCAACACCGTTCGTGTTCCAGGCTTCCAAGGCTTTCTGTTCTCATGGCTGCAAGCATATGGTCAAAGAAATCATTTCTAATAAGCTTCATTTGAACTTGATATAAAAAAGAAATCAAATTGCTTAGAACATAAGGATTTTACCTCGTAAAGCCCAAAGAATCATCGGCAAAGCACTCAACTGAAAAACCTCTAAGACGCCCTACAACATCTCCTATCGAACCACTTAAAACGGACCCAAGAAATGCACCACCAAGACACATAATCACCACCATACCTTAACTCATCATCAAGAAAAACAAAACAATTAAACTTATAAGCATCGAGTATAGTTTCCTTGCCGAAATAGAAAACTACTAAAATACATTATATTAACAATGTCAAATTGAAATTAAAAATTTACTTAGAATCAATGAACCCAAATTCTGTTGACTCAAAATCACCGAATCAGTGAACGATATTTAATCTTAGGATAAAAAGGAATAACATTTAGTCTAATTCATATTGAGCTATGATGGGAATGATTATAATTGGCCATATTGCCTAAACTACTGTAATTGTATGCTAAAAAGGCAGCCATTATGGGAGTAGTAAGCTAATACAAAGAATCCACCATCATAAAGAGATAAGCATAAATTGTTCACTTCAAGCTTTTTAGTACGAGATTTTTCACCTGTGAGTCCATAGTAGCTTCAGTTTGGTGTGCATTTGCTACCATGAAATGAGAAGTGTCATTCAATTTGTTAGGTATATTGACCAAGGGTAATCATGTTTCGTTTACTTGAGCTTTCAAACTCGGACGGGTCTGTGCAATAACTTTGAGAATCTGCAACCATATGGTAAAACATTTATCCAACCACGCCACACTGGCATCATTCTCACTGCCAAGTGACATATGTGGAACTTTCATGTCATCCTTGAGCATTGAATCCCTACATATAAAGAAAAAATAAGGGTCAACACCTATATATCAGAAGACATTGCACTTGACTACCGTATGCATATTAAGTAGTTTAAGAAAACTCATCCTCCTAAGCAATTTTTTCCACCCACCATCGTACTCATTCTCCGGCCAATCACAACCATAATATATTCACAAAACACAAATACTTAACTTCATTTCTGAATGTTATGGTTTCCATTCTCAAACACGGGTGAATCAAGAAAACAATGTTCCCAGACATACAAAATAAGCTAAAAATTGATAGTAATTGAACCTAAGAATCAACCAAATTTGTCAATCTTATAAACATACTCAGCATCATAAGTATATATATGAATTTAATTTCAATAAAACCCATCAAAAATCCAAACTTTAGAGAACCCTAATCTAAAAACTTAGAAAATTTCATGAACTAACAAAATAAAAACTCATAGAAGCTACTTAGAATCAAAATTAGAATAAATAGATCAAAATCCATCAACTAAATGCCTCGCTAGCATACTATTTCACACAAATGCCTTGACCATTCGAGTTTGAAATTTATCTACATCTTAATTTAGCCATCAGAATAAACAACAAAAGATACCCATACACACATCAACGAAAATAGATTTCTTTAAACATGAATTGACCATGAAACTCAAATTTAATTGTAAATCTATGTTAAGAATGAGTGCTTGAGCTCACATTATGAGGACTTAACATAACCCATATCTTATTTTCTTGAGAAAAAAAGAAATTCACTTGAGATTGATAGGAAGGAGAAGATAACCATAGCAAACAGAGCACCCATTTTCATTCTTTGACTCTTTCCCAAAGTGGACTTATCACTGGGTTTTCGGTATGAGACAAAGTGTCAAGTTTGGGCAAATGTCAAGAATGAGAGTCACAATGTTAAGTTTATCACGAGAGATTGACAGGGAAGGAGGGAGGTAGCTGTGGTAATAAGGCCAAATAGCCAATCTAGGTGTTCAAAAAGATGAAACAGATCTATTAATCCTCTTTTCTCGTAAGTTCATCTACTAACCCTTTTCGAACAATCTCACTAAAAATCCAACCTCCATCTGCAAATACAGTCAAAAATCGAGTTCGTCAAAATCATTTTAACAAAATTTGTCGAAACTTCTAAGAGTCATTTTGTCAAACAGTTTATAAGAGAATAGCAACATCATAGATTCCCGAGGAATAAAGAGAAAGCCCTTCAAAGAAACAAAATTACACCTCTATTGACATACAAGAGACAAATTAAGAAGCCCTAATTTCTCTTTTTTGGATCTTTACTATTGAATCAATATCGAGTGAAAAATATTACCTTTATAAATTGGTTAGTAACTGAAGATTTTCAATTAATCATAGTATTGGATCTTGAAACCCCAAATGCTTTTGCAAGAGAAACAGAGGGGCATGAATCAAAATCAGAAATGAGAGATGCCGATACCATCAGCAACAAAGTATACAAACCCACGAAGATATGTCGAAAACAGGGGAGGAAGAAATGTAGAAACCCACTTTAAAATCTCTAATTTTGATGATTTGTACAAGACCTAACTTTAATTTGGCCATTTGGGTTAAGTTTGAGGAGAGTTGGAGGGGGGGATAGGCGTAAGCGGCGGAATAAGTGTTTGAGTGTGGAGAAACCAGTTTATGTCAAGGTGGGGTTTCGAGTGGAGGGAAAAGATGTAATTTTTGGTGGGAACTTTGCGCCAAAATTTGGATTTTCCCGCTAATCAATTTAGAAGACATTTTCACTTAGAGGGAAAACCAGGTGGCAATCCGTGTGACATTTTGTGTTTTGCATATATTCGTGGGTTAGACATCCGTGGTTTTCTATTGGCCAAATGGATATCATACGGATCATCAAAATGATGGCTATCTCTTTGTGTTTTCTCTTGGTGTTTTTGTGCTTTCTTTTTGTGCTTCTGGTTTGAATTTCTACTACTCGCATAGGTCATGAAGTAATTTCAACTAGTCATACAAGTCATGAAGTAGCTTTAGTTCACACAGGTAGACTCAGGTTATAAGATTACTATAGATGGACCACGAAATTCTGGATGGGTTCTAACTTCAAACCTAACAAAATACATCATCGGAATCGATAAATATGAAACTCAAGTGTTGATTCTAGCTTCAAATGTAGTATAACAGAATATAAACTATGAACCACGAAGCTTTCAGAGGGTCTGACTTCAAACTTAGCATGATACATCATCGAAATCGATAAATATGAAGCTAAGTGTCGATCCGAACTTCAAATGTGGAATAAGAGCATACAAATTATGAACCAAGAAGTTTCGAGAAGGTTCTGACTTCAAACTTAGCATGATACATCATCGAAATCGATAAATATGAAGCTCAGTGTTGTTTCGAGCTTCAAATCTGGTATAACGGAATACAAACTATGAACCAAGAAGCTCGGAAACTTCATAAGAACGATAAATTCAACCATTCATAGCCACGATTTGCGAACTTTGCATTCCTTAGATAAAAAATGTTTTAGTTCATGAGTATAAGAATCATACAATACCGATTCTAGAACTTAACCACTGTGTTCGCATACTAGGTACGCAAACAAGAGTTTTGGACTTTCTTAGGTATTTCCCCCAAACCTTAAACAGACCCTTTTCCGTCAACTTCGAGGTATGAACTGGATCCAAGATCGAAACCTGGCGGTAATTGGACTACTATAAGTCGGAAACTTCATAAGAATGATGAATCCAACCATATACATATCAAGTTTCATCTTCATTTCACCCGAATGATAAATTCATGTCCAACTCTAGTAATCTTTGAACATGGGATGTTCAAATATGATAAGTTTCATCTTCAGTTCACCCGAATGAGAAACTCAGGTCCAACTCTAGTAATCTTTGAACCTAAGATAGTCAAATCGATAAATTTCATCTTCAGTTCACCCGAATGAGAAACTCAAGTCCAACTCTAGTAATGTTTGAACCTGGGATGTTTGAATCAGATAAGTTTCATCTTCAGTTCACCCGAATGGAGTACTTGGAAGTGACGAAGATTTCGAGTAATGTTGAAGAACCAAGGAAATCAAGCATTTGGATGAGAAGCTACAAAATTTATTTATTTTGTAATCCATATGTATTGATAGTTTTGTCACTAAAATTGACAAAGTGGAGATTGTTAGAGCACTGCTCGGTCAAACTCGCAAGCGTTGCTATCTCAAGCTTGTTTGTCAAGTTTAGTTGTCAACACTATAAGTCTTGATTTCTAGTCTACTTATAGTTATGTCTCGGATTAGGATAGAATGTATAGTTGAGATTTATACTTCATGGCGTTCATCGATTGAAGACGAAGAACTACTAAGGGGAACTTGTGGAACTTCATCAACAAAAGGTATGTGGAGACTTGAACTCATCTATCACTCAGAATTCTATTTTTATTCTATATCCTATTGGGACAAAGTCGTATAGCTATATAGAATTGAAATTATACACATTTGATATTTCTCAAAATATGTGTTGGTAAGCTTTCGCTTTAACCAAGTTCATCTTTTATTCTTGACGAAAGTCAAAATATGATCATGTAAAAGTCGCTTGGTAACATCTTATATGATTTGTGTGAGACAAGCATTTGATGTAGACTCGGAATGTTTCGTATTGATCATATGATCACTTTAAAATTGCTTTGAAGCTAATAAATTGTGTGAGACAGCTATTGTCGTCCTCTTAGAATGTTTCAATGATTAAAATGGGAGTTTAGAACAATTAACTATTGATTGGATATAGCACATTATGCGTACTTATATGCTATCTGTTGCAAGTTATTCCAAGTCCGGGAATTTAGTATGCATACTCATATGCGTACTGATTCAATAATTGAAGTCAGGGAACTATAGTTTGCGTACCTGTTTGCATACTAACTTCAACTGAGTTCGGTTGTGAACGATAGTTTGCGTACACGTTTGCATACTGGCGAACACAGACCAAGTCCGGCAACTTAAGTATGCGTACACGTTTGCATACTTGAGTGGTTAAGTTCTAAATTCGGCTAAGTCATGAACAAATATATTTATATAATAAGGAATGCAATCTTTTGCAAACCGTGTATATAATGTTCATGAATTGATTCGAGTGAATCAAATTCAAAACCGATTTTGCTTCAATTGTGTCTTGTATACTTCTATGAGAATATACACAATTGAACAACTCTATAACTAGTTTCATTTGAGTCATTTGAACTAGTTGTGTTAAGATGAACAAGGTTGATATGAAAGTGTTCATATGGCTAACTTCGATTAACTATTGTTGAGCCAACCAAGTGTACACGTTTAGGTACGATTACCCATAACTTCGGAAACTAGCCTACTACTAGTTAACTTCAGACTGGAATGTAGTTGAACCCTAACCAATCTCACACTGATCAAGGTACAGTTGCTTTCCTTATGCCTCTTGAACCACGACGGATTCTGCGCACTTGATTCCCTTATCTGATCTCACCCACAACTAAGATTTACTACGACCCAAAGTCGAAGGCTTGATAAACAAAATTGCATTCCTTATTATATAAATATATTAGTTCATGAACCAACCGATTTTAGAACATAACCTACTTAAGTATGCAAACGGATACGCATACCTAAGTAGCTGGACTGAGTTTGGTTACGTCAGTACGCGTACGTGTACGCATACCATTTTACACTTCCAAACTTCAACAGATATTCACGGAACTTGAACTTCCGCCAGTACGCGTAAATGTACGCATACGTAGTTTCCGGACTTCCAACAACCAACCAGTACGCGTACATGTACACATACCATGATTCCCGGTTTTGGACTTTACACAAATATGAATACACACGATGTTTATATCCAATCATGGTTATAAATGGAAGGGAAGTCGTTGATTATTGCAACCCTTCGTTTGTGCCGCCGGCATGACCGGTCTGGTTTTGGCATGCTCGTGCATGTTTTAGGCGCGGCCAAATTTAGGGTTTTGTACAAACCATGTAGTTTTGGCATTGGGCCAGAAGTTGCCACGCGTTGGGTAGCAAATTTGGACGGCTGAGATTTGCATCTCAGGAGAAAGGGCAGTCGTTGATCGTGGCTACCTTCCATTTGTAGCCTGGCAACTTTGTCTAAATTAGGGTTTGGCATGCTGAAACCCTAATTAGCGCCCTTTACTAGAACGTTGTAGATTTCTCGTACAGACTCGGATTTTGACAGTCTGCCCCTCCATTCGACCGGAAAAGAATTTCTTATATTCTTTCGCGTGGATATTTAGGTTTTGAGCTCGTTCGGGAAGTGAAAACAGCCCGACAAGTAAAACTCGGGGAAGAATTCGGGGAGGGATGTTACAGGCCCGAGGTGGCAAAGCCACGCCCGTGTCATGGCGGCATGGATGGCATGGATTTTTGGTATGCGCGTGCGGCATGTTGGCGCGGTTTTTGGAAGCTAGCGCGTTTTGGGAAGCTAGCGTGTTTTGGGAAGCTAGCCTCTTTTGAGACCGTGGTAGGTTTGGAGCAACCTGATTGGTCAATGAAAGTAGGGGACCAACAAGCTTTGGCATAGTTTAATAAACATTCAGTTAAAATGATGGATAACTGTAGGAACTGACAGAATCAAAGAGAAATTGAATGAAATAGGTCGAAATTAGATAATAAAGAGATTCTCGGAACATATTTTTGATCGTTAGATAGAGTGGTAATCCATGTGATTCTTGTAATTGCATTAATAATTGTTAGATTACGAATTTTATATCTATACCGAAACTTCAAATGTATAAATGAACGACAAAATTTGCTTATTGTTTTCTTATTCCATTGATCAAAATATGCCACATCTTGTCTATAATTGATTTGAGTATTTATACAAGAACCCTAAATCTAGTTGTGTTAACCAAACTATGCCTTGTTCGACCTCATTAGTCCAAATATCTATACTGGAACTCTAAATCTAGCAAAGAAACCAATATAATTCGAGAGAAATTGAGTGAGGTCGACTGAAATTGACCAAGGTCGATGGGAAGTTAGTCAAAATGATGGATCATGTGAGAAACCGATGGAATTCAGGAGAAATTGAGTGAGGCCAACTGAAATTGGGTAAGATTTAGGATAACAAGTGAAATTATGTGAAACTGGTATAAATTTGTCTTAAATTGATAGCTAAATATTTAAACACATGGGATCCGGAAGAAATTGGTGAGGTCGAGAAATATCGGGTATACATGATGAATAAAGAGTACAATATGGTAAGGTAAATGGACTATCGGAGAAGTTGATAGATAACCTTAGAAACCGATTGAAACCAAAAAGAATGGAGTAACCTATCTCATCCATATGTTCGACCTAATTTTACATCCTTAGAAATTCACATGAGTTTGTTCTTATACAACGTCATCCGAGCTCGTTCAATTTAATTGGGTATGCCTACATAATTCGATTCCTATAAAGCTTACGTAATTCAATTCCAATGAAAATATATCCATCCCAGATTTGTTTGATATCATTATATTAGCTTAGAGAATTAGATATATTTACGCAAAATTGAATGAATTTGTTTGTTTAGGCAACGGTTTTTCAACTATAGATAGTACTCCATCGTTCCATCAAAGATGACACTACCTTCCGTTAAAAAATTTTGTCCCTTCAAGTACAACCTTTTTAATTAAACAAGGTTGTAGTAAATATAAAAATAATAATAAACTCCTCTTAATAGAAATAATAAAAAATTACTAATAGAGAACATATGAAATTGATTAACGTCAATGGACATTCAAAATTAAGGATAACTGGAGAAATCGATGGAATCCGGGAGAAATTGAGGAAGGATGAAGCTAACCGATATCGTACAAGCTTGATGGATAACGGGTGATATTGACCAAGTTCGACAAACATTTATTTAAATTTATAGAGGATACAGACTCTCTTAAAGTCGTCATGGTATAAATTTATCGAACATGACGAGTTTATTTTACATTAGAGTCGTCAATGTTAACGATGTCCACTTTTTAAATTTTTTAATTTGATCATGAAAAGTCGTCATGGTTTATAAATTTGTACCACAGGGAGATCTAGAATTGTGGTGTGGATTTTCGGTTACCAGTTTACACGAGCTAATTGAAGGGATTGAGGCTGATACTAAAAAGCTAGCTGATGTAAATCTGATTCCGCCAATGACTACAAAACGAATGGTGCCAACATTAAACTCTTCCACCTCAAGTAGAGTGCTTGACGAATCTCGAAAAGAGTAAACAAAATAGACAACAATAACAGTTGATGTTAATACTTGAAGAGTGGTAAGTTTCTTGGTCCTTTGTAGCCGCAAAGACACAACTTTAAGTGATGAAGGTTTATTTCTCGAACGTTATGGATCTAACTATTTTTAGAGTTAAAATTAAGACGTTTTTCAAATGAAGTTATCCAAAAAGCTTATTTAAGGGCCTGATAAGGCACTTTAATCCCCCACAATTATTGAATTTATTAGTATAATCTTACGACTTTTCTTAAAAAAAATCGGTTATGTATCTATCTATACATACAAAAAATTTACTGGTTACACGTACATCCATCCATAAAAGAAAAAACAATCAAGAAAAAACACAAGGAAAAAATTACCTTAGCTGATGTGATAAGTATGGTGTTTTTTGAACCAATAGGAGACAAGATCTTATAGCAGGATCACCAAAATAAAAATTGGCACACAAAGTGGCTTTCTGCTTTTTCCCTTTGACTATTGACTTTTAACTAGGGTGGAGTCACGTACTTTGCAGGTGCTTCTTTCTGGCTACACGATTGTGATCTAACGGAACAGATTATAGGAAAATTGTTTTATCACGGCGTGTCAAATTCCAAGATTCTAAAATATGAAACATAGGATGAGTTTACTACAGCAAAACTCAACAAAGTCCCTACCTATATTCCTTGAGATCGGAAACGATCCGACGCTTAGAAAGTCTCCATCTGTTTCTCTTTCTCATCTCTCATATAAAATCTCTCTAAGTTCTTAACCCTAGAATTTTAACATCGCCTCCCCTAAACCATCTTATCGCCTCCGCCACTTCCATCCAGTTCTGTGTTCCACACCTGTTCTCTCATGACTTTGTTGACTGCAGCAACTCTTTCTCTATCTATCTCAGGGGTTGATTTTGTCTTTTTTACATGTAATAGTAAGTTTGTGATTCACAAAATAATAAGCCCTTGTTCAGTTTTTTGTTTCTGTTTTTCAATACTGATTCTTTGATGTTTCTTTCTTTTGTTCCATCAATTGAAACAACATCAGCGGCAAATGTCTGAAATCTGGTGTAGAAATGGCAAGCCAAGCTTCAACCACAGGAGTCAAAATCATCAATAATCAAAACCAACAAGAGGTGTCAAGAATGAGATCCATTTGTTTTCCTAATCTGGGTGATGACATAGAGAACTAGATTGATGCTTAAGATTCGAATTCGTTGATGGTATGCTTAGATCTGTTGCTTCTCCTTCTCACTGAAAAAAATAATATACAGTGGTTGTTTTTATCTTATGTTTACAGGATTCAAGTTTTTAAGTAGTCAACTAATTTGGGGTTTCTTTTATTTTTGCAGCCTAAACTTTTTCATCCTTTAGAAAGAGGAAAGGGGAGTTTCAGAGATGCTGATCAAATCCAGATCTAGAAAATATGCTAAGGTCCAGTGAGTTTAGAAGAATGTGTCGGTGGTGTTAAAATTAAAGTGTGTTGATCACTTGTAAATTTTTTTTTTTAAGGAAACGAGATTGTAATTTATTTAATTTTTGTAAAACAGATTGTAATTTTTTTTGATTAATGAATGATATTGTAAATTGAATTTTGTGATAATAAATTAAATTAATTTGCATTTAATTTGGTTCGTATTTCTTTTATTCTAATTTTGTTTTTTATTCATCGAGTCAAAATTGGCCGGAAGCCTTTTAACAAACTGGAACATTCCCTGAAGCCGGTTGATGAAGAATTTGACCAACCGGAAGCCTTTTGAACATTCCCTGAAATCGGTTGATGAAGAATTTGAGCAACTATATTTAGACAAGTTCAAAGTTTGTACCGACTAAAATCTCGTACTTCAAAAACCCCTGAGCAACTGAAGTTTAATTTCTTGAGGCGTATGCCAACTTAACATATTACTCGCTAGGATGGTTGGAACAAATTTAAACCAATGATATTAGTTAGCTGCTAATGGTAGTTGGAGTATATTTAGAGCGACTACCTTTAGAATAATTGGAATAAATTTAAAGCAATAGTTTTAGTTAATCGCTGGTGGTAGTTGAAATATGTTTTGAGCGATTGCATAGCTGCTCTAAGTCTTTAGAGATCCCACCTCTTCCAACCACAGAGCGAGTGCCACTTTGACTTGGTCAAACCCTTTGAGCGACCAAAAACGGGCTCTTGCCACCAAAATCGACTAGTTGCTTAATCTGATTTTTCTTGTAGTGATCATTACCCCTCTGCTCATTGAAGTTTGAAAATACATCAAGGAGGAAGGGTTACTGACCCCTCTTTGAAGGTCCTTGAACGAGAATTAAGAAAGGCGGTGGTGGTGCTTCTGGTTCATGATCATTTCCCCAATACATAGTTCGATTGCAATCATCCCAAACGTCTTCACACTCTTTGAAGTCTCTATATATCCGGAAAGCTGCTGGACGATGATTAACTTCAGAATTGGGAGATGACATTTTTGAAATCCCTAAAAAAAATCCCACAATACAAATTTCTACTTTGTAAATAAAAACAAAATCCCAAACTTTTTAAGAAAATAGAGAGGAAGTAGAACAATAAGAATCACCTTGTTGCTAATGGACTGGAGCAATTCTTGTTTGATTTTATCAATTAAGCTTTTCCTTTTAGAACTATCGAGACAATGAGGAGGTTTTTTAGGTTTTAGATTTTATCAAGGAGACACACGGAGGGCAGAATGGAAGCCCTCACTAATGGTAGTGGAATGATTTATTGACTCCATCCAGCCCAAGCCCATTCATCATTTACTACAACCCCGATCAGTGTATTGAAAAGAACCCTAATTTGGGGCATACAAAAAAATTTGGGGGCATACGAGATATTATGGCACCCAATGCAAAATTATAAGGGCTGCCATAATGATGCTTAAGTTACTATAATACCCCTGCCTAGTTTAAATTACATTACTACCCTTCCACTTAATTAAATTCTAATCCTAAAACTCTCCCACTAATTAACCCATCCCCTAATTAACTAACCACCCACTAATTAACTCACTAACCATTACTAATTAACCCTTCTCTCACACTCTTCTTCTCATCTTCTTCTCCAAAACACAAACAAAATTCTGAAAATTTCTTTGTTCGATTAAGTTCTCGATTAAACAAATTAATGACACCTCGTGTTAAGCGATGCCCCAGAAATATGGTGCCGAATCTCGGTGTTAGCCGTAGCATCTCAATCTAAGGTTTTAGAAAAGATGGTGATGAAGAGGATAGTGGATTGATTGGTATTGGAGAGCGAGAAATAGAGCTGATTCTTTAAACTTGCACATAGAAAGGTATTTCCCACAAACCCATTGCTTGGTTTTCGTATTTCGTTGATTTTCGACATGTAATCGATGATTCCTCTGGGTTTTGGAAGTTCCAGAGTAGTGTCGGCTGAAATTTAGCAAGCTGAACTTCTTTTTTTTACGGGGACGAAGAACAGTTCGGCTTATGTTTTGAAAATCGATTGTGCCGAACCTTTGTGTTCGGCTTATAATATTTTTGTATGATTTTGCGCCGAACTGTTGGGCACATTGTTCGGCTCATTTTGATAAGTATCGAATGTGCGAACTTTACTCATGTATGGCCAATAGTTTCCTATAAACTTGTCCATTTATAGGTGACTTATCACATTATTTAGTAGAGTCATATTTATTTAGTTTGGAAAATTAATTAAGGTGTATCATTTGCTTTAGCACCCATTCGGGAAAATTCAAAGAGAAGCTTAAAAGGAGAACAATGGAAGTGACTCCTTCTAATTCAAGAAC
The DNA here is from genome assembly GCA_023531295.1 of Papaver armeniacum. Taxonomy (NCBI): domain Eukaryota; kingdom Viridiplantae; phylum Streptophyta; class Magnoliopsida; order Ranunculales; family Papaveraceae; genus Papaver; species Papaver armeniacum. The sequence continues at coordinate 161,065 of JAJJWW010005972.1, forward strand.
TCCCAAACCTCGAGGTGGTGGCACCAAAAACTTGCATGCAGGGAAAAGGCGAAATGACACGGGTGGATGTTTGCCTGTAGAACAAGAGGTTGATAATGACGAAAATAAGGGTGTATTATGAGGTGATGATGAAGATGGTGGTGGAGGGGGAGGACGTGATGATGAATATGGTGGTGATCGCGAACCTCTAACTTGATTTTTCTTCTCAAAATTGATGCATGTCGCTTTAGACCTTTGGATGTATTTTTTATGATGTGGAAGATAATATGAATGATAAAATGTGGTGTTAAGAGATGATAAAAATTGAAAGATCTCTTATTAAGGATTTTCTTATATAGAGCTCTCAAAGTTAGGCTTTAGAATCCTTAAAAACCGTTTCTCCTTGAGATAAAAGTCAATTTTGCGTCCAAACATGTCCCAGAACAGTGTCAGGTTCGGCTAATACCTTGCCAACCTTTCCCGGCCGAACCTAACTCTGGGAATTCTAATAACCAGGCCTGCGCTTTGGGCTTCAGTAACGGAACTTGTTAAAGGGCATTTTCGTAACTCAGTCAATCTTTCCTATAAAATCACCTAAGCACTAGGGTTTCGGTAGAAGTTTTTACAGAGTAAGAATAGAGGAAAGCACTGTGACTTTGTGAGTGAGTGAGGCGGCGTCGAGGGAAAGACTATTAACCGGAGTTGTCTACCTATCAAATGGGAAGTTATGATGAAAGTTTTTGGTTACATGAGTGAAGCTTGGAGATCAAATAGAAGAGAGACAAGGATCTTTCAAAACTTTCAGTCATAATGACTTATCCTCTCAAATCTAAGTCGTCTCGATGAATTGAGCGTCGATCTAGCAGGTGATTTGAGCGTCAGATCGTAAAGATGGACATAGCAGAACGTTTTTCTTTAGATATGGGATAGATCTCAAATCTGCAAAAAAATTATGATTTTCTATTTGTGAATTTCTGGGTAATATCTACTGTTAGTTTAGATTTATAAATGCTGTTTGGGTTTTTGATGATAGGAGGAATACAATGGCAATGAAATTCTTTGATAGAAAAGAATAAACCAAAGTGATTCATGATAATGCTTAATCATACCGAAGACTAGTATTGTCACTGCAGATCATTTTTCCTTTTTCAATCATGATAACATCAGTTCTTGTAATTGCAGTTCACATTCCTGTGTTAACTGGGCCTTGCACATTAGGCAAAACAATTGCAACTAGTCCAAGGGTAGTTTAGTAAATCACCCAATTTTTCTTTTAAACCAACCAAGCTTTTCTAGGGTTCGGCAGAAGAAGTTGTTTAAATAGAAAGAGTATATATACCAGCAGCAGTGTGAGTGAGTGCGGCGGCATTGAGTGAAAGAATATATAGGAATTCTCTGCAGATTAGGATTTTCCATTTCCTAGATCAGATGGAAAATTACGATAAGGTTTGTTATAGACTAGTTGTATAGTGGGTTTAGCGGTGTACTGGTTGGGTTCGGGCAGGGGCCCACTACAAGAAAACTTGGCTTTAGCGACTGTTTTCTTACCAACTACAGTTGGAAGAATTTTTCAGCAATAATTGTTTGTAACTAAAAAAAACTCTGGTGGGTGGAAATGTCTAACCACCAGTTTTCTAGCAACGATAGTGTGTGAAAGGCTTTAACATGAACAACTTAACAACCGAAATATTGTATTTGTTGTTATTAGCCTCCAACCATTATGTTTGGGCAACCAAAAGGTACCCTAAAAGGTACATATCTTTAGCCACTCATCTTACCCACGAAACAACATGTTGGTAGACACCTCAACCAACCATCAAATTATTGGCGTTGTTAGTAGCTTTCAGCCACAAGAGTTTGACAACTACAAAGTACACTAGAAGGTAAATACTTCAAGACACCATGTGTAGCCACCAAGTCAATCTTTTAGTAGACACTTGTACCAAAACATTAGTTTGTTGCTGTGGTTAGTAGCTTTCATCCACCAGGATATGATAACTACCAAGTTTCATGGTTTATTAATTAAGTATGCAAATATATTAGAGTTTGAAAAGTTTCTTCTTCTGAAATAATTAAAATTTGTCTTGGCAAGTATATCGCTAGAGCGTCATATCGTTTGAAAAGTTTCTTCTTTTGAAACAAAATTTGTCTTGGCGAGTTTATCGCTAGAGCATCTAGATGATATAAATGCATCACCTTACTTTTTGAAAGAAAAAAACAAAATTACATCAACATTAGTATGATTTCATTAACAAAAGTGGATTCTATTATGAAATTATGTATAGTGAGTTATTTAGGACTGAATCCAACATGCCAGATTTAATAATAACTTTGAACTAATAGGTCGTCGGATGACCAAGATACATGACTATACTAACAAAACAAGATTAAACCAAATACAGAGAAATGAAGGCTTCAAATCCACCTCATAATTGTGTATAAATCCCTAAGTATATAAACCTATTTTTTTTAATCAAGAAGTTGTAACTTCTTCAAAGATGTGATATAATCACGTGTCATATTGATGACTCAACCTCGGGAAAGTGTGTCACTCTTTAACATGCATTAGCTACCTGTTTAAGGCATATATAATCATATGCTTCATTACATAACAAATAATTATTCTAACTAAGAAAATGTTAAGCATCAAGACCGACCAAAGTTTATAGTTAGAAAAAATAATGTAAGTTCCTAAATATCCTTGAGACCGAGTGAGAGTGAGATTGGAAAAACTATAAAGTTTATAGTTAAACTAACTTACAACAATTTGCAACATGATCTCTGTAACTAAAAATATAAATTAGAAACTTAATTTATAATAATGTGAAAATGGGTTTGCTCCCTCATCTATTTTCAATTTTGTTTTCGGTTCATCCTAATTGCCTCAAATTCGATTAAAATTTTATAAGAAAATTTTGAATTGCTTCCAATCTAAATTAGAACTAAAGTTTCAACTTATGAATATGATTATCCAAACTCATATTGGGTATTCTTGTCATATTCCTCTTTTGGAGTTTTTCATAATTCATTAACAACTATAGACTTCGATTTTAATTTTAATTTTTATGATTCATTACTAAGCTAAAATATTTAGAGGAACCTTAAATCTAGGTATGCTCGTCATCTATTCTTAATGACCTTTTAGCCAAGTCGAAATTCTCAACGGAACACCTGCTGATGTTCATCGTGTTATCCTTGATGACTTCTTACCATAAGTCAATAATAATATCCAAAATTAATACTAACATTCTTTCGATTTTTATCGTATCGAAGGTTCATAAATAAACTGAATGCACAAGTAAAATCTCAATCACTATAAGTATTTTTTAGCACAAACAAAAAACACAAGCAGAAAACACACTTTTCTCAATATGAAAGTCCCAAATAAAATCTCCACTGTCCAAAACTTTTGGTAATCCATAGGACCAGTGCGACATCCATCTGCACCGTTCAAAAGTTCAACAAAAATGCCTTGGGGTTATCCTTTCGCCCTTTCCATCACTACAAGAAAATTTTGCTAAACCTAATTTCATTTTTCCGCCTCCATCTCTCTCGTTTTCCCTTCATTTCTGGTCCAATCTACTCTCAGATGAGATCGAAAAACCCCAATCCCAGAAGACCCGTTCATGATTTTTGATTTTCTTTGACCTTTATCCCACTATTCTATGGTTTTATGTTTTTTTTTTTTTTATTTCCTTGATCTCGAATGCTTTCTCTCTGTATTCTAAGGTTTTTACATCTGAACCAGATACGAAAATTAATGGTAACTCTTCCACTTTTCTTCTTTTCCCTTTTGCTTTTGTCACTTTTATCTCTGCCATTTTGTTCTACTCCAGTGATTCACTAATTTGATTTTGATTTTGTTTTCATTTCCAGTAATTATCAAGAAGAAGCTCCGTAAAAATCTGAGACTAAGCAGATTTATCCCTAGTTGGATCCATATGAATATGATAACACCATCAGGTTTGTTATTTATTTCTCTTTCAATCGCATTTGTCTAGTAAGATCTGTCCTTGTTTATACTTTTTTCCCTTGATTTTTCGTTTTAAATTCTGGGTTTTTGTTTTTTTTGATTGGAGAAAAATAAGAATTTTCTTTTGTGTATTGCTTTAGGCTGTATTTGATTTCAAGTTTTAGGGTGTATTCGATTTAAAGTTTTAGTTATTTTTTCAATTCGATCTCTAAAGAAACCCTTTCTCTTTTCAATTTCAGGGTTTCCTTTTCATCTAATTTTGATGTTAGGGTTTGATTCTAATGTTAGTTTTATTAGGGATTTTATATGTAAAACAATTTTTAGTTTTTTTTTTTCTCCTTTTTTTTTTCTTTTTGTTAGGTTTTGAATTTGGGGCTTTGAATATTGTTGTATGGAACTGAAGAAGTAAAAATCTGGTGGGTGAATGGGTTATGACAGGATTAAGAGTGATGGGTTATGCTTGTAATCACATTTGCAGGTAGTGAGAAAGAGAACAAGTACAACAAAGTTGCCGCCATCAATAACTTGCGAAATACACATCATCTGTTCGATAAAAGGCCTAATTCAAAGGCCTAATTCTCTGCAGCTATTAGCGATGGTTCTTGTGGCTTCTTATCAAGGGTCGAGAGAGAAATTCACATCCAATTGCAAAACAGAAGATCAGACACTAACAAACGGTAATGAAATTTACATTTGGTTATCACATTTTCAGTTTTACTTTGTTCAAAGATTCTTTGTTGGAATGTAATGAAATATACATTTAGTTATCACATTTTCAGTTCTACTTTGTTCAAAGATTACTGTTGGAATTTGGGGTTTTTTGTGTTGTTGTAGGGAAATGAAGAAGGGAGTATGGTGTAGTCTTTCATTTATCTATTCTTGTTTATCCACATATACTAATTCAAATATCTTGGATGTGTTATCTTCATGTTTTAGGTAAAAGAGAACATTTCCCATTTAATTCAAGGTTCAGTGAATGAATAAGGCAGACATCTTGAGCTTTGAAAGTGTTGTCTAGGTTACTAATGATGGGCACTGCCTAAAAGCCCACTGTTGTTAAGGTATCACATCATATCGTCTTACTCTTGTGATTACGAAAGGTCGCAGCATTGGCAATTTTTCTTACTACAGGGGCTTATTTTGTTCCTATGATACTGAGATATGAATACTTTGTTGTACTGCAGGTTATCAGGGTCTTCAAGCATCCAAAGAACATGGTCGAGAAGGTAATGGATCCACCAGGGCTGGTTGTTATGAACTCTTATGTTTGATTACGTTTTTAACCACTCAACAAGAAGATGATATTGATCAATAACCAAAGGGAGAGGTATGATACTTGAACTGATTTCCCCAAATGTTATTCTGGTCTAGGGGCTCATGGAATTGATATGTTTTCTATTGACAGGTTAGTCGTCCAATGAATCTTATTGTTCACATATTATTTAGTGACAAAAAGCGTTTCTCCGAAAGCTTTACTGGTATATCATCCAAAAATCCAGTTTGATCTTATTTGTTTCGGGAATATGAATTTTATTATTGCTTGTAGGTCTTTCTTATAATACCGATGACCAGCAACTTAAGGCAGCATTCGACAACTTAGGTGTAGTTCACAGAGACGGTTAGTGACTGTTGTTGGTTTTTTTTTTTATATCCTGTGTATTGGTTGTAGTGGTTTTGTCCATTCTTGTGTATGAGCACCAAGTTGTTCTTTAGGATGTTGGGGATTATAGTTTTGCCTGCTCTCCTGGCAAAAGAAAGGATCCAAAAAGAAATTGAATTGTTTATGCAGCATTGTGAGATTTAAATGTCAAATATTGTTGAGATAAATGAAAATTTCCCTTATGTTATCTTAAATGGATGTTCAATACTTATGGGATCATATAATTAGTGCAGCTCGTGTTATCACGGAAAGAGAAACTGGGAGGTCAATGGGCTTTGGATTTGTCAGCTACAGCTGTGAAGAGAATGCTAGTCAAGCTCTTACTATGTACGGTCAGGTATAAACGTAAATAAAATTAATATATTTGCAATTATTCAGTTAGTTGTGGTTCTTCTGCAATGATGCTAAATGGGCATTGTTGTTTGTTCAGGATCTTGGTGGAAGACAAATCCCTGTAAGCTATGCTAATGAGAGACCTCCGTGGAACTTTGGTGGCGGTGGCTATAACAATGGTGGCGGCGGTTATGGATATGGCGGAATAAATGACGGTTTCTAAACTGCGTCCCTCTTGGCTCTGCATGTTGGTATGCATCTTTAGCAGTAATATGACTGAAAAGTAGACTTATACCACATCAGTCACATTCTTAAATTCTTCAATCTCTCTTTTGTAGTGGGTTTGGTGTCGTTTAGATTATTTGTTGATTGCATTTCATGTTGTTTAATAATAGTTGACATACCTGTGTGATTTTATTTGACTCTCCCCAGTTAGTTATATACTTATGTTTTGGTTAGTCGTTGAAAATAGAAATCTTGAAGTCTTATCTTGTACGTTGTGGGACTGTAACTCCTGCTTGGTTGGAAGGCCATGGAAGTCTTGTTTTTGTTTTCCATTTCTTTTGAAAAATTAGTACTTGCTCGGTTAAATGATTGTCTTTATTTCTTTCTTTGATTTTGATTTTTGTATTTTTCAAAGTAATGTGGATCTGATTTAGGGTTTTGATATACTTGTTTGAAATTTATTAAGGGGCTTATGATTAAAATTCTCAATTGGTGACTTGCAATGTTTCTTTTGACCAGGACTTTAATCACAAGATCCTGTCGTTGAACTCCACAGTTACGGCGAGTTAAAAACTGCAGATGCTTAATACTCTCGAAGGATGGGGTAATTGTTCAGGTAACAGGATGTTCAACTGGGAAGTACAAAGTAGGAAGGAAGTTCAGTCATTTTCCTGGCCCCACAGGAAAACGAATACTACGTTCGGAATGATGTTTTTAGGTATCGTGAGAGGGTCACTTGGTTAACGGAACAAGTGAAAGCATTACAGCAGCAGCTCAAGAACTTGGTGGTCTCATTCTTTTATTCTTCTTTCTGCTTATTTATTTACTGTAATGGGACTTGAACATTGTTTTTCCATTCCAGAACCCTCTCATGTCCCAGGATCTCGCTGTGCCAGATACATAAGCACCTATTATGGAGGAGCTGAGTAATGGTGTGTTGAAGTTCATCATCATCTGAACAATGAGGAAGAGGTGGCTGTGCAGGAAGAGGTTGAGGAGCCTCCTCAAGTTCAACCAGTGCAAATTGAAGTTCGGCAATTGATAGAGGCTGATGGGCCTATGATGCAAGAAGATGCTTCAAAGAAGTCATATGCTTCAGGTGTCAGTTCAATTCCAACTTTTTGTTATTTAAATCTATGTACTTGGTTCCTCGTTGAATCTGTGGTTGTGTAATAGTACTTTGCTTATTTCAAATTACAGGCTGAGAACACCGGTCAGTCTGGAGTACATGGATGTTGAAGGTCTAAAGAAGATCAACAAGGAGGGAAAAGTTTCATGATTTTCTAGGGGATGAAGCCCTGGTTCAAGTTGAAAGTTTCAATTGGTACGGCTGCAGATGCAGATCAATTGCTTGCTCATTCTAAGCTTTATCTGGAGCAACTGATCCAATTCTGAAGTTCGTAGTCTATGTGAGTCGTCTCTTTAACTTGGTTTCGAAGCATAACTCAAATGATAAAAAAACTTTTATTGCTTTTTGGTTCTTTGACAGATGCAAATCAGCATGCGAAGACAACATCTTGAAATGTTTTGTTCTTACCATGAATTTGTGTAGGCAAGTGTTTTTTTTTTTTTTTTTGATCAATTGTGTAGGCAAGTGTTCTGCGAGTGGTACTTGTGTTTTTCCGTAAATAACTTCAGCACGTGGGGCACTTCATGGGGGTGTATGTGCATTAGTCAAACCAATGCTCGAGTGACCGATCTTATTGCTGTTGCAGAGAACACCGGAGCCGAGGACCCCGATGATCCCTACACCTTGGGAAGGTGTTCCTTCGGATGCCCTGGCATTTTTGTAGTGAGAGCATATATAAATAAAGATCCAGGACTCTCGGCCGTTACTCAATCACCGCTAAGGCCCATGTGTCCTCCATATACTGTAGTTTATATTTTGGATATTTTGAATGTTAGTGAGTTGAACATTATTATCAAAATGAAGTTTATGTTTATTTTGTCGTGATATTCTCGAGACACTACTCAAATCAGTGGAAGGGACAAGCCTTTGAGCAACAGTAATAATGACTTGACCGACTGGTTTGTAATGGCTCAAACCCATTAGCAGCCGAATTAACCGTGTATATAACTTTTCACCATCTCAGAGCTAACACTTGATGCAACCAATAAACCGATACCTAGAAACCTCAACCAACGAAAAGGTGGTGGCATAACCCTTGATCTAACTGCAAAAACAGCAGCTGAAATTCTCATCCAACAAACATTAAGGAAGCTTAAATTCTTGAGCAACTAAAATTCAGTGGAAGGAAACTCTCTTCCATCGGGACATAGAGCGGCTCCAACCCTTCACCAGCACCCTCAACTATTAAGATTCAGCCAGTCAAACCCTTTAGCGGCTGGAAACGTTGTATAATGGCCACCTCTACCAACAACGTTTAAGTCTTGAGCCACCGATATTTGTGCGAGATAAATGTTCCAGCGACAAATGATTTATGTGTTTTACCAACGAAAGATAATGGTTAATGAATGTATGTGCCAACTTCAGCTTGAGTCGCTTCATAGTAGTTGAAACATATATACTCCAACAACATGGTTGGTACAGGTCTCCAGCAAATAAGCCTTCACCACATAGCCTATCTGTTGCCACGTTGGTTGCTAGAGATATCTAAACACTAAAAATGCCCCTGTACCAACCGAAACCAAGTAGTCCCTAAAGCTCAATTTTCTTGTAGTGGCTGGGTCCAAACTTGGAGATCAAATAGAAGAGATCACAGATCTTTCAAAATTGTCGTAATGACTTATCCTCTCAAATTTAAATTTCGATGGAATTTCATATAGAGGAGTTTCCGATGGAATTTCACCACCCTAAATTGCTAGAATGCTGTTTTCTAGATGTGGATTGTTCTAAAAAATAAAATAAAGCAGGTCAAGGCTATTAAAATAATTTTATTTGTTGAAATTGGTAGATATGTAAAAGAAAAAAATGATTTTATGTTAATGAATTTCTCGGCAATATCTACTCTGTTATTAAAGATATAGATTCTCGGGTAACTTTAGAACGCGCAATTGGGGGATAAAAAAACTAATTATGGGATAGAGGAAAAAGACAAAAACTGGATTTAAATATCAAATCAGGGTTACCCCTTATCTAAGCATTTTATCTAATTCCTAATCTACCCCTTACTAATCATGTTTAGTGGTTAAATATAATTAGTTATTTTAATAGATTAGTTTGATAATCATTAGAATAAATCATTATCATTGAATTTGTTGATGCACTAACATCAAATCAAGATATTTATGATCATGAAGGTTTACGTGAAGAACCAACCCAGGAAAGTAAACTAAATTTGAACATATAAGTGCTCCAATTATTCATACTAGTAATGCCACATGTGTGATGCACATGCTTGAATTTGATTCTTTTAACAACACCAAATTTGATAATAATGGAAAAAAAAAAATCTTAAAATAAAAATTTTATATCCTTGTTTGTACTCATTACGTAGATAATTTTAAGAGCTTTCCAAATATATTAATTTTTCAAAAATCCGATGTGTATTTTTAAACATATCTAAGTTTTAATTTTTCTGATATATTTTTAAAACAATGGCATTCCTGTAAATATACAAATATTAACTAAAAGCTTAGTAATGGGGGTATTATTGTCATGTGAAAAGGCTTCACCAAAAATACATCTTTTCTTTATATTAGTACTAGTAAGGCCACATGTGCGATGCACATGCTTGAATTGGATTCTTTTAACAACACCAAATTTGATAATAATGGGAAAAAAAAATCTTAAAATAAAAATTTAATATCCTTGTTTGTACTCATTACGTAGATAATTTAAAGAGCTTTCCAAATATATTAATTTTGCAAAAATCCGATGTGTATTTTTAAAGATATCTAAGTTTTAATTTTTTTGATCTATTTTTAAAACAATGGCATTCCTGTAAATATACAAATATTAACTAAAAGCTTAGTTAATGGGGGTATTATTGTCATGTGAAAAGGCTTCACCAAACAATTACCTCTTTTCTTTATATTAGTACTAGTAAGGACACATGTGCGATGCACATGTTTGAATTTTACTCATCCAATAATACTAAATTTGAAAGTCATGAAAAATTTTTCGTAAAACAAAAGTTTACTATTATTATTTGTACTCGTTACGTAGATAATTGAAAGAGCTTTTCAAATATATAAATTTTACAAAAAATCAGTGTATATTTTGAAAGATATTAAGTTTCTTAAATTTTTGATCTATTTTTAAAACAATGGTATTTCTGTAAATATGTAAAAGATAGGGACAACTAAGTAATTTAGGGGGTCTCCTACCAAAAAGAGCTCTTTTCTTTATATTAGTATAAGATAAGATAAGATAAGATAAGATAAGATAAGATAATGTATTGAAATTTGATTTTTATCATTGAATTCGCCATTGTTGCGCCTGAAAAACTCAGTGCCGGCATGGTAAAAGTATGAATACCATGCCGGCAGTAACCAAATCGGCATGGTATTCATACTTTGTCCATGCCGGTACACAATATCCCCCGATTTTGAAAATTGGAAGTACACTACCGGAATAGAAAGTTCATTATCGAGCATGCCGGTAGTAGTGCCGGCATGGTTGATTCCCAAGTGTACCATGCCGGTTTGAGGACAAAAACATACAGAAAACTTGTCTGAAATAGCAAGTACCGGCATGGTATTCATCTTAAAAAACTATGCGGAAACCAGTACCGGCATGGTATTCATCATAAAAAACCATGCCAGCACTAGTACCGGCATGGTATTCATCCTAAAAACTACGCCGGAACAAAAAAATAGTAGGGTATTCATCATAAGCACAAGCCGGGAGTGGATTGAAAGTTTATGATTCTAACCCAAACGAAGTTTTAAAACAACAACACTTTAAATATGATTAGGTATCATGTACCTTCTCAATAAAGCCATTTCTTCATCTTCTTCTTCTTCTTTCTCAAGAACAATTCAATTTAACCTATCTTTAAGAACTTGTTAGGGTTTGATTTTGATTTTTAGTATTAGTTTTAAATTTTAATTTAGATTGAAGGGTATTTTAGTGTTTCCGCCCCAAAAAAACACCCCTTAACGGATATTATTGGATGGGGTTAGTAATTCATATCCCCCAATTAGTTTTTTTATCCCCCAATTAGTAATTCTAACTTAAAGCTTGCCAACTCTTCAAGTGGATCTATTATTAGAGATTCACCTTTGATATCTTTGCTTGTATTCAAATGTGGTCAAAACCATGTCATTCTCATAGAAAAGCCTCATTATTTTCTTTAAAACCCTTTGCTTTTTTGCACGGGTTTTAAAGGGCATTTTGGTAACTCAGTCAGTCTTTCCTATAAAATCAACTAAGCTCTAGGGTTTCGGTAGAAGTTTTTACAAAGTAAGAATAGAGGCCAGCACTATGACTTTGTGAGTCAGTGAGGCGGGCGTCGAGGGAAAGACTATTAACCGGAGTAGTCAGCATATTACAAGTCGCCGTTTCCTAGATGGGACGTTATGATGAAAGTAGTTTTGGTTACCTGAGTGAAGCTTGGAGATCAAATAGAAGAGACAAAAATCTTTGAAATTGTCATAATGACTTATCCTCTCAAATCTATGCTGTCAAAGTATCTCAGATAAATCTGGAAACGAAAAGATGATGAATTTCTGGGCGATATCTATTGGTAGTTTAGATTTATATATGTTGTCTGGGTTTTTGATGATATAAATGTAATGGCAATGGAATCTTTTGGTAGAAACTCCGATTAGAATAAGCCAAAGTGATTGATGATAATGCTTGTCATTTCTTGTATTTTTAGTTTCATTTTGGTTATATTGATAATTTTTTTAATTACATATTTTAATTATCAAGTCTGAAATAGAGATGGTGTAATACAAGGTATATAGTAAGTACAAGGTATCCTCTCAAATCTAAATTGTCACTGGTTCATGTATGGGATGGATTTTCACCACCCTAGTTACGGATGGATTTGCTAGAATGGTGTTTTCTAGATGTGGATTATTCTGAAGAAAAACAATAAAGCAGGTCAAGGCTATCGGAATTATTTTATTTGTTGAAATTGGTAGATTATAAAGGGAAAAAATGATTTTATATTAATGAATTTCTGAGCAATATCTACTCTGTTGCCAATGTTTAGTTTATAGTAATGTAGATGACAATGAAGTTTTCACGTTCAAAAGCTTGTAAAGATATAGATTCTCAAGAAACTTTAAGCTTGCCAACTCTTCAAGTAGATTTATTATTATAGAGATTCAATTGTATTCACCTTTGAAATCTTTGCTTGTATTCAAATCTGGATCAAAACCATGTCATCCTCTCATAGAAATTTGTCTTTAAAACCCTAGCTGTTTTGCACCTGTAATTCTTTGGATCAACCATTATATATTTTGGGTCGGGGGATCGGCGGGTACTGGTATACGAGTATATAAGTCTTGATGGAAATGAGAATTAATGGTGGTTCTGTACCACTTAAAACCATCATATTTGTTTGTGTGGATTTTTCGATAAAGAATTTTTAATTTTTCAATTGTCTTTTCCTTTGTAGTAGTTGCTAGCGTGATAGTAAAAAATGTATTTACTTATGCCGGTAATATTAATTAGTTTGCGATCCACTCCGGTTACATATTAAAAAGTGATATGTTCATGGGATGTCAAAACAAGTGTTTCTAACAACAGAATTGTTTGGTGTTCGGTGCTCAGAAAAGAATGAAATTGTTTGTTGCTCTAAACATAGTATTCTGGTGATGGAATTTCAACTGCCGCAGCTATCCCTATCTATACTGATTATGCCAATAATACTGCTAGTGCTTTCTCCTTCTTTGCTTGATGAAATGACCTGAAACTACATATCGGCTCTGTGATCTAATATACAGGGTAATTCGTGAGGCTACGATATTTCTATGATGAGGATGCAGTATTTATGCACTTTAATAATAAAATGGAATGGCAAAGTAGTTGACATTCATTGTGGAAATTGTATTAACCGGGCTTGCACATTGGAACTAGTCCAAGGGTATTTAAGTAAGTCGCCCAATTCTTCTTATAAATCACCCAAGCTTTCTAGTGAGTGCGGCTGCATTGAGTGAAAGACTATTAGCCGGAGTTCTCCGCCGATTAGAAGTTGCTGTTTCCTAGATCTGATGGGAAGTTATTGTGAAAGTAGTTTTGGTATGATGTGGGAAGCATTTCGCCTAGCTTGGAGATCAAAGAGTAGAGAGACAAGATGCTTTGAAAATGTCATAATGACTTATCCTCTCAAATCTATGTTGTCACATTTTGCAACCCAGCGGGTGATTCGAGTATGGTATAGATTTCATATAAACTTATGATTTTATATTTCTTAATTCTTCATCAACTGTTAAATCTGTGACAAATATTTCGATTAGATTTGTTAATGCTGTTGGGTCTTTGCTGATCGTAATGTAATGGCAGCGGAATTCTTTGATTAGAATAAGATCATAATAAGATCATTTCTTATTCATAACCAGGAATTGTATTTCTGCTGCAGATCATAATAAGATCATTTCTTGTATTTTGTTTAGTTTCATTTTGATTTTTTTTTCTTCCTTTTTTCTTTCTAACATTCTAAGTCAGAAGAAAAATAAATAAATAATGTACTGGTGGTAAGACATTTGGCCACAAGACATGCCAAAGTGCAAGGCTATAATATTGTTCTCGTCCCAACTCCGGTAATTTAGTCTCAAATTCTATACACTTAGCTTTCAAAACACCAAGCGGAACAGCAATTGGAACCGCGTCTATTTTCCCGTTCTCAACCATCTCCTAAAGTGCGCCGAACATATCTTGTAACCTCGTTATTACAAAGACAAAAAGATGATAAGCATAACTTGTGCAGTTGGTTGTGCACCCACAATGTAAGCAAATTAAAGGAACTGGTTAACTTGACCTGTGCCTTGGGCGAATATCTAGACCTTTTGCAAGAGTGTGGATAACTGGGAGATAACCACCAACCATAAGCCCGCCACCAGTAATTAAGTAGTTCCTTCTGTCAATCATCCTTTAAAAGCCACTATATGGAAGACATGACTACAGACTTTTGCAATTTCTTTTGATTTGGCTTTCTTTTCTCTTTTTTATTTTAGGTCGTATCCACAAGAGTGCTGGTATACGAGTGGATTTTTGGATAAATATTTTTTAATCTCGTAATGGTGTTTTCCTTTGTAGTAGTTGTCAGTGTGATAGCAAGAAATGTATCTATTGCATTTACGGTATCTTGCCGAAATCTCGTAAGGATGCCACTATCTTGCCACGTTGAGAAGAGGTGGTTTTACTTATGCCGGTAATATTAGCTTAGTTTACGGTCCACTCCGGTTACAGTATTACAAGGGGATTATTTTTGCTTATGCCTGTAATATTAGCTTATTTTTGCTTGACCAAATGAGCTGAAACTTTATATTTGGCTTTGTGCTCTAATCTTATGCACTTTATTAGATTGACAAAAGTAGTCGTCAACGCATTCCAACTGTGGATATTGAAAAACCCGGCCTGCACATTGGAATTAGTCCAAGGGTGTTTTAGTAAATCACCCGGTTCTCTTCATATAAATCAACAAAGCCTTTAGGTTTCGGTAGAAGTTGTTTACAGAGTAAGAGTAGAGTGCGGCGTTGAGGGAAAGACTATTAACCGGAGTGCTCTGCGAATTAGAAGTTGCCGTTTCTAGATCTGATGGAAAGTTACGATGAAAGTATGAAGCTTTACACATAGCTTGGAGATCGAATACAAGAGAGACAAAGATCTTTCAAAATTGTCATAATGACTTATCCTCTCGAATTTAAGTTGTGAGACTTTCAATTCGGCTGGTGAATTGAGCCAGTGAAGGTAATGTCTACCACAAAATTATCCTCTCATAGAAGTCCACCATCGAAGTTACCCATGGATTTGGTGGTCGTTTCTTTAGATATGGATAGTAAAGAAAAATTATGATTCTATATTTATGAATTTGTGATCTACTTTTAGTCTGTTACAAATATTTAGTTTAGATTTATAAATGTTGTTGGGTTTTTGATGATAGCAAGCCAAAGTGATGATAACGCTTATTCATAACTAAGACCTGTATTGCAGCTGCATATCAGTTTTGAATCATAATTACATCATTTCTTGTATTATTGGTTTCATTTTGATTAAGCAAAATGAAAAGACCTGTATGTCAGAATCAAAGTGTACATGATTAGAATGGTGCCATGTGTTGATATTGGTCATAATGGTTAAAACATGAGAATTACCAAGACCGGTTGTGCTTCTAACACCAGCTAAATGAAAATCACCAAGACCACCTGTTCAATTTGGTGACAAATTACATCAAAAAAATTGGTGGATAAAAGTGCAAAAAAATAAATAATTTAGACATTAGCTTCTCACTCAGGACCCAAATGTTTCTAGTTAGCAATTGGATTAGGGCAAAGTATGTGATATGTGTTCATATCTCTAATTCCGGTAGTAGTGTTGTTCTTGTAACTTTTGCTTATCTAAACATGGAAACATCAGTTTGGAGTTTACCTTTCAATTGTTAGACAAATTTTCTTTGTAGACCTTATTTACTAGTTACAAATTTCTATTTTTGATTTACCTCTAGTGTAGAGACATCTTTCTTAAACAAGTATGAGTTTGGAGATTGGTGCATGACTTGATCTCTGTGATTGCAACACTCACTATCGTCCTTATCATCCCATGAAGGTTCTGCTTCCCTGCAAATTTGCTCTTTAAGCATCAAATGGTCCTTTCACGTTCGAAGCTCGTAAAGATTGCCAACTCTTCAATACCAGCATCAGGATCAAACAGAGAAACAAATCTTTCAAAATTATCATAATAACTTCTCCTCTCAGAATTAAATTGTGCATGCCACAACTGGAAATCTGTTGAAATGGTTAAAACATGAGAATTACCAAGACCGGTTGTGCTTCTAACACCAGCTAAATGAAAATCACCAAGACCACCTTTTCAATTTGGTGACAAATTCCATCAAAAAAATTGGTGGACAAAAGTGCAATAAAGTAATGGAAACAGTCGTTTCAGGTTTAAATAAATGAAATCCCAAAAAAACATATTAAGCGTCCAACATTTACTGAACCAATACGAAAAGTAAGTGAACCATAAGGCATACAAAGAGGATACATAGCTGAAGATAACCATACAGACTCATCTTCAAAACGGTGTACCAGCACATAAGTATGTGCGGCTCCCAGCGAGGAGAGAAGGAATTGGAGCGTGATATGTGTTCTGCCAGTTTATGTACATCCCACATATTGTACCTGTTATAGCGTGGATAAGAAACTGAGATGGTGAGCTTGTCAGAATTGAAGTAAGTGCAAACATCATCACCAGTCTAAATGAGTTACTATAAGATAGGCGCATTAAAGTAAAAGAAGTTACTTTGCAGTATTAACCAAAAGAAACTTACAACTCATGATCAAGATCATGTATACCATTGTTCCTTTACACATTTCAGTCCGGAAATGATCTTGGAGACGTTCTTTGGCGTAAAGATATGACCGTAACCTTTGGATTTTTTAAAGGTGGATTTTTTAATATCGCAATCTTGCAATGGTCCTTTAGGGAATTCCTACTTTATTATATCTACAGTATCTAACTAGAATCGACAATGGAGAAGAGGTGCATTTACTTATGCCGGTAATATTACCGTTCTCTGTTAATATCTACGACAGTCTCGCTATTAGAAATCGTAATAACCGGCCTGCACGCTGGGCCGCATCATTGGAACTAGTAAGAGGACATTTTAGTAAATTACTCAATTCTTCTTATAAATGAACCAAGATTAGGGTTCGGTACAAATTGTTTACAATGTAAGAAGAGAGACCAATAGAGTGAGTGAGTACGGCGGCGTTGTTGGAAGGACTGTTAACCAGATTTTTTTGCCGATTGAAGGTTTATGATGAAAGTAGTTTTGGTACGATGTTGGAAGCATTTCAGCTTGGAGATCAAAGACAAAGAAGAGAGGCACAAATCTTCCAAAATATCATAATGACTTTTCCTCTCAAATCTAAGTTAGATCAATGTGCGGTGGATTAAGTAGAATTCCACCTTCAAATTTGCTGATGGATGAAATTGAATATTGTGTTTTCTATAGATAATGCCAAATCTGGAAATTTGTTGAAATGGGTGGATAAATAATTATGATTTTATATTTATGAATTTCTGGGCAATATCTAATGTTAATCTGTTACAAAAATATTTAGTGTAGATTTATAAATGTTAATTAGGTTTATAATATGCCAAAGTGATTGATGATAATGCTTGTCACTCATGCATAATGCGAAGACTTGTATTGCTGCTGCAGATCAGTTTTGAATCATACTAACATCATTTCTTGTATTGTATTAATGATTTTTCACTTCATTTGATTTCAAGTATTTCTTTAATTTCATATCTACCCATGTCTGTGATTTTGAGATCTCCAAATAATAATTCTAATCCGTTGCTTCTTGAATCAAGTTTTGTAAATGCTAAGTTTTAGTATCCTCCAGAGTGTGTTTTAGATTCTGAACTAGAAATGGCTGTTGGGTTCATGTTTCATGGGAAAGAGCCATGGGGGTTTGCCAGATTTGATTGTAATCTGTTTCAAGTTAGGTTAGGGTTATTCCTTATCCATATTTGTCATTAGTGTTTTTTTGACACTGGATACGGTTGATTAGTGACTTGAAATGGTTTAAACAATCAGAATTTGAGTACACCAAGAGCAGATCTTGACCAGATTCATCAAGGTTCGTAACTCTTTTGAGAGGAAGTTATGGATATGCAAGGTAACTCATTAGCTCCGTTGCACATGGCCATGTTTAGTTCCAAAATCCTAGCAAAATACATATGGTTCAGAGTAAAGCAAACTGATAACACGCGCATGCAACAATCTGTTCAATCCCAAAGATGGTGATTAGCTGCTGCATTTCTGAGCCCCCACCGAAGAGTACTTGATTTGAGACTAGTTCAGCTATGATCCCAATTCAAGTCCATGCCACTGGATTACTATGACATCAGTTAGGAGTTCAACCCCATGTAGTTCAGTAGAGACATCTTTCTTAAACAGTTATGAGGTTGTATAGCAAGCTTGTTATACGAATCTACTGTGACTGCAATACTCTTTGATGTCCTCCACCTCCTTATCTTCCAATGAGATGAGGGGTCAAATGCCCCAAACTTGCGAACGTCGTCCATTGCATGAGATGAGACCTGCCTTTGGTGGTGACAGGCTCTTGACATTTCTTGCCGTCTCCACCTCTCTCTATCTCTCTAGATCTACTGTCTGAAACTGAATTTCTCTTTGCAAAAAAGATAAGATATTCATTTTCATTTATGAGAATCCTTCACAGAGATGCAAAACACACAATTAAATTATTTTTCTCACAATGATTTAAGGAGTCTTGGATATGGAGCTTGACCCCGATGCGATCGGATGATGATTTGATGGTGCAATCAAACCCATAGGGTATTCATATTTTGTTTGTTGATAGATGAAGAAGGCTAGGTGCATTTTTTTTTTTTCTTTCTATATTTTGTATATATTTCGGTAACTGCCTGTTTGAGATCCGTGGTAAAATGAAATGGAACTACATGATGATCCTGAATGTTTATGTAATAGGAATGTGTATTAATAAAATTGATTGGACTAGCTGAAAACAATTTCAAGAATTCCTGTATGTTCCATGATAACATTCATGTAAGCATCTGTCCGAACACCCAAATTTAGCTAATGCTGGATGTGAATGTATGAATTCCAATATTTTCTGCCACAAATTGAGATACTAGCTAGCTAAGATGGGTTAGGTAATCTGAAGAATTTGAATCGTAGAGAACAAAACAGAATACAAACTAAGAAATTTAATTCGAACAACAGAGGAAAAAGTTGACCTCATTATGAATCAATTTTATCGTAATACATGGTAATTTTCAGTTGTCGTAATACATGGTTACTTTGGGGTTTACTGGTTACCCTTGACTTCAGCAATTTGACTCACCGTTTTGAATTAAAAAAAAAAAAAATATTTGACTGACGCTGACGAACATAAGAGCATCTCCAATGCATAGGGTCAAGGTCATCCTATGTGGAGGTCTTATTAACACATTCTTATATGTGGGTCATTGCTAAATAATAAAATAAAATTAATATAATTTTTTTTTACCTCAAGTTGATCTCCAACCCCCAAGATATTATCTAACAAACATTATTTGAATTTAGAGACAAAATAATGATGTGGCTTTAAGACCCAAGGTCATAGTGAAAGTCTTATTTACACTTTCTCCATTACCCCCACTTAGCCATGTCAACTCTGTCTATGACCTTGACCTTTGTGTTGGAGATGGAAATTTGGTGCAAAAAGTCTTAAATCGTACGTGTCATTCATTTTTAAGACCTTTACCCATTGCATTGGAGATGCTCTAAGTGTTATGGACCACTGTGACTAGTGCTTGGTACACGTGGAAGATTGGATCTACATCTGAGTTTTTTTTTTCTTTTTTTTTTTTAATCTGAGTTTTAACGTTGGACATTTTGATACGGCCGAAAACTGAAAGCACGCAAACATTTCAATTGGGCACATGCACTAGGTGCGTGGGGACTTGGACACTTTTGCCTAATGACTAGCGTTCAGTTTTGGCGCATGCATTCATTTCTCTATACCGGTGACCATTCTAGAGTTTCATGCAGTATTACTAGGAGGAGTTCATAAAGCTTGGAATATATTATCTGCTCTTAGTACTTGGACAACACGACTAGCAAAAGATGTAGCCGGGCAGCGGCTAACCAACTAAACTAATACTCATTCGTTTCCTGGAAGCAAACTTGTTCAGATAAACATCAGTGATGTCGATATTTTTACCAATTTCAAGCGAAACAGAAGCGCACAATGAGACAAAAAAAGGTTAACAGTTTAGTTTCTCTATAATCTCCCATGAGATTTCTTCATTATATATATGTCTTCGTTTTCCATTTTGATTGATTTGCAAAAACACAGTCTTTTAGCTAGAGTGCGTTCAAGTGCAAATTAATCAATTTTCTGTATGTGGAAGCAACAGATCGATAACTTTTATTGAAACAATTATAACGTGAATTATGTCGTTAGGGAGAAGAACAATGGGGCCATTGGAAACAAGATTGGAAAGCATTAATTCAAGAAAAAGTTCACCATGGATGCAACAATATTCAAAGGAAGTTGCCGCCGGTGACCACCGCCGTCAGTCGAATGTGCTCAGAGAAGTATGAAATCGTTTGTTGCTATAAACATTTTATACTAGGCCGGTGAAGCAATTTCAACTGCTAGTATTCATATAATGATGATGTCAATAATGCTGTACTTCTTTCTCCTCCTTTGCTCTGATGAAATATGCTGAAACATCAACCAAGATGTTGCATGCATATTAGGTTTTGTTCTCTAATACACAGGTACGCAGACGCAGTATTTATACACTTTAAAATGACCAAGTAGTCATCAAGTTTACCCTGTGCAACTGCATCTGCCAACTGGGCGGATTAGTCCAAGGGTGTTTTAGTAAATCACCCAACTCTTCTTATAAAATCCACCAAGCCTTAGGGTTTGGTAGAAGTTGTTCACACAGAATCACAAAGTAAAAGAGTGAGAGAGGCGGTGTTGAGGGAAAGACTATTAGCGGCGTTCTCAGTCGATTAGAAGTTTCCGTTTCAAGATTAGATATGGGTTATGATGAAAGTAGTTTGGGTATGGTTTGCCAAGCTTTTCACATAGCTTGGATGATCAAAGAGAGAAAATGATGTTTGAAATTGTCATAATGACTTTTCCTCTCAAATTTAAGTTGTCGCACATCCCAGTTCCCCATTAGAACTCCACAACAAAGTGAAAGATGTGTCCCACCCTGATATTCAGCGCCTCAAAGTTTACTGCAATTGAAATGCCACCGCTGGAAATCTGTAGAAATGGGTAGATCTGTAAAAAAGAGTTGTGATTTTTATGTGTATCAATTTCTTGACATCTACTGTTTAGTTTTATTTTGATTGTACCGATGATTTTTCAATTACGTATTTCAATTATCATCCGAGGTCTGTAATATGTTTATAACAAGATAGTAACCATCATCCAAGGATAAGGATGAAATTTAAAGATTAATGAAAAACTACAAATCAACTTTCTCTGAAACATCAAAGCCCAAGTGTTGAATACATCTTAGAGACCATTAACATTCTTGCTCAATCAGCAGTACCCTCGTATGGGAGAGTTCCACTGGCCAAGTAATGAAGATAAAACAAGACTAAACGGCACTGCATTTGCATATTCGGCATTGTGATCTATGCAAGTAGTATTTATTGGTAGAATGGCACCGTTTACACTTCGAAATGATGTGATCAAGTGCACTAGGCTATCTTCAAACTAGAGTTTCGACTTACCCTACCTTGTGCTGTTGAATCCATATTGGAGTTTCTAACGCATCATTGTCAAATTTTTCTTGTGCTCTGGTTCTGTAAAATCGCCATCAACACCAAAATCCGACCTCTCTCAAAGCACCGCACTACAGCAGAGTGTTTAGGCTCCATAAATAACAGGGCTTGCTGCTGGGCTGCAATCAAATATCTATTGGGATAAGTTTGAGGGTATATTGGTAAATCAGACAAAGTTCTTATAAGTGGGAATTTTATAAATGCCCCTCATTTTTGTTGACCTTGCACAAATACCCCGATGGGTAAAAAAATATTGTTTTGGAGTCAACTTAATAAAGTTGCTTCCACTTTTTGGAAGCAACTTGTATAAAGTTGTGTCCACTTATGGAAGCAACTTGCGAGTTGCGTCCATTTCTGAAAGCAACCTGTGTTAGTTGCTTCCACTTTTCAGAAGGTAGGGGAATTTTCAAAAATTGAATAAGGGTATATTTTAAGGGGCGAATTTTGAGGGGTATTTAAATAATGTTCCCTTCTTATAAATTAACCAAACTGGTATGTGTGAGGTTACGATATTGCTATGAGGACGCAATATCCTCACATTCCAACTGTGGAAATTGTAATAGTCGGGCCTGCACATCGGGGTCTACGATAGAGTTGTAAATTGGGCTGTGCAAGCAAGAGCACAGCATGCTAAAATTTGAGCACAGCACAGCCCAACACGTAACTTAGACCAGCACGGCACAACACGTTAGTTAAATGGGGCGTGCTGGGTTTGACTAATTGGCACAGTAGCACAGCACAACACGCGGCACGGATAAGCACGTGGCCCAGCCCAGCCCAGCACGTTAAGAGATCACGTCATAACATGTACAAATACACCATATAACAAGGCATAATACATCACATTTTTTCTATATTTCACAAAAGAGTCACTATTCTAATTAGTTTTTAACATTTTATGTTGGCTTAGATATAACAACACATATAATACCTTAATATCTGGAAAATATATTTCAATATCGTTGTTATAATGTCGTCACCTATATTTAACTAGAACATTAATTTACATGACAATAATCCAATTTTATATTTGATGGGCTATTTCTTTTTATTGAATAAACTTGTTAGTTTTACTTGAAATAATTTCAAATGATATTTTGTCTAATTAAATTCTTGTGATAATGTCCGACTTAATGTATACATTAAGTGATTTCAAATTGTTTATAACATGTGTGCCAGCACGGCACAGCACGGCACGTTTATTCGTGTGTTGTGCCTGTGGGCTGTGTTGTGCCTAGCTTTTGACTAGTAAAGCACAGCACAGCACAGCACGACACAACACGTTTAAATCGTTGGCACTGCACAGCACAGCACGACACATGGCACGTGAAGCACGTGACTTCGTGTGCCGGGCTGTGCTGGGCCGGCACGTTTTACACCTCTCGTCTACGATATGGATATTAGTACATTAGCACACCCCACAGTGATTGAACCCCACATTAGTATATACCCACATAGACGGATCCCAATGAAAACCCGTTACATGTTTTTACAAGAAATTGAAATCCTTACCAATAATTGGAAGGCCCAAGATATATTTGTGAAAAGCCCACAGATAACCCATTGTCTAAAAGCCCTGAAACAAACCAAGTAATTGTAGAAACCCTAATTAGATTGTTTCCACAAAAGAGTTGAAACCTAGAAAACCCAAAGTAAAGACCGCAGTCATCACCGCCGCCGCCCGGAGACACCATCTGATTTGAGATCCAACACCACTTTCACCACCATGATGTTCAAGGCCACCATCATAGACTTGATTGGACACCCTTTGTCGATTACAACTAGTCGCTCATACCAGCAACACGATCAAAACACACCACCTTTTTCACTATTGTAGATGGTGGATTTTCGACAAAGGCTAAAATCGTAAACCCATAATTATAAGTATTCCTGATCCAGCAATCAGACAAATATTGAGGCTCATGCCTGTTATCGAAAGCATGAAAGCTCATGCCACAATAATGTCTTACTGAGAATACTGTTGGGATATATATTTAAAAACATAGTTTTGTAATTTTATATCACAATTAGAGAAATAGTGTGGTGGTATAATTTTGGGCTCCCACACTATAGACTTGGGTTCAAGTCTCACCCCATGCATTTGAATAGGTATATTTATATATCTATAATATTTATTAAAATCCTGGAGAGCGGGGCCTTGGAGGTCTGCTGATCCAGAAACTTATTTTTTGCTGTTTTTAACTCTTGATTTCCAAAACTAAGTGAGCCTTGGCCTTGTCTTCACTCTTCGCTCCAGAACTCGCGTATTCCACGTGTCATGATGTTATGTGTCTTGTTTCATCCTCTGTTAAGTATTTTATCTTCAGAACGTGCTCAATGTGAGGACTTATTACTCGATCTTGACGTGAGCTCTTTCTTATGTTTGAGCTGTCACTTGCTTGTAGATGCTATATTTTATCATCTACATATTTGCCCCAATTTATTCAAAACGTAGTCTTTGAACTGTAATTTATCGAACTTTGGTTATATTTATGTTTTTAAACTTTTCAACTTGTCTAAAAGATTTACTTTTTTGCCAACTTAACTTTGGAAAAACTCGTGACAACTCATCTGTATGATTGCTTAAATAGCTCATCGAGATGGTGTCCTATTATATTGCTTAGATAGGCGATACGACATGGGTATCAGATCTTGAGCCTTTTCTTAGATCGAGAAATCTCTGATAAGAGCGAGTATTCCTCTCCTTTCTCCTTAAAAATGGAGTCTCTTTTAACAAAGATATAGTACACCGTTTTGGGGTTATGGTTGTTTATTCTTCAATTACCAACCGTAAACTCGATTTCTGAAAGTGTTACAGTTGGTGATTGAAGAACTACCAACCGTAAATCCTAAAAAACTATTTGAAATATCCAGTTACGGCTCATTTTGTAACCGTAAAAATGTTTGTGGTTGGTATCGATTTTAATAATACCAACCGTAAAAATTCATGAGTGCATAAAATTTTGAGTTTGATTACGATTGGCTTTGACTTAAGAGTTATCAACCGCATATAGTTACGTTGAACACTAGCCACCAAAAAACGAACTGTATTTTATTTACGGTTCATCTTGTAAGATAACAATCCAACCGTAACTAAGGTGTACGGTTGCAACAAAGAAAATGAGACCATAAACCGTAATTAAATTATGGATTCTACAACAACGACGAGAACACCATCCAGTTCTAGGTTTGTTTCTCTATCGACTACACACGTCATAATGAAATCATATTTTAATATTAAGATGTAAGAATTTTAGAATACTCCATCTTCTTTTTAATTTTATAACAACGACGACAACGCTGTCCAGTTCTAGGTTTGTAA
The DNA here is from genome assembly GCA_023531295.1 of Papaver armeniacum. Classification (NCBI taxonomy): domain Eukaryota; kingdom Viridiplantae; phylum Streptophyta; class Magnoliopsida; order Ranunculales; family Papaveraceae; genus Papaver; species Papaver armeniacum. The sequence goes on from JAJJWW010005972.1 coordinate 185,982, forward strand.
CTTTATTGACTACCTACATCATAACAAGATGAAATTATATTTTAATATTAATATTTGTGAATTTTACTATAAAGATTGTTCAATTTTGCGATGGTCTTTTCTTTTGTAGTAGTTGCCAGTGTGATAGTAAGAAATTGACATTCAGAATAGGTGGGTTTACTGATGCCGGTAACAGTAGCTTAGTTTGCGATCAACTCAGGGCACCATATTACAAAGGGGTATGTTTATGCGATGTCAAAACAAGTGCTTTTAATAAACAACATTGAGATTTGCTCATATGATAGGAAAGATGCCTTGGTGCTTTGTGGAATGGTATGTTGAATTGGGTTGCCTGTAATCTGGGGTGTGTTGAGGCCTCACTAGGATTATGGTTCTCAAAGATACATTTGAGACTACAGGTATATTATCTTTTACGAGTACGAGGTCATTTGATTTGTTCTGAGGTTTGTGTTAAGCTCTGGCCTCTTCTGGTTATTGAGCAGCCTTTGGTACCCCGTCAGTCCAATGCGCTCAGAGAAGAATGAAATTGTTTGTTTGCTCTTGACATATCATACAGGGCCAGAGAAGCAATTCAACTACTGTTGTTCGTATACGGATCAATAGTGTTGCTGTTGTTGCTGCTGCTGCTTTTTCTTTCTTTGTTTGATCCAATTTGCTGAAACTTCAACCAAGATGATGCACATTCCGTTCTGTGCTTTAATTTACAGGAATGCATAAGGAAACCATATTGGTATATGAAGATGCTGCATCTATACACTAATTAACAAACACAAAATTGGTTAAAAAGATCAAAATCAACAAATCCTAGGTGAAAAGACATCTAGATTTTTATACTGTTTAAATGGATAAAAATACAAAAATAGTCCAGATGTAAATAGTTTCATCCTACCCATTTTCAAATATTTTTTTTTTTTTTTTTTTTTTTAATTTACATCAGGATGCATCTAGTTTCATCTTGCTATTTTTTAAGTTTAAGTAAGGATGTATCCAGTTTCATCCTTGCTATTTTTTTTTTGTCCATTTCACCCATACTAATTTTTACTCGTCCATTTGAACCAGGTTTTAAAAATATTCGGACAAATGACCCATTTTCCGATTAACAAAGTAGTCATCAACTGTACCCTGAGCTGCCGCTCCCAATTGTAATAACCGGGCGATCGGGCCTGCGCATTGGGCTAAAACATTTGAACTAGTGTAAGGATATTTCAGTAAATCACCAAATTCTTCTTATTAATCAACGTAGGGTTTCGGTAGAAGACTCGAAGTTGTTTATTTTTTTTTATTTTTTTTATTTTTTTTTATTTTTTTGATCGGTAAATTAGTAGAAGACTCGAAGTTGTTTACAGATGAAGAGTAGAGAGTCTAGAGACTAGCAGCCTGAGTGACTGAGGCGGCGTTGAGGGAGAGACGATTTACCGGAGGTTTGTGCCAATTAGGAGTTGCCATCACAAGATCAGACGGGGAGTAGATATCAGCTAGCTTTTCAGATAGCTTGGAGATCAAAGAGTAAAGAGACATATCTTTGAAAATTGTCATAATGATTTCTCCTCTCATAATTAAATTGTGTCACATCTAGATCTCGTGGGTGCTTCTTTTTTTACACTAAGTTGATCATGATGGCCATTCAAATGCCAAAACATGATATTTGTTTTAATGGATAGATCTGTAAAAAAGAGTTATGATTTTTATATGTATCAATTTTTGGACAATATCTACTGTTAGTCCGTTAAAAATAACATTTAGTTTAGATTTATAAATGTTATTGGGGTTTTGATCATTTGTTTCTTATACTTTTAGTTTTATTTTAACTGTACCGATGATTTTTCAATTACCTATTCCAATTATCATCCGAGGTTGGTAATATGGGTATAACGAGACATGACAGTACGTTTCTATTTACATGACAGTATAGGTTGCGCAATTTTCATAGATTTAAGTAATTGCCAAGGCAAAAAAATAAAAAAATAGCGACGGAATTAACAAGAACCATAAATGTTGTCAGTGTTTGATAATTGTTGGCTTCATTACATACATATATTAGTGCCTGATAGAATCTACATGTCAATTTTATTTAGATATCTCCCTGCATTTTGCTTGTTGAGTCAGCTCTGTTCCCCAAGTCACTCCTATCTATCATACAATCAAACATTGTTATCTTAATAATTTGTTAGATAGTTAGTGAACAAGAGATTGCGAAGAAAGCTGTGTAATGGTTCCAAATGAAGATGAATTGTTGAAAAAGAAATCAAGACAACTATACCCACAAGTTACCAAGGTTATCGGGGAAATAAAGGGGAAAACTTTATTGAAAATGAGCCATGCGAAGTAAAAAGTAGAATCACGTGGATCGTGTGACTACCTGCGAAGTAAAAATGAGTTGTACTTTACTATTCAGTTATCCTAAAAATAGCGACCTTAGATCATTGTACAGGGGTGGATATTTTGTATTCAGGAGGTTATGTTGAGAGAGAGTAAGTTAGGGTTCTTGTGAGTTTATATACTTAAATTATCATCAGCATCATCATCATCATATATTTGATAATAAGAAGAACTTTGATTTGAACCTCTTAAACATATCTTAGAGTTTAAGTAGCTTATCATTTGGATGTGCTGCTGATTTCCGGTAGTTACATGAAAAACCAAATATGACTGGACCCGGTGTGGATTGGTTGACAAATCCCCAAGTTTTGCACACTGACTAGACAACACCTTGGATTTATTCAAGGGCATTTTAGTAACTCAATTTTTTTTTCAATAATAAACCCTAGAAATTCAGTTGAAGCTTTATCTGCTTAGAGTGAGAGCGGCGACTACCAGTGTAATTGAGGCGGTGTTGAAGCCAAAACCAATAACCGCAGTTCTTTGCCGTCGAGAATTTGCAGTTCCAAAAATTAGATGGAGGATTATGATCCGAGTTTTAGAATTATGTATGAACGCTTACGCATTCCTTGGAGATCAAAGAGAGAAACAAGGATCTTTGAAATCTTTTGTAATGACTTTTCCTCTCAAATTTAAGTTGTATCTTCCCTTCAATTTGTGAGTTTAGCGGTTCTGTTTTTCAGATCTCCAAAGAGGTGACAGAAAATGTAAATCCTAATTCTTAGAAAATTTGAGGTGTCAGAGATTTCATGTTATGTATACTAGGTAGTTCAACCTCTAATTTCTCAGTATATTGTTTCTTCAGCTTTTAGGGAATTCCAATTTGCCTCGTTTTTTCGAACTTGCAAAGGCTGGAGGTCAAAGCCTGGTTCATAAACCGCTGCAATTAGGAACCTACAGCTGCTCTGTTGAAGAGTTGGTGGTTACGCTCCAGGAGGTGCAAGACTTCACTAGACCTTATATGTGGAAATACATTTGGTTGAAGCTCTACGGAGAACGGTTCAATTGTTTTCTTTAGGTACGATTTGTAAAACAATGGTGTTTGATTTCATTGTCTTAGGCTGCAATATTGACATTCATGTTTTGTTTTTTCTATGTAGAGAAAGAGAACCAAAATTGTTTTCAGATGTTTTGAGTTTTCAATGTATCCAATTGTGTTTGATTGGAGAATTTCAGGTTTTTCATATGCCATTCAGGTAGGATTGTATGTGTAACTTTGTGTTATCCGAACATAGATCAAAATGATCAATTCAGAGCTTACAATTCAGTTACTAGAGAAAATTTCCTTTGCAGACCTTATTTACTGTCACAAATGTGTAGTTTAGTTTTACTTTATCTGTAAATGCTGTTAGTTTTTGATGATAGTGACATTGCATGCGTATTTGGGTGCTTGATAGAACCTTAGTCCAGCACAGCACGCGGCACGTATTAGCACGTGGCACGACACAACACAGCAACCTTAGTCCAGCACAGCACGCGGCACGTATTAGCACGTGGCACGACACAGCACAACACGTTAAGAAAGCATGTCATAATATGAATAAAATACTACAAAACATGGCATAATACATCACACTTTATGTCTATTTCACAAAAAAAAACATTTATTGTATCCAATTATTGACATTTTATTATCGTTATGTTAACTTATTTCCATAATAACACATATAGTACCTAAATATTTGGAAAACATTTATATTGGAAAATATAAATTAAGTGTGCTCGACATAAAGACAAAGACGGCAGACAAAGACGTTTATTTTTTCAGCACAACTGACTCAAAGACGGCTTCTAGCACGACACAGCACATCACGTCATAATCTCCAGCACAACACAGCACGGCACATAGCACGCTAAGCACGTGATTTCATGGGCTGTGCTGTGCTGGGCCGGCACGTTTTACACCTCTAAGTTCAATGGTATATTGGTAAATCACACAAATTCCTACAAATTAGGCGAGCCCTAAAATTAGGCTTAGCTTGTTCTCGATTTTAGGGCTCCCCCTAAAATCCATCTGTAACTTCAAAACATTCTTATGGGATATAACTTAAATTTGAGAGGATAAATCATTATGACATTTTCAAAGATCCGTGTTTCTCTTCTGTGAACCGAAACTACTCAAGCTGCTCGTCTCTACTCTCACACAAAGTAAGAAAGTAGTTCCTTTTGTCAACATCCTCAAACAGCCACTATATGGAAGACCTGACTACACATATTATTTTTGATTTGGCTTTCTTTTCTCTTTTTTATTTTAGGTCGCGTCTGCGGCTGCTGGTATACGAATGTATCAATCATAATTGAAATGAGAATGGTGGTTCTGTACCACTTAAAACGATCACATTTGTTAGTGTTGATTTTTCTATAAAGATATTTTAATCTCGCAATGGTGTTTTCCTTGGCAGTAGTTGCCAGTGTGATAGTAAGAAATGTATTTTTTACATTTACAGTATCCTGCCGACATTGAGAAGAGGTGATTTTACTTATGCTGACATTGAGATTAGTCCAAGGGTAGTTTAGTAAATCACCCAATTTTCTTCCTATAAATCGGCAAAGCCTTTCAGGGTTCGGTAGAAGTTGTTTATAGAGTAAGAATAGGGGCCAGCAGTGTGACTGTGTGAGTGAGTGCGGCGACGTTGAGGAAAGACAATTAACCGGAGTTCTCTGCCGATTTGAAGCTGCCGTTTCCTAATCAGATGGGAAATTACCATGAAAGTAATTTTGATTATATGTGTGAAGCTTTGCAGATAGATAAAAGTCGTAGAAGAGAGATACAAATGTTTCAAATTTGTCATAATGACTTATCCTCTCATATCCAAGTTGTCACACACTTACAGTATTCGATCCAACAAGTGACTTGAGCGGCCAACCTTCGGTGAACTCCATCACAGAAGTTACAAATGGGTTTGGTGGTTGTTAATTTTTTTTTGGATATGGATAGAACTGTAAAAAAAGTTACAGCAGCCATTGAAATACCACATCTGAAAATTTGTTGAAATGGGTAGATCTGTAAAAAAAAATATGATTTTGTATTTACGAATTTCTAGGTAATATCTATTGTTGTTAGTCTGTTACAAATATTTAGTTTAGATTTATAAATGCTGCTGGGCTTTGATGATACTAATGGCAATTTTTCTTTTAAAGAAATTCCGATTACAGAGACAAGTAGAGTGTACGTGCGTTGCACGTCATGCTTTATGCCATGTATAGACAATTTGAAGAGCTTCTCGGTAGTATAATTTTTACAAAAATCGGACATATAAATTAAAAGATATGGATTTTTTAAGTTTTCATTTTAATTTTGTTAAAAAATGGCAATTTTGTAAATATAAAAAAGTTCAGATTAATAACTATACACCCCTGTATTTAGCGATATTTACACCTAAAACCTTCCATGAAAATCAAATGTAACCGTTTATCATCAAACACGGGAATCCTACGGTTATAATCAATTTTTCACACGGAATTGCTTTTTGAGGATATGACGGTTGATATTCAATCCGAGAAAATCTAACGGCTGAATTTCTAATCGGTTTCAAATTGTGCAAGGTTTCGCGGTAATGCTTGTTGAAATATTAGTCTCATGGTCAGGTTATACTCGTTAGTGTAGTATAGAACATGTGAAGAATACACTCTTCACATGTATAGTCTGTGAAGAAAGCCTTCTTCACAGATATCATCTGTGTGCATCTTTGTTATGTTGTGTAGGTATAGTGTACAAAGTGGATTGCAAACAAGTGTTTAGATATTTTTAGGGTATTCTTGTAATCTGTGCATATACTCAATCTATAAAATAGAGGGATCTCACCTCCGAGTGAAAAAATACTCTTCCATTCACTCTCTTGATTTCCACATGGTATCGTAGCTCAAGAGAGAAAGAAGAGAAACCATCTTAGTTCCTTCTTAAGCTTGATCTCTGTTGCTTCGATCTCGTGATTAAAGATCTTGAAGTTAGATCCTGAAGTTGTTCCAAATAGGGCTGCAAACTGCGTTCTTGAAGAACCCGTGGTTGTTTGTAAGTTGTTTTCCCGAAATTTGTCTTTCTTTGTTGAGTTAAAAGTAGATCTATGGCTAGTACTTCGAGAATAGTAGTTTGTCTCATTCTAGGAGTTCAGCTCAACTAGACTTTTCTCATAGCAATAGTTTGAGTGTCAAAGTCAGATCGGAACTAATTCGAAAATAGTAGCTCTTATATCTCCAGGTACCTCAAGGAAGTTACATTTGAACAGTGTTACTTCATCCGTTTGTGATTGTTGTAACAATAATGGTAATAGAAGAGTGAGTAATCCGTTTGGAGGAAGAAGAGGAGTTTACAGTGGTAGTTCGAAATCGTATCACACAACTGGTGAAGAGGAGTTTCAGCCTTCATCATCATCACTACCTAGTGTTTCCTCTCACCCATCTCAAGTTCACTGGAACAGTTGATAAAGGACTATGCTAGAATGCAGTCATCCAAGGAAAGTTGGGGTGGGTATACTTCAAGTGACTCAATCGGGTAACATTGGTAGTGTCGTTAACTCCGGGCGTGATAAATCTAAGGGTTCTTGGGTTGTTGACAAGTGGAGCAACCGATCACATGTCTACCGAGTCCAACTGCTTCTCCACCTATAATCCTAATCCTAGTAAACCATGTATTCTGACGGCTGATGGATCTCCAATTATTGTCTCCGGTGAAGGACGTATTCCGATAACAAGTTCCATGTCTCTTTCTACGGTGTTGCATGTTCCGAATCTTTCTTGCAGCCTTCTCTCAATCAGCCGATAACCAAAGCTTTGAAGTGCAAGGTTACCTTTTATGAGACACATTGTGTTTTTCAGGATATTCTCACGGAGCAACACTTGGCTTAGGCAAAGAGAGAGGGGTTTATACTACTTGGAATTGCATGAGGTGAAACAAGATGACAGTTTAAGAGCCTATAAATCAACAAGTGTGTCTAGTTCGAAGAACAAGTTTGGTGTGGCATAAAAGATTAGGGCATCCTTCCTTCGGGTATTTACAAAAGTTGTTCCCTAAGTTGTTTTCAGAACTTGATATATCTAAATTTCATTGTGAAACTTGTGAACTAGCTAAGCATCATCGTGTTCCTTACCCTTTGAGCATGAATAGAAGTTTATCTCCTTTTGCTATTGTACATAGTGATGTTTGGGGTCCTTCACGTGTCACTACTAATGGTGGCTTTCGTTGGTTTGTTACCTTTATTGATGATTATTCTCGGGTCTCTTGGGTTCACTTATTGAAAGACAAGAGCGATGTTCATGCCGTCTTCAAAAGCTTTCATAAGTTTGTTCTAACCCGGTTTTGAAAAATTCAGGTGTTAAGATCCGATAGAGGTGGCGAATATCTAAATCAAGGTCTCTCCTCTTACTTCTTGGAACATGGAATTATCCACCAAACTTCGTGTATCGATACCCCACAAAAAATGGAGTTGCCGAGCGGAAAAATCGTCACCTATTAGAAGTCACTAGGTGCTTGTTGTTCCAAATGAATGTGCCAAAAAGATTTTGGGGTGATGTTTGTCATTACCGCTACAAGGCTAATTAACAAAATGCCTTCTCGGGTTCTCGAATTTTCAAACACCATGTGATGTTCTTTCTTCAAGCACTTCACGGCAACCACATGATTCTCGCTCCTATAAAAGTTTTTGGGTGTGTTTCCTATGTGCATGTCCATAAACCAGATAGGAGTAAATTGGATCCAAGAGCTCTCAAATGTGTTTTCTTGGGTTATTCACTACACGAAAGGCTACAAGTGTTGCTACCCTCCCACGGGAAAGATCTATGTATCCATGGATGTAACCTTTTGTGAAGATCAAGCCTACTTCTCGAGTATTCAGCGGCTTCTCTTCGTGGGGAGCATATAACATATTGTGAAGATCAGCCTTGGTTCGAACTTCCCGGTTCAAGACCTAAGGAAAGTGTTATTCCTCAACCTCCTCAACCCCAAAGTTACCACGCCACCAATTCAGGTCTACAAACGAAGAGACAAGGCTCCTCAGGTAGCGGAATCGAACCTCCTAAAGTTCCCGCCGAGACTAATTTAAGAGTTAATGAAGACGATGTTTGGTGATGAGTCAACAAATTTCAAAGATATCGACGCAATTTGATGAGCCCACAAATGTCGAGATGTCGACGCAGCCTGATGAGCCCACAAATGTTGAGGAAAATAGATATCCTAGTCGTATACGTAAACCACCAACTCGATATGGGTATTCTACTCGATCATCCAATTGCTAACTTTGTGTCTACTCATCGTCTGTCACCCTCTTATGCTGCGTTTGCAAGTAAAGTGTCTTCTTTACAATTCCTACAAGGGTTGAAGACGCTCTTGCTGATCCAAATTGGAAGCAAGCTCCGGTAGAAGAAAAGAAAGCCCTAAAAGAAAACTTCACATGGGTTGAGGTTGAACTACCAAGAGGAAAGAAGACAATCACCGCAAGTGGGTATTCACTTTGTGAAGTATAAGTCTGATGGAACTATTGAAAGGTATAAAGCAAGATTAGTAGCCAAGGGCTATACTCAGACTTATGGAATAGACTATCAAGAAACCTTTGCTCCTGTTGCTAAGATGAACACCATTCGTGTCTTGTTATCTTTGGCAAAGCAAACAAGGATTGGCCACTTCTACAGATTCGATGTGAAGAATGCTTTTCTCAATGGTGATTTGGAAGAGGAAGTATACATGGACATTCCTCCTGGATTTCAAACAGCCGCTAATAAAGGAAAAGTATGCAAGTTGAAGAAATCCTTGTATGGTTTGAAGCAGTCTCCTAGGGCATGGTTTGGAAGGTTTACCCAAAGTATGCGGAGATATGGATTTCACAAAGTCAGTGCAGATCATACCTTATTCCTCAAACGTTCAAAAATCGGAAAACTCACCATGCTTATCGTGTATGTGGATGACATAATAATGACAGTGATGATGTGGAAGAAATGGGAAGGTAAAATCTTACTTAGCCAAAGAATTTGAGATAAAGGACTAGGAGAATTGTGCTACTTCTTAGGAATTGAAGTGGCAAGGTCAAAAAAGGGTATCTACATCTCTCAAAGGAAATATGTCCTAGACCTTCTAGCTGAAAACAGGATGTTGGGATGCAGGCCTATTGACACACCAATTGAACCAAATCGAAGGTCGGGAGAAGACACTAATGGCGTTCCTGTGAACAAAGAAAGATATCAAAGGTTAGTGGGAAGACTGATTTATCTTTCTCACTCGTCCCGATATTGCATACTCAAAGTGAGTGTTGTCGGTCGCTTTATGCATGCTCCACGAGAGACACATATGGACGCAAAGTGTATCGAATACTTCGCTACCTAAAGTCTGCACCAAAGAAAAGGGCTGCTATTTTCTTAATAACCACACAGAGGTTGAAGCATACACAGATGCAGATTGGGCAGTGCTCAGTGATTGATCGTAGGGTCTACCTCCTGGATATTGTTCATTTGTGGGAGGAAACCTAGTAACTTGGCGCAGCAAGAAACAATCGATCGTAGCTAGATCTAGTGCGAAGCGAGTTTAGGGCTATGGCTCATGGTATATGTGAGTTATTATGGTTAAGAATACTATTGGCGTAAATTGGTTTCAAGCCTAAAGGTCCAATGAAGCCGCATCTGCGACAACAAGGCTGCCATCAAGCATTGCTCACAATCCGATCCAACATGACAGAACCAAGCATGTAGAAGTGGACAGACATTTCATCAAAGAGAAATTGGATGAAGGAGTTATCAAGACTCCTTTTGTAAGAGGCGAAAATCGATTGCAGACATTCGACAAAAGGAGTTCCAAGTCGACCATTCAACTCTTTCCTTGACAAGCTTGGTATGCTAGATATCTACGCACACCAGCTTGAGGGGAGTGTTGAAATATTAGTCTCATGGTCAAAGTTATACTCGTTAGTGTAGTATAGAACATGTGAAGAATACACTCTTCACATGTATAGTCTGTGAAGAAAGCCTTCTTCACAGATATCATCTGTGTGCATACTGTTATGTTGTGTAGGTATAGTGTACAGTGGATTGCAAACAGTGTTTAGATATTTTTTAGGGTATTCTTGTAACTGTGCATATACTCAATCTATAAAATAGAGGGATCTCACCTCTGAGTGAAAAAATACTCTTCCATTCACTCTCTCTTGATTTCCACAATGCTTGCACCCATTAAAGGGGGGAAGATCAGTAATGATAATGCATGTCGCTTATTTATTCGTAACCAAGACTTGTGTTGGTATTGAAGCTTTGAATCATAATAACATCATTTCTTGTATTTCTGGTTTCATTTTTATTACGCAAAATGAAATAGAGATCAGTTTTGAATCAGACTTGTATTTCTATAATAATCCATCCAAGGGCTGAAATCCTCTGCGAAGGGTCGTAATGCAACATTTCCTTTTAACACGTACAAAGAAGCATCACTGGATACCCAAAATCGTAGCAAAAAAAGATCTAATTAAGAGAATCGGTTAAAACCCAGTGATGGTGATTAGCTGAGCCCCAAACGGAAGAGTACCTTGATTGGAGACAAAAATTATTTTTACAAGATATTTGGCTATCCGATTCAAAATATATCAGAGGAAAGTAGCTAGATACAGCCGTGACTTGTTAAGTCACGTCTGTTATATGTCCAATAGTATCTAGCTAGGTAGATAATGTTATAACCGATTCAATGGCGTATAACTTTGAAATCTTTCCTCCTATTCAAATCTGTATCAAAACCATGTCATTCTATGATAGAAGAGCCCCATTTCAATCACACGCATTGCCTTTAAAACCCTTGCTTTTTAGTGCCTGGAAATCTATGGATCAACCTTTTCTTTAGGTTGGATTCATGGGTACTGGTATACGTCTTGATGGAAATTAGCTAGAATGATGTGGTTCTACACCCCTTAAAATCATCACATTTGTTAGCGTGGATTTTTCAGTAAGGATTGTGCGAAGCTGCAATGGTCTTTTCCTATGTAGTAGTTGCCAGTGTGATGGTAAAAAATGTATTTATTTTGCATGCTGGTATTACTAGCTTAGTTAAGTTTGTAATATTAGCTTACAAAGTGGTATGTTTTTTGGATGTCAAAACAAGTGTTTTTAAAAACAGAATTGAGATGTGCTCCTCAGAAATCCCAAGTGTCTAAACATACCATACTAAGCCAGTGAAAGAATTTCAACTGTTGTCCTTCCTATACTGATCATGTCAATAGTGCTGTACTGCTTTCTCCTCATTTGCTTGATCAACCAAGAAGGTGCATATTCAGCTTTGATATTGCTACGAGAGCGCAGTATTTTCATCAATCGTACTTCGAGCTGCAGTTCACATTCCCCTGTTAACTGGGCCTTGCATATTGGGCTGCAACATTGTTACCAGTCCAAGGGTATTTTAGTAAAAGCACACGATTCTTCTTATTAATCAACCGAGCTTTTCTAGGGTGAGTGAAAGACTATATACCGGAGTTCTCTTCAGATTAGGAGTTTCCGTTTCCGAGATCAGATGGGGAATTATAAAGTAGTTTTGATTATATGTGTGAAGCACTACAAATAGCTTGGAGATCAAATAGAACAGAAACAAAGATTTTTCAAAATTATCATAATGACTTATCCTCTCAAATCTAAATTGTTACTGGTTCTAGAAGGAATTTCCGATGGAATTTCAAATGGAGGAGTTTCCGATGGAATTTCACGCCCTAAATTGCTAGAATGCTGTTTTCTAGATGTGGATTGTTCTAAAAAATAAAATAAAGCAGGTCAAGGCTATTAGAATAATTTTAATTATGTATTTATAGCTTAAATATTTTTAGTTTATTTGTAAAATTGATTATTATTTTATTATATTGCGAAATTAGTTTTCGAGCCTTGAAGACTTGCTTGGATAATGTGCTGTGTAGACCTTCAAATGTGTCGACCTGGATTCGTTTGTTGTTGCTCCCCATTTGTACTCTAAACCTTTACAGACCTACGCGTTCGGCTGAGGAGAAGTCTTCCAACAGGAAGCGACTTCAAATCGCAGCCATCCAACAGGCCTTGGTTACTTGGAAGGAACCTATGGGATGCCTCACTTTGATCTCCAAGCTGCTACGCCTCCCATGCCAGCAATACTCAGCCAAAAAGGATGACAAAAAGAAGCCAGAAGTGGCTAATTTAAGTGCTTGTCGTAAGAAGATTGGTTATGGGCATTTCGCAGCTGCGATTCGTGTCTTATCTTCTAACGGTCTAGCACCTCGCAACGAGAGCACTTTGGCTGAGTTGCAATCCAAACACCCAGCAGCTCCTCCACCCTCTATTCCGGATGACGTCGCAATTGGTGACCCAATAACAGTTGACTCAAGGGCTGTCGTTGGTGCCATTAAGAGTTTTCCTAGAGGTACTTCCTGCGGTCGTGATGGTTTGCGGGCTCAACATTTAATGGATGTATTAGGTGGTGCGGCAGCGGCAGTGTCAGATGAGTTGGTGGCTTCGATCACTGGGGTGGTCAACCATTGGTTGGCAGGTAAGTGCCCTAAGGTTTTAGGCGAGCTTATCGCTAGTGCACCCCTTACTCCTTTACTCAAGCCCGGAGGTGGCCTTAGGCCAATAGCAGTTGGTACTGTATGGCGTCGTTTGGTCTCTAAGGTGGCTGCCTTTTCAGTTGGTAAGGATATGCAATCTTATTTGGGGGATCATCAGTTTGGTGTTGGTGTGCCAGTGGGGGGAGAGAGTATACTTCATTCTGTCAACCGTTTGCTGGAGTTGAAAGGTCACTCGGATAGCAGGTCAATGTTGCTTATTGATTTTTCGAATGCTTTCAACATGGTGAGCAGGTCTTCTCTTATCAAAGAGGTTCGGCTTCATTGTCCAGGTATTTCTCGTTGGGTAGAATTTTGTTATGCTGGTCCTGCTAAGCTGTACTATGACCAATATATATTGTCTTCTGCACTCGGTGTTCAACAAGGTGATCCTCTCGGTCCCCTTTTGTTTGCCTTGACACTTCATCCCCTTGTGAAGTCCATTGCTTCTCGTTGTAAGCTTGATTTGCATGCCTGGTACCTGGATGATGGCACTATCATTGGCGACACTTTGGAGGTTGCTCGAGCTTTGAGCATTATTGAGTCTGAAGGACCGGGTAGAGGTCTTCATCTTAATATCAAGAAGACTGAAGTCTTTTGGCCCACTACTGATCCACGTAGTTTGGAGGTAGGTGTTTTCCCTCCGGATATTGGTAGACCGAGCAAGGGAGTTAAGCTTTTGGGTGGACCTGTGAGTTTGGATTTGGAATTCATGAGTGACATGGCTATTAATAGGGTGAATAAGACTATTCAGCTAATGTCTGCTATCAAGAAGCTCAGGGATCCCCAGAGTGAGATGTTATTACTTCGTAATTGTGTTGGTGTATCAAGACTTTACTTTGCTATGCGTACTACTAATCCGGCAGCTTTACAACAGGCCTCTGACCTCTTTGATAATCACCTGATCCAATATTTGAGGCTTTTAATCACTGGAGATGGTGCTGGGTTTGGACCTTTGCAACAAAGACTGGCTACTTCCTATAAAAGATGGTGGTCTTGGCATTTATACCATGGCTGACACTCGCGCCTATTGTTATCTCGCCTCTCAGAGTCAGACTGCCTCGGTACGGAAGGTGATACTTGGTAGCTCCTTCTCAACGGATAATGGGGTTGTCTATCGACGGCTCTTCGTAATTTCATTCAGTTTGTGGTTTGCCTTCCAACTTTCGCGTCAATGAGATTGCCCCCTTCTATGCACTCCCGGCGCTCACTTATTTCGATGCGGTTAAGAAGCAAATCCCAAACCAATTTACTTTATCTGCAAGAGACTCCATTCTTTGGCAATGCAACCAGATCAAACACGCTCAAGACTACCTTTTGGCTGTTCCGATCAGCGGTCTTGATCAGTGCCTTGGCCCCGGACAGTTCAGAGCAGTAGTTTGTTATCGCCTTGGTATCCCTTTATTTGTTGAGGATGGTTTGTGCTCTTGTTGCAATAGGCCTATGGATATATTTGGTGACCACGCGCTTCATTGTGCTAATGACGTCGGTCTGAAGTTTCGCCACGACTTGGTACGTGATGTAATTGCAAATATTTGTTTCAAAGCTGGTGTCCATGCTCGCAAGGAGGTTGCCTTGGGCTTTGTGTCTGAGAATAATAAGGATTTACGTCCAGCAGATATCCTTGTTCTCAACTGGGAAAACGGCCAAGATGTGTGTATGGATGTCACAGGAGTCTCCCCCTTTACTGGAGATGGTGTTCGTACATTCGTCCCAGGCCGGGCTATCTCAAAAGCAATCTCGCGTAAACGTTCTAAATATTTGAATGTATGCACTTCGCATGGCTATGGTTTGGGTGTGCTAGCCTTTACCACCTTAGGGGAACTTAGTGATGATACTGTTTGTTTTTTCAAGCGTCTGAAAAATTGTTTACTTAGTCATGACGCTGGTAGTGGTCTTGGTAGTTTTATTTTTCACAGATTAGGTGTTGTTATTCAGAAAGGGGTTGGTGCTCAGCTTGTTGCGCGGCTACCAACTAAAACCTCTTCTGTCAAATCTTAATTGATTTAATTTTTTATTTTATATTATAATGAACAAATTAAACCATGTTAGATCTTCAAATCATAATAATATTATATATTTAATTATTATAAAATTTTAAATGTTAATTGTCAATCTTTTGGATAGTAATTCTATAAGCTTAATAGAACCAGTAACAATGTTAATTGTCAATCTTTTGGATAGTTTTGATTATATGTGTGAAGCACTACAAATAGCTTGGAGATCAAATAGAACAGAAACACATATTTTTCAAAATTGTCATAATGACTTATCCTCTCAAATCTAAATTGTTACTGGTTCTAGAAGGAATTTCCGATGAAATTTCAAATGGAGGAGTTTCCGATGGAATTTCACACCCTAAATTGCTAGAATGTTGTTTTCTAGATGTGGATTGTTCTAAAAAATAAAATAAAGCAGGTCAAGGCTATTAGAATAATTTTAATTATGTATTTATAGCTTAAATATTTTTAGTTTATTTGTATTAGGACGGGTGCGGGGCGAAGCCCCGCCTCAGTGAACATGAACTGATGATGTAAGAAATTCCAGCACTCCCGGTGCGTATCACGGGTTTCAAGCTAGTAACCATTAAAGGTTCAATACTCTTGGTCTTTTCTCCATAGTCCATACTATCCCCATTTCTAAGAACAACAAATACTCAAGTACTAAAATAGGATAGGATACATACTCAATGTAGGATACAAACTCGATGTAGTTACTCAATTCCGGGTTCCTTTATTAACTGAGTCGGGCAAAATAATATAGAAAATACTAGGTGAAAATGAACTTTTATTTTTATTTTCTTAAAATAAAAATAACGGAAAATGGGTCATTTGTCCAAAAAAAATAAAAACACGGTTCAAATGGACGAGTAAAAAATTTTATGGGTGAAATGGACACAAAAAAAATAGCAAGGATGAAACTGTATTCATCCTGGCTTAAACTTAAAAAATAGCGAGGATGAAACTGGATGCATCCTGTGTAAATTAAAAAAAAGAAATTGTATTTGAAAATGGGCAGGATGAAACTGGTTACATCCTGCCTATTTTTGAATTTTTGTCCATTTAAACAGTATCAAAATCTAACTGTCCTTTTCACCCAGGAAATTTTAATTGTGGTCTTTTTAACCAATTTTGTGTAAAAATAAATAAAGAACTGAAAATAAAGTTTACAATTTTAACCTAGCTTAATTGGGGTATACCCATATTAATTGGGGTATACCTAATGAGACAAAAGATAGGTCATTTTGAAGTAAAAGAAGCCACCCCTTAACCATGTATTTTCTAAATGTCTAATATACCCTTGTTTAATTAACACTAAAAAAATTTGATTACTTAATCAGTTGAGTTTAGATGGATTAATTGAGTAGATTAAAACTTTTATCCCATGAGTTCAATCAACATCATTTCTGAATTTTGTGAAAAGTCGGCCGGCAAGGTCTACGGATGAAAAAATGCCGACTATATCTGGCTGGCAAGGTCTACGAATGAATAACATGCCTACTATATCCGGCCGGCAAGGTCGGTGAATGAAGAAGATGCCGACTTATTATTTTTGACACACAGGAGACTGTTGTAAATGTTTCACTAGTCGGCATCTTATTGATTTTTTTACCTTGCCGGCTACTTTATAGTCGGCAAGGTATTGTCGACCTTGCCGACTATAGGATTTTTGACATACAGAGAAATGTGTTACAAATGCATGATTAGTCGGCAAGGTATTAATTTCATAACCTGCAGACTAAACTATACTCGGCAACATATAAGGATGAATACCGTGCCGACCCTGTAAAATGCAAATTTCAGAGATGAAAAGTCGGCACAATATTCAACCTAGGAAGATGCCGACTAATACAAGTCGTCAAGGTCGGCAAAAAGAAACCGATTGTTGATAAAAATTTGGATCATACAGGATTTGAAATTGGGTATGATTTTGTACCCAATCTCAAAACCGGTATAATCCAAATTTGATTTTTTTTTTTTTCAGATTTGGTTTCATAGTTAGAGTTTTGGAAAAAGATTTCGAAATTTGTTTGGATGGATTTTTGGTCGGCATGGTTTTTTTGGTGGGCAATTTGGTCTTTTAACACCTTTTAGACACCCCTTAGCACACTAGTTTGGATGGGAATAAAATGGGTATACCCCAATCTTACCAGGAATTTTAATCCAAAAAATGATTCCAAACTCTTAAAACTTGTTTTCATGGATCCATAATTTTTGTATTACCAAGTGCAATCATTAGCCAAAGAGAGGTAGGACGATGTATACTACTAAAACATTTTGACGTAGTTTTAAAGATCACGTGAGACTAACCACGTGTCAATCAGCGGCGCATAATCTAGAAATTATGCGACATGGTTTCGGAAAGGGATGGACAAACTAGAAAACGGCATTTGGTATTACTGTTCATTGGTACTTCGCCCTAACGAATATTCGAAGTACACTGACTACTATATAATCCCCCAGAACGGCTGCTTTGTTCACTTCACTGAAAAAACCCTTCTTCAAAATAAAAAAAAAAAAATCCAGAGAAGAAGAAGATGACTGGGAAAGCTGGGAAAGGTGGTCGCGTGGTTCACTGCGTGCCCAGCAAACACAACGATGCCAAAAAGTGTATGTTTTCTTTCTATTTAAAGTATACTTCCTTCTAGAGCTTGTATTCAACGCTATAGATAAGTGTAAATCCAACAGATCTAAATGAAAATACTAAGTCTAAGGTTTAAATCCTCTGCTGTTGTAAAACATCGTTATCCAGAAAAGTTCATCATAGGACTCCACGAAAGTCGGCCTGAAACTAGTAGTATACCATCCTCCTACCAACGGAAACGCTATGCCTTTAGCCACCTCAAACGGCTTAAAAGTAAGCTTTATAATGCCACCACCATCGTCATCTTCCACCTTTTTTTTCTCAATCTCCAAATGTTGATCATGTAAACACATAACATACAACTTATCTTTCAAACAGCAAAGCGATACAAACTCATCCTTTGGCATGATATCTTGAGATAAATTCTTTGATCTCCATTCTTTATCACCAGGGCGACAATACACGAACACGTGATCATGTTTTTTTTTATTAGAGGCATAGAAGAACAAAGCAATTGAATCGGCATTATCAGGAGGTGATGACAATAGACAATCGAAGTAAGTATATCTTCGGGAAGTACGAGGCCAGCGTTGCAAGGACGGTAGCTGAACATTCTCCAAAGTAGATGGATTCCAAAGGAAACAATCACCAAAATTATAAGTAGGGGAGTAATCATAGTGCTCATCATGACATAGGATTAGTAACCAACCTCCATGACAAGGTTTCTGCCCAATCATTGTTCCACTCAATTCGGGTATAGATTTTCTACATGTTCTATTATTGGGTTCGCAGATATTAAATAAAGCTTGATTTTTCATACCTTTTCCATATGGGAAGACTAGCCATGGTGCTGCCTTTGCTAGTAGTGGGATTCTTCTTCTCTCAACTGATCCAGCTGCTACGGTGCCTACTTTTGCACTTTCTTCACCCATGAAATCGAGTGATCCAGAGAGCCGTGCACAGTATTAATTCCAATCACAGGTTACAAGGAAGAGGATGCAACTTTGAAACTGAGATCGAGAAGTGAGTAACAGGTATCACAAACGATGAATTAAAACCGAAGTTTGTAATAACTTTACTAAGAAATTGTTGATGAATTTCCAAAACAAAGGAGCTGTCTTTCTTTTAGAATATGTGACCAAGAGAATTCTTAAACAAAGAGCTGCCTTTTGATTTTTTTCTGTTATTTTCCGGAAACCAGAGTTATAGAAGAGAATTGTTGATTACGCCCCACAATTGTCCATTGGGTGTTGATTCTACAGCTGCCTAGTGTAATGCCCCTTGCTAGGGCCCTCGGATCGCTGCAGGTACCTTGTGATGCTGCTTTCCAAAATTGTACCGTATTATATTACTTTTATAAAATAATAGGATTGTGACCAAAAAAAAAATTATTATATTATCGATAAATAAATAATAATAATAAATAAATAAAGAATAAAAAGAGTTCAAGACTCGTACAAAACCTTGGTTGGTAGCCTAGCAACAAGCTGGGCCCCAACGCCTTTTTGAATAGCAACGCCTAATCTATGAAAAATAAAACTACCTACTCCACTACTAGCTTCATTACAAACTAAACGATTTTTCAAATGCTTGAAAAAACACAAGGTATCCTCACCAAGCTCTCCCAAAGTAGAGAAAGCTAGAACGCCCAAACCATAACCATGTGAAACACATTTGTCCAAGTACTTAGTACGTTTACGTGAAACAAAGATTAGCAATGGCTTTGGAGCGAAAGCGCGGACACCTTCCCGGTGAAGGGTGAGACACCTGTGACATCCATACAAACATCTTTACCATTCTCCCAATTTAAAACAAGGATGTCTGCGGGACGCAAATCTTTGTCATCATCAGACAAAAACCCGAGGGAAACCTCCTTACGAGCAGGTACACATCAGCCTTGTGACAAATGTCGGCAATTACATCACGAACAAAGTCATGCCGAAACTTGATTCCAACATCCTTAGCACAATGGAGCGCATGATCACCGAAAATATCCATAGATTTGTTACAAGCATGGGCACAAACCATTATCCACAAATAAGGGGATCCCAAGGCGATAACAAAGAACAGCTCTGATCTGTCTCGGTCCAAGACATTGGTTAAGCCCACTAATAGGTATAGCCATAAGATAATCCTGTGCATGTTTGACACGGTTACATTGCCACAGAATGGAATCTCTTGCAGACATAGAAAATTGGTTGGGGATTTGCTTCTTCACTACATCAAAATAAGTAACTGCCAGGGAGTGCATAAAAGGAGGGGCAGTATCATCGACGCGAAAGCTAGAAGAAAGTCCACATACCCGGATAAATTTCTCGAAGAGCCAACCGATAAGGTAACCTTTGTCCTGGGAGAATAAGTTACCAAGGATTACTTTTTGCACCGGAAGCGAGCCTCGGCACCGAGAAGCCGGATAACAATAAGTACGGGTATCGGCCATAGTATAAATACCAAAACCACCATCCTTGATCGGCAAGGTAGCTAATCTCTGCCGCAACGCCCAAAACCAGCCCCATCCCCATTGACCAAAAGTCTCAAATATCGGAGCAAATGATCGTCAAAAACCTCAGTGGCTTGTTGAAGAGCTGCAGGATTGGTAGTGCGCATTGTAAAATATAAACGTGACACACCAGTGCAATTGCGAAGTAATAGCATCTCACACTGAGGATCCTTGAGCTTTTTAATGGCATTCATTAGTTGAACAGTTTTGTTCGCCCTACTCAACACCATAATTGGAATTTGTGTTCCGTTCATACCCCTCAATTTTTATTGAATGAAAATTAAAGAGAGTCAAACAATCACCAAATTCCTTCCTTATCTCACTCTCTCTCCTTTTATCTTCTTGTTTTTCAACTTCTTCTTCTCCATTTTAATCACTCTGTAAAACCTTAAAAAAAAAAATTCACTTCAAACTATCTATATGACCCAAAAAGTAAAAAAAATCATCTACTTAGACTGTTTTCTCTCGTCGTCATCCAAGTCCTCTTTTTTTTTATTTTTGTGGTACAAGATTAGGTTTTTGCCGTTTTTTTTTTTTTTTTGATCTATATATAATTACGATTTAGCTAAAAGAATTGGAATACAGAGGTAGAAGGATGATGCATTTAATGGGTTAAAGTTGTTTTGATTCCATTGATTATATATTGTGTTGGACTTGATTAAGATGATTTAAAAAAATAATACAAGTATGTTTGTTTCCTAAATCTCAATGGGTTAGGAATTTTTACCATGATGGTTTCAAATGATGGAGCAAGAGAAACAGAGGGTGACAACCGGTGGTGTATCCTTTTCCTTTTGTTTTGTCCAGTTTATTTACCTAGTTTAGGATAATACAGGATATTACGGCACACTAATTAATTTGATAAGATTTTATGGAAAGAGAATATTTCCCATTGAACAATAAATATATTGGTCCACTTAGGGGTATCAGATGGAATTTTAGCTTGCACTGATAAACGAAATTTGTATTTTCAAGATATTTAAAGCTCCAACAAAATTACCTAAAATCAATACAAAAAATTAATTTTTTATTCTTTCTTAACATGTATCCTGGGATACAAGTTAACAAAAGCCTTTTTATTTCTACTTTTCTCATTGAGAAAAATTAAATGTTCATACAAAACTTTTGGTTGGTAGCCTAGCAATAAGCTTGGTTCCAACTCCTTTTTGAATAGCAGGGCTAATCTATAAAAATAATATATAATTATTTTAAAAAGTAATTCCTAGTTTAGAGGTAGAATAATACTTGTAGGTTAAATAAAATATCGACTAATTTTGTAAAAGTATTATATTATTGACTAATGGGTTATTTGGTTTTTGGTACTTACGTTTTGTCCAAAATTAGTGTTTGGTCTAACATTTGTCCAACTTTGCCTTAAGTACTTAGAAAAAACGTTGACTTGTGTTGACTCGGTTAAGTTTTGACTTTTGATTAATAATTATTTAAAAAATAAATAAAATCAAGTTCCTAAGGCAAATTTATCATTATTCCCTTTACTTTATCACCATTTACAATAATACACGACCCTTAATTCATGAACATCTTCTTTGTTTCTTCCGAACCCATAACCACCGTCGCACTGCCGCCAGAATCACTTTTTCTGCCACCACCTCTCTACCAGTGCAACCATCATTGTTGACACCACTTTGTATTCCTAACCCTTCTGTTTATTTTCCTCGAATTCCTTATTACATGATGAAAAAAATCCATGTAATCCATTTCTTCTCAGTCAAGGGTTCCAAAATTGGGAATCTGATGTGAAAAATTCGAAAATCAAATAAATAACACAATCAAAAAAGAAAATATTACACCGAACCCTAGTTTCACAGTTTCTACACAAATGAAATCCAGAAAAGTAGCAAAATCAAATCACAAACCATTTACATCATTAAGGCAGTGAACGAATTTGTAACAAAATTTTGTTTCTCGAAATCTGTTTCAACGGATTAATCCAAGCATATAAAATTTTCAAGAGAGATTTAGTTCATTTATATTCCTGATTTTGCATTTGCTACTGTTGTTTTTGAGGGTTTAGGAATTTTGGATAGAGATGGTGGTGGTGGAGAAGATTAATGAAGGATTTGAGAAACTTTGAACCGGATTGGATTAGATGGAGGGTCTGTTGACTAAGTGGTATTGGATTAGAAATGGGTCTATAGAAGAGATGGAGAAGGGTGCTGTGAAGACCGTGATGGAGGTGGTAGAGAAGATCGAAGGATTTGGGGATTAATTGATTAGTTTCCCTAGATCCTGATATGCAGAGGCGGAGGAAATATAAGAGGATAGAAAAGATTTGTCACCGTATGCTACACAAAGTTTTATGGAAGGAATCATCGGATCTAAGGCCCACCATAGGGGTATAAATGTAAACTCAGTATTTTTATTCCACAAAATTAATTTAAAAATTGGTCAAAACAGTCAACGACGGTCAACGTTACTTTCAAGTACCAAACGCAAAGTTGGACAAATGTTAGACCAAACACTAATTTTGGACAAAAACTAAGTATCAAACACCAAATAACCCTTGACTAATTGCAATACAAAGTACAAGCACGCCAAGTATTAATGACACTTCAAAATTACTTCTTGTTGTTGTCGTATAACAACGTGGCCCAGGTAACTTGATTGCATTACGAATTATTGGGGACGAAATACAACTTGAATTGAATTTTAAATAAAATAAATCATATATTGGGAAAGTTTAATATGTATGAAATTAATTTTTTATTTTTCTGGTAGCATTATTATTTTATATATTATTTGGACCTAATAATCATTAAGGGGATCATTTAAAATGTATGATTTCATGATTTTATCGAATTTATTATTTAGCACTAAGGTCCCGGGACCATGAAATTTTAATATTTTAACGAGCATATTATATTATCGAGTATTACTTTAAAGAAGTTATATTGTATTCCTAAATTACCACTATTTTAAAGTGCAAATACTTGTTCTTAAGTCTCAGGTGCAAATCACCACAACCTCATAAATTGGAAAGATAAACATACACTAGTCCAGAAAGGGCTATTAATCACGCTTTTAAATGACAGACTAATTATGTGAATCAGATTTTACAGACAAGTTCCGTCATATAACATAGAAATAGGTGGGCCCATCATTTAACGTAAAAAAAACGTCATTGTCAAATGTGATAATTTACTAGGTGTGTGATTTACCGAGAAATCATTATATCACGGAATAAATCCGACAAATAATTTTAGTATTTATACGCCCACTACTAATCTTCTATTGTATACCCAGAAATGGCTAGCCAATCCTAGTGCCACGTTATTCTAAATCTGAAAAATGTTTGACCACCGACTAATATGACCTATTGGTCACTGCAGGAGGGTTGAACGATTATCGGAGCTATAGCCCAAGTTTTTGGCTGCCATTTCTTTTCGTCTAACTTCTAAACCTAACCTTTTTATGCGCCTCTCTCTTTATCTTCTCCTAAAAAAGGAACTGAAAATTTCTGAAAAACTAAACCCCTCCATCTTTTTTATCTTCTCTGCAAAACCCAAGCTTTCCAACAAACCCTAAGACAACAACAACAGTTTTTTTCGCATTAAACAACCGCCTTCACGTATGATTCTTCTTCTTCGTTTTCTCTTGTTTAATTTGGCTTTGATTAGATTTAATTTTCTTGTAAGATTTTAGGGTTTTCATAAAAAAAAATCAATCTGGGGAAGATTGTTGGGAAGACTCTAGGGTTTTAAGTGAAGGGATTAGTTTTTGAATCTGGAATTTGTCAGGGATTTTGATTTATTCACGCTTGTTAATGCAGGTCGATCTGAGTCGATTCAAGTTTTTCTTTGTGATTTCAGTAATGTGGGAGGTCTTACCAAGGTAAAATCGATTTCTAAATTCAGTTTAATTTCCCTTTTAAACAGTTAACATAGAAGTACTAATATTTTTTGAGATGTTCCTTTCAGGGGTTTCTATGGTATGGGATTCTTGAGGTATTCTTTGATTTTTAATCCATTTGATACATTTAGCTTTTTCTATCTTTGTTAGGATTTTAGATTTCTGGCTCTGTACTCTATAGTGACTGTTTTGTTGAAGTCTTCAATCTGAGAAGATCTAAAATCCAGGGTTTTAATGTTTATGTGTGGTTTTATCTAAATATTAATTTGTATATTGATTCACAGCTAAAGATAAAAAAGGCAATGATTCCATCCTATATGTCAATTCAGGGGAATTCTAAAACCTTGGCCTCATTCTTGTTTAGGAAAAGTAAGACCGTTCCTCCATATTACATGTTTTTTGGGGGATTAGTTACTGTGATAGTAATTCATTTGAGTTTTTCAGGTGATTGAATGTGAAGTCGTTGCTCAATCTAGAAATGTGAAGTCGTTGCTCCTGTGCTTGAATGTGAGATTGTAATTGTATTGAAGCAAAGCAAGATTCTGGAATTGCAATGAAACCAAATCAAGAAGTGCTTGCTTAATCTGCAGCTCAGATTGTGCATCAGTAACATCGGAAGTGAGTTTCTTAAATCTTAATATGAATGAGGTATAATATCTTTCCTTTGCACCTGTAATTTGTGATTTTTATTTTCTTCTTAGGGTAACATGTGATTGCGAGTTAGGTCACATATTTTTTAAAACTGGTTCATTTTGCAATTAGGTTCTTTAAATTTAGGTCTCTTTTCTGTGGTTCTTATAATTGTACTTTGTTTTGATGCAGATGGAAGCAGCTGAAATCTCTTACTTGATATATGAGGGTTTTTTAATTAGAAGAGATTTTTGTAAGCATGCTTCTCTGATATTCTTTTGCATATGTTTCATTACGCAGATTATCTATATGCGGACCTGCATAAATTGTCAATGAGATAAACAAATAGAATAAACGGTAAGGAGATGACTTCTTTTTCTTGAAGTTACATGCCAAAGACCACTAGATTAAGAATTGGACATTTAGCAGGTTACTTTCTCATATCGAAATCTACATGTTAGGTAGGTTTAGTTAATGCATGATGAGTATAAATAAAACTCGTTCTCTATTTACAGGTGTTTATACGAAAAATATAGGCTCTATGTGACGTCTTGCCTATGTACTGAGAATTTTTTCCTGGTTGAATGTTTCTTATCTCATAATGATCTTCTTAACCTTTGTTAATTTTTTGTTTTCAGGCGCTTAAGGAGGCACTGAAGTGTTTTGCAATAAGGTATTGCTGGCAGCACAGGCACAGAGCTACTGTTTACAAGTGCAACAATGTTGCTTATGGCAACAGGTTATTTCTCGATGTTGTTGAATTGTACTTTTGCTCAGTCATAATTTAGTCGAAGCTTATGATCATAGTTTCATACTCTATATTTCTCTCCAAGTCAAATTTCTTTTTTTTGGTTTCTTGGGTTTTTGGATGGATAATTTTGTATTGAGCAATGAATTCATATTTGTAATAAAATTATAAGTTGATGTGAGTCGAATGTAATAAAATTATAAGTTAATGTATTTAATACAGTAAATTTCTACGGTTTCATATAAGATTCTATTTCTTTTTTTCAGATTTAGATAGATTTTTTTTTTTGACGCCCAGATTCAATTGAACGAAATCAGATACACCAAATATCGAATGAATTTCAGATTCTCAAAATCTGAATCTGAATCAGTAGCATGAACCGTGGTACTAGGCGTTTCTCATATGACAAACATCATCTGTTATTGTATGTTACATACGATAACCGTGATACTTAAAAACAGATTTTGTATGTGACTTTAAATAACAATGTTTTTTCGTCATACTTAATAACGTTTTCTGTTTGTCATTTATGAAGAGTCACACTAAATAAATAACGGTTCGAATGACAGATGAAAACCGTGATAAATCATGTTTTATAACAGACTTCATTCGTCATTTATAGCCCCTTCTGGACTAGTGATAATAAATCATCAAATACATAATTGGAATAAAAAAAATTAAACATATGCGATACAATAATGATTAAGTATGTTGAACATAATATATCACCCGGAAGTCTAATGTGACTACAAGTTGCTTCGTCATTGTTTAAGGATCTCTAATCAGCTGTTTCTTTTCTGGATATTTCTCCCTTGTCCAAACTACTTCATCTCTTTACTTTAGCTTTAACTTAGTTTTCTTATTTATTTTTTGAGAAATTTGTTTTCCTTGAGTTTAGGTTGTGATCCCTTGGACACGCCTTATGTATTTTTCAATATTATTAATTTTTCCACTGAAAAAAGTACTAGATATAATTTTATTTTTTTATCTCTATTCCTACCTCTCTCCACTCTAGGAGATTTTTAGGGTTTCAAAACTTCAAGCGGCATTTCTCTTTCAGTACTCAGATCTGTTCAATTTTTGGTGGATTTGAGCAGGTTTACCTTCAATATTTACCCAAAGAGGATCCCCCAGTTTGTGATCATAATTTAGTGACACCATAATTTAGTGATCATCGTGATCCTCCATTTGTTTTCAACTATTTTGATTTGACGCCTCATAAGTATGTTGCTGACCTTTTTTTTTTTTTTTTTTTTTGAAGCATGTATTTTATTATACAAAGATTAAGTTACAATTTGGCGCGGATAAGTGGTACCCACAGAGTCATGATGAATAATTTGACTAATAAAAACCGGGATTGCCTGGTCCCAAATTTTGGTTGACAAATTCCCCATTTGGCTTCCATCTGCTGCATGATTGGCCAATCCATCTGCTGGTTGATTTCCTTCTCTGTAGTTGTGTCGTATAGCAGCCTGCGGAATCTGTTGTATCCTATTCTTTATTTCTTCAATCATCCCTGAGATATGCCAAGGAGGGGGAGTAGGGGAAGTAATAAAGCGCAATAGATTCTCTGAGTCTGTCTCGAAGATAACTTTTGGCCATTGCCTTTCAGCTGCTGTTCTTGAAGCCAAAAGAAGAGCCCAAGTTTCTGCAGTTAAGGCAGTTGTACTTTTTGTAGACGTCTCTGATTTTATGTTATTTTACATTGATATACGCGGAAGTCTTTAAACATGGAGTCAAGATCCATACCGAAAAAGTTAGCTCTAAGCGAAAATTGGCCTGGCGTGGGAAAAAATTATGCAATTCCGTTGTTATATGTTGGTAATGACCTCATAGGCCTCTTTATAGAGTTGTGGATTTTAACTTTTAAGCGTACAACAATGAACAATCTTCACAAGTTTGTATATTTCTATTTCACATGTCAAGGACCAGGAAAGACGTATGTTTGAATGGTTTTCTGGCATCCAAAATCACTAGAGTTTGCGTTGGTACACCAGTTTGTCCGGCAATCATTTCTTGTCGAGTGTCGTCCCCTTCAAAATTACACCTCTACGTATCTTAAATGATCAGTGTTGGATTAATAGCAATGACATGTACACTAGTAGAATGAAGTGCAGCGGTCACTCTAGTAATTTTACTCTAGGGAGCACCCTGTTAAAAATAACACGGGCCGTTAGATCAGCTGGGCTCTCGCTATCTCTTATGCCTTGGAAAAGTAGGATACCCTAAAATAATATCAACAGCCGCCTATATATAAACCACCCTTTATCTGTTCATTTTTTTGTTTTTTTTGGATCTCAAAATTTGTTTCACTCCAAATTCTCTCTCAACAATGGATTCTTCAAGAACATTATTATCTCTCTCCGACATCATCTTTAATTCTCGGTGAAACTAGTAGGAGGACATTTTAGTAAATTACTCAATTCTTCTTATAAATCAACCAAGATTAGGGTTCGGTACAAATTGTTTACAATGTAAGAAGAGAGACCAATAGAGTGAGTGAGTACGGCGGGGTTGAGGGAATGACTATTAACCAGATTTTTTTGCCGATTGAAGTTTTATGATGAAAGTAGTTTTGGTACGATGTGGGAAGCATTTCAGCTTGGAGATCAAAGACAGAAGAGAGACACAGATCTTCTAAAACGTCATAATGACTTTTCCTCTCAAATCTAAGTTATCACTGATCCAATCTGTCTAATGTGCGGTGGATTAAGTAGAATTCCACCATCAAATTTACTGATGGTTGAGATTGAACATTGTGTTTTTTATAGATAATGTCAAATCTGGAAATTTGTTGAAATGGGTGGATCTGTAAAAATAATTATGACTTTATATTTATGAATTTTTGGGCAATATCTATTGTTAATCTGTTAGAAAAATATTTAGTTTAGATTTATAAATGTTATTTAGGTTTATAATAAGCCAAAGTGATTGATAATAATGCTTTTCACTTATTCATAACGCGAAGACTTGTATTGCTGCTGCATATCAGTTTTGAATCATACTGACATCATTGTATTGATGATTTTTCAGTTACATGTTTTTCAATTGATTTCAAGTAAACTTATAATCTCATACCTACCAATGTCTATCATTTTGAGATATGGAAATAATAGTTATAATATGTTGTTTCTTAAATCAAGTTTAGATATGGAAATAATAGTTATAATATGTTGTTTCTTAAATCAAGTTTTGTAAATGCTAAGGTTTTAGTATCCTCCAGAGTGTTTTTTAGATTCTGAACTACAAATGGTCGTTGAGTTTATGTTTCATGGAAAAGAGCCATTGGGTTTGCCAGGTTTGATTGTAATCTATTTGAAGTTAGTTTTGGGTTATTCCTTATCCATATTTGTCATTAATGTTTTTTGACACTGGATACGGTTGTTTTGCACTTAGATTAGTGACTTGAAATTGTTAAAACAATTAGAATTTAGTTCAACTAACTAAGAGCAGATCCTGACCAGCTTCATCAAGGTTAAGAACAGCAGATGACAACTCTTATGGGAGAAAGTTGTGGATATGCAAGGTAACACATTAGCTCCCTTGCCCATGGCCATGTTTAATTCCCAAAATCCTAGCAACATATATATGGTTCGGAGTAAAGCAAACTGATATTAACTAACTCAATTTTTACGACCCACACAATATAGAGTCTTTGGTCCTTAAGTGAAAGTCATTATTGGAAATGTGCATAATATGGTTGAAACGGAGTGTGTGGAGTAAAAAAGGTTTTTTTTGGAAGATGTCTACACTTAAATTGGCCACGGCTAAAACGAAGAGTCTTGAATTAATTCAATCAAATTTTATCGGACACTCATACAAATGACCATTTTATCGGACACTCATACAAATGATAAGACAAATAGTATGATTAACTACCCAAATAAGATAACAGACCTAGCAAACTTGAGAAGTGATCTTGCGAAATGGTATGCCATAAAAGAGAAATTCTGGAAAGATAAAAGTAGAGACCAGAACATTGCCGTAGGGGATAGGAACACAAGATTTTTCCACAATAGAGCTAAACAGAGATTTAGAAGAAACAGAATTGAAATTCTTAAAGATGAAAACAATGTTTGGTTAAACACTGAGGAGGAAATTTTTGAATGTATAACAGGTCACTTTCATAAAATTGCTACCACTGTCAATCCTGAAATTGACCAGGGTATGATGAAACTTATCCCAAATACTATAAATCAAGAGGATAATGAAATGTTGTGTGCCAACGTTACAGATCATTTGGCTTAAATATTGTTTTTTCCGGATATACGATTGATCTGGAAAAAAATACAGAAGGTCAGGGCCATTGAAATGCCACATCTGGAAATTTGTTAAGATGGGTAGATCTGTAAAAGAAATGATTTTATATTTATGAATTTCTGGGTAATATCTGTTGTTGGTCTGTTACAAACAATATTTAGTTTAGATTTATAAATGTTGTTTGGTTTTAGAATAAGCCAAAGTGATAGATGATTATGCTGGTCACTTACTCATAAGGAAGACTTTGTATTGCTGCTGCAGATCAGTTTGGAATCATAATAACATCATTTCTTGTATTTTGTTTAGTTTTATTTTGATTATATAGCATTATGAACCTAATACTATGATATTCGGCTTTGTGCACACTTTAACATATTTCGATTATCATAGTATGAAGTATGAACCTAATGCTAGTTAAATTCAAAACCATTCCATGAGAAAGTAGAGGGATCCAAGATCACAGTTTAAAAAGACCTGCTACTTCATCAAATTGACAAGCCATCAAACTCAATTGAATCCTTTTCCATGTCCCTCTCTGAATAAAATCAACAAGCATGCATTGAAGAATAAAGGAAAGTGATATAAGATCATAGTTTAGAAGAAAGTCCACTTGGTCGCTAAAGAACCAATGCAGCCTCTCATTCTCATTTTTTACTCGAAATCCTTGAAACTGATCAATTGCGCTCTTTAATGTACATATTGAGATGTGCGAGATTTGGCTTGGTCTGGCTATTGAACTAACCAGTCTTTCCTATCCTAGATATTTGGGTGCAACCAAATATCCATTCCATTGGGATAAGTTCAAGGGTATATTGGTAATCACACAATATTTCTAAAAAACAACCAGTTCCTAAAATTTCGGTAAACATTGAGTAAGGTGGAGGCTGGCAGTGTGAGCCAGACGGCGTTAATGAAATACCAGTCACCGGTCTCTGCTGAGAGTGTGCCGTTTGCAGAATCTAATGCATCTGAGTTTTGGTATCATGTGGGAACCTTTACACATATCTTGGAGATCAAAGGGAGAGAATAAAGACTCACAAATCTATGAAATTGCCCATCATAATGACTTCTCCTCTCAATTTTATGTTGTATTTTGTTTTTCAGGCCTCAGATCGGCAGCAGCTCTCAGTCTCGGATATTTTATTGGTAAGATCTGTAAAACAGTGATGTTTAATATTTTGATTGTCTTCTTAGCCCACAATATTGAAGGTTATTTTTCGATTTTCCCATGCAGGGACGGTCCCATTTATAATGTGAGACCTGATCTCCAAATTTTTATGAATTCGATTATCATAGTATGAAGCTACATGACATGTTTCTGATTATGGAGAATGGAGTACCGACCTTATTACAACCAATGTACGGTATGTATCATTTGTTTGAAGTTTGATATCATCGACATGCCACAACTGCTGAAATGGTAGTCATCTGCAAATTTTTTTGAAGATCTAATATATTGGATATTTTTATTTTGAAGTCCCATATTGGCAGTAGTTTCTTGCCAAGATCTGTAAAATAATATCAAGACCTGATCTAGGTCCGACTGATGTCAGTCTTGAGCTTCAAGTTTTATGGTAGGATGCCTATAATGTTTTGTTATCGGAGAATATTTTAGGTATGTATCATTTGTTGGAAGTTTGGGTCATTGACATGCCATAACTGTTGAAATGGTAAACATCTGCAGTATTTTTATTGGTATAATCATTGCAGTAACTCAAAAGATGTATGCTTCTAGTTAGGAGATGGATTGGGACAAAGTATGATAATTGATTTTAGTTGGACAAAATATCAGGGTGTGTTCATATCTAAGATTCCGGTAGTGTTTGTACTTGTTACTTTTGCTTACCTGAACAAATTTTAGAAAAATTATGCTTATCTTAAAGATTGGTTCATATCAATGCTGGTTATGCTCAAATGGCTAGTTTAGATGTACTTTATCTATATATGTGGCGTTTCTAGAATCAGATGGATCTGGGTTTGGGTATTTTGTGGGAACCTTTACAGATATCTTGGAGATCAAGTGCTGAAAAGAGTGACACAGATCTGAGAAATTGGCATAATGACTTCTCCTATCAAATCTATATTGTAATTTTTATGTGACTCCTGATACAGCACCACCCTGTCTCTGAGTTCTTGTCTTGGTAAGATCGGTAAGATCTTTGTAATGCCCTTGGCTACTTCTGTATATTCTTTCTTTCTTCTATAAATTTTTTTGTTGTATTGATCAAAAAAAAAAAATAGTATGTCTTGTATTCTAAGTTAAATATAGGTGCATGGCAAGTCTTGTATTCTAAGTTATGTATAGTATGTCTTGTATTCTAAGTTATGTATAGTATGTCTTATCAATTCTTTTAGTTGATAGATACCCTCTTGATCGACTAATTACATCAAAATTAAAAGTGTTGTCGCGGATCGGCTTGTCCCCTCTAGTCAACAAAATAGCGCATCTCCAAGGGTTGGCTGAAATAAACTTTAATACTAAGTTTACCATCGCTTATTGGTTTCGTCAGCAGCCTCAGTTCAAAGGGATTACTCTTCAGTATTTCATGCTTAAATGGAAACTTGTAGTCTTTGAACCCCCACGAGCCTGTAGTTTGTAAGTTTGAGCTTTTTATTTTAGTTTGTAAGTTTGAGCCTGTAGTTTACTTTAAGTTTGTTTTCCGGTGTTGTCTGCTGTTTCTTTGGTTCTTGTTGTTTCATGGGTCGCTCAATGCTTCCCCTTTTGGTCGGTGTTGTCTGCTGTTCATGCTTTATGGACCTTTATCTTTTTAATAAATTCAATTTACGATAAAAAAAAATACCAAAATTCAAAATTAGATGATACTAAAGCTTTCTAAAATTCACAAAATTGGTCAAAAAGACCAAAATCAACGATTCCTGGGTGAAAAAGACACTTAGGTTTTGATACTGTTTAAATAGCCAAAAATTAAAAAGATACTGTTTAAATGGACAAAAATTTAAAAATAGTCAGGATGTAACCAGTTTCATCCTGTCCATTTGCAAATATTTTTTTCTTTTTTTTTATTTTACACAGGATGCATCCAGTTTCATCCTTGCTATTTTTTTAAGTATAAGCCAGGATGAATCCAGTTTCATCCTTGCTATTTTTTTTTGGTTATTTCACCCGAAAATTTTTTACTCGTCCATTTGAACCGTGTTTTAAATTTTTTTGGACAAATGACCCATTTTCTCTCTAAAATTTTGGATATTAGAACACGGTAGAACGAATTTTTTGGGACTGCTTGTGATTTAGCGGTCTTCGGTGGTGGGATAAAGGGCTGGCCGTGTTAATATTTTTGACGAAACCACTAGTAACTAGCAAGTCCCCATATGAACCTGCCTCTGTGGTGATTTGGATCTAAAAACATTGACATGCACCCATTCTCCGGTCTCAACGTCGGCAGAAAAAGAATGAAGGCTATTATTGGGGCGTCACACTCCATTAGAGGGGCTTGACTTGGATATTTGGTGACCAAAAATCTGGTTAAGGGATATTTTGATTCCATATCAATTTGTCAAAATTACCCTTCAATTAAAACTACTAAAAATAGATGAGGAAGAAGCAAACTGATCCTAGTGATGGTAATCAACAACTCAATCAACCTCAACTTCATCCTCAACTCATTCCACCGATTCAATCAATTGAAGAATCATGTTTTCAAACTCCTCAACAACAACCCATGGTGTATGTAAGGTAATAATCAAACAAACCCATCTTTTTGTACCCGTTTTGTGCTTAAATCGAATGAAATCGAAGTAAAAATAGGATTTTATTTACTTTCTGCTAGTGTTAGGCCTGGGTACGGTATTAGATTTTTCAATCGTAATTTAGTTTTTGAAGAACTTACGCCAAGGTTGAGTTCAATTCAAGCGTAAACTTTGATTTGCATGTCGTTTACGTCTAGGTTTAGTTGATTTCCAGGTGTAATTCCAATTTACGCCTACGTTTAGTTGATTTCCAGGCGTAATTCCAATTTTACGCCTAGGTTTAGTTGATTTCCAGGCGTAATTCCAATTTTACGCCTAGGTTTAGTTAGTTGTTTTCCAGGCGTAATTCCAATTTTACGCCTAGGTTTAGTTAGTTGTTTTCCAGGCGTAATTCCAATTTTACGCCTAGGTTCAGTTGATTTCCAGGCGTAATTCCAATTTTACGCCTAGGTTTAGTTGATTTTCCGGGCGTAATTTAGGACGTAGCTAGGTTTAATTAATTAAACTAAAGCCAAACAAGGATTGTTTAGTCATTACACAATTATTTCCGATAAAGGATTTTTGAAATTACTTACGGGTGACCCGTTTTTGTCCTATTAGGTGACGCCCCTCTAATGCAATGTGTCCCCAATAATAGCCTTCAAAAGAATATGATTCATTTCCATCGAAACCTTTTATTACTTTCCACGTGTCTTAAAATCATCATCCGAACTAGCCGCTGGATCAGACAATAAGAAACAAATGGTTAACCCTAAAATATACTAGAGTTATAAATTTTGAAGGAGTGGCTTCATTCAGCATTTCTTCTCTGTAGTGGTAGGAGTGAACCAGAGTGGCGGCGATAAAAGAGAATATCCTAACACTATTTTCTTTTGCAGATCTTAAAACCCAGAAGCAACTACAGATACAGATCAAATCAATGATATTCTCCACAAAATAATGACAGATAGAAGATACTTCAACACCATCAACACGTACATCTCCAACACACAATGATTTCTCCTCTCAAAAACTCAACGTGTTTTTCAACCTTTCTTCGATCCTTGTGTAATCTTGTTGGACTGGATTGAGTTGACGGGTTACTGATGTGCGAATAAAAATGTGTAATCCCAAGTTACTCGGTTGACATGCACCTCCAAACTCAAGTCGCAGCTACAGAGAAAATAGTTTCATTTCCATCAAAACCTTGTGTAATACCTTCCACTTGTTTCAAAAGTCTAATCCCAACCGTCAATACTTATGCATCATTACATATGGTCGGTTATCTACCACGAACGAGCACCTAGCCTGGGTCAAACAATACGAACCAAATGAACAACTCACATTAACCCTAAAATTGACGGGCAGCTGCGGGGCAGGTCTGATAAAGATTAAGTGAAGTGTCTTCATTCAGCTCTTCTTCAAAGTTGTAGCAGTAGGAGTGACACTGAGGGGCGGCGATAAAAAGAAAGAAACCCTAAAATTCATTTTTTATTCTTTAGATCTTAAAACCCCAAAATAACTACAGATCTTCACAATGATTCTCATCCTAAAAAAGTAATCATGGAAGATAGAAGATATTTCATCAACACCATCGACAAATACATCTTCAATTAGCATAATGATTTATCTTCTCAAAAACTCAATGTATCTTCCCTCTTTTCTTGGATATCCTTGTCAAGCAAAGTGGTATTTATAAACAAGAAGAAGAGATGGGTAATAATCTTATTGATTTTTTCATGATATTGTTTGTTTATTAGTGCTTGTTTCTCACTTGTTTAATTATTTATATCCTGAGCAAAATATCATACTCTTTTGATTGCTTCACAATACCATTGGCTCCCTTTTGATTAATTAGCAACCTGGCGAGTGAACTTTGTAAAACAGGAGTTGCAGTGGGAGATGGTGATCTGAACTTTAGTCCTAATGTGGTTACTTGTGCCTTTTTGATTTTTGGATTTTGCAAACAACATAAATTGCAAGTAAAAAACTTCCAGATTCATATTATTATGCAATATGCATTGGCTAATTGGCCTTAGGTTTCTATCTTGTGCCTACACATTTTAACAATTCTAGGAACGCACTTTCTGGTTCTCTCCGACAAGTAGATAACTCGGAAAGTATGGATGAGTGAGTGGCACTGTCCAATAACAAGTTGATCGGGAAAATACCATAAGTTGATGTTTGCGCCTAAGGCTGTTCATACTCATAGGGGGGGCAGACAATACTTATAACTAATGAGTGGCCAGAGAACAAGCCATAGAAAGCCAGACATACATGCAAATAACATCAATCTGAATTATTGTTAAGCTTTTCATACAATCTTGAAGGATACTAACATTTCACATACATAATCTTGAAACATCTCAATAAATAAAATATTTCACATACATGTTAAGCTTTTCATACAATCTTCAAGGATACTAACATTTCACATACATAATCAATGTGGCAGATATTTAGCTTGAGATGAAAGCTTCTATTTCATATGAGGCTGTTCCTAAAGAACAAACACCGTTGGAAAAAGAAGACATTATAATTTTTTGAGAGGAGAAATCATTATGCTCGGAATGTTGTTGTCGATGAAGATGTTGATGTTTTAGTTTTCTGAATTATGATTATGAGAGGAGAAATCATTATGCTCGGAAAGTTGTTGAGATTGGTAGATCTGTAATAAAATTATGATTTTGTATTTATGAATTTCTGGAAATATCTATTGTTGTTAGTCTGTTAGAATATCTACTTTAGATTTATAAATGTTGTTGGGCTTTGATGATAGTAATGGCAATTGAATTCTTTTAAAGAAATCCCGATTATAGTTTGCCATAGTGATGATAATGCTTGTCTCTTATTCATAAGCAAGACCTGTATTGCAGCTGCATATCAGTTTTGGATCATAATAGCATCATTTCCTCTATCTTTGGTTTCATTTTTATTAAACAAAATGAAATAGAGATCAGTTTTGAATGAGACTTGCATTTCAATTATCATCCGAGGTCTGAAATGGAGATGTAACCATCCAAGGAAAAAGGATGAAATAAAAAGATATATAAAAACATACGTGGTGGTCATGTCAAAGGAAAAACGAGCAGAATTGGTCAAACTCAAAGGACAACACATTGTGGAGTCCATGAAGCCAAGTGTTGATGAGATATGGGATTTTTAATGGACTCAAATTCAAGTGAAAACCATTGTAGTTTAGTAACTACGGTTGCCAAGATCTTACAAGAAAATGATTGTAATCTAGCTCGGTTTGAGAAGTTGATGTTATTTTGCTTTTAATTTCCTAGAAACTTTGAACGGCTTAGCTTTATGAAGTTTCCAGGTAGAGCTTAGTAGTATAATTAAAAGATTTAATCCACAGACCACTGGAGAAAAGTTGATATCTTATTTGCAGTTTCAAATGTTGCATAAACAATGCTAGTTCAATTCTAAACCATCCCATGATACTTTGCAACAGTTGAAATGAGTCAATTCCTCAAATTAAACAAATTACATAATAGATGTCAAAACAGAATTGAGATTTAGCTCTGACTGAGTATTGGGGTCATTTTTCTTGTATTGATGTTTCTGTTAAGGTCGGGCACTCGGGCTTCTTCTAGCTATCGAACTAAACTTCTGGTCTTTTGTGCCCATGTGCTCAGAGAAAGAATTAATGAGACTGATTTTTGCTCTAAACATAAACATATCACAATAAGCCAGTGATGGAATTTCAGCTGTTGCTATTCTTATATTGATCATGCCAATATTGCTGCTTGCTATTG
Organism: Papaver armeniacum; assembly: GCA_023531295.1. NCBI lineage: Eukaryota > Viridiplantae > Streptophyta > Magnoliopsida > Ranunculales > Papaveraceae > Papaver > Papaver armeniacum. Next base: position 222,927 of record JAJJWW010005972.1, read on the forward strand.
TGCATATTCGTTTATTGTGCATACTCGGCTTTGTAAATCGTTTTGTGTTGGATGGATACCTTGAGTTCCATCCTCATCTACACCATAGTCCAGTCTCACTATTATACACGTTGGGCTCCAGGCAGCATTGGGATTACCCCATGGGTACTTTAGTAAATTATCCCATTCTTGTTATAAAATCAACCAAGCCCTAGGGTTTGAGAGTAAGAGGAGAGAGACTATCAGTGAGTGTGAGTAAGTGAAGGAGGCGGTGTTGAGGGAAGAACCAGTTATCGGAGTTCGAGTTCTGTGCCGATTAGAAGTTGGCAGGTTGCCGTTACCGAAATCATATGGATCGGAGTTTTGATATGATGTGTGGAAGCTTTTGGCATAGCTTGGAGATGAAAGTCAGAGAAGAGAAACAAGATCTTTGAAATGTCATAATGACTTATCCTCTCAGAAACAAGATCTTTGAAGCTTTTGTATCCCTGAAAGATCTTGAAGGTGAGTTTAGCACCATACGAACTCCATCACAGAAGTTATGGATGAATGGATATGGAGAGCACATGTTTTTTACTAAATATTCAGCGCATTAAAGAGACCTGGGACATGTACAACTGGAAACGAAATCGGTAGATCTGTAAAAATAAATTGTGGTTTTTTTGGTGCTCGATGGAAACTCTCCGATTAGAATAAGCCAAAGTGATTGATGATAATGCTTGTCACTTATAAAGAAGACTTTATATTGCTGCAGATTAGTTTTGAATCATAATAATAACATCATTTCTTGAATTTTGTTTGGTTTTATTTTCATTATACTAATTTTTCAATTACATGCTTCAATTATCATAGTTTGAACCCAATGGTAGTTCAATTCAAAACCATTACATGATACTTTGCAACAGTTGAAATGAGTCAATTCCTCAAATTAAACAAATTACAATATAGACCCGCTAATTCAAATTTATCAAGCCGTCAAACTCATCTGAATCTTCATCCATCTCCTCTCTCTGAATAAAATCAACAAACATGCATTGAAGAAAGAAGAGGGATCTAAGATCATAGTTTAAAAAATCTTCCACTTGGTGGCAACCGAAGATGGTTAGTTTTTGAAGACAAGTCCATCCTCTTAAATCTGGTACAAACATTAGGACCGGACAGTCTATCAAACGCAGATTCTTTGAAGAACCAAGTCTTGACTTCATACTTTTTATTTACTCGAAATCCCTGAAACTGATTGCACTCTTTGATATTTAAACTTGCCAATATCTTCTAAATACAGAAGTCAGGGACAACAATTGAAAAAAAAAAAAAAAAAAAGTTTGTTCCACCTTATGCCGGTAATATTAGCTTAGTTTGTGATCCACCTCCGGTTACCATATTACAAAGTGACGTGTTTATGGATGTTAAGACAAGTGTTTTGAATAACAGAATTGAGATTGGTTTATATGAAAGAAAAAAATACCTGATGTTTTGTGGAATGGTTTGTTGCATTGAGTTGCCTGTAATTGGGTGTGAGTCAAGGCCTCACCAGATCGAATTATGATTCTCAAGGATACAATTTGGACTACAGGGTAGCTTTGACGAGTATGGGTCTTCTAACTTTTGATTTGTTTTAACTTTTGAGGTTTGTGTTAAGGTTTGGGGTCTTCAAACTTTTGAGCTGTCTTTGGTAACCCGTCAGTCCAATGTGCTCAGAGACACGGAAGAATGAAATTTTATCATACTAGGCCAGTGAAGGAATTTCAACTGCTGATATTCCAATACTGATCAAATGAGCTGAAACTTTGTGCTCTGATATACAGGTAAGCATGGGGCTGCAATATTGCTATGGGGGTGCAGTATTTATACACTTTAAAATGACAAAGTAGTCATCAGTTGTACCATGTGCTGCAATTCTACTGCGGAAATTGATTTAATTCAAGGGTATTTTAGTAAATCACCCAATTCTTCTTATAAATCAACCGATCCTTGAGGTTTCGGTAGAAGTTGTTGACAGAGTAAACTCTAGAGTCCAGCAGCGTGACTTAGTGCGGCGGCGTTGAGGGAAAAACTATTCACCAGAGTTCTCTGCCGGCTGGAAGTTTCAGTTTCAGGATCAGATGGGGGGTTATGATCATGAAAGTGGTTCTGGTATGATGTGGGAATCTCTTAACATAGCTTGGAGTTCAAAGAGAGAAACATATCTTTCAAAATTGTCATAATTACTTCTCCTCTCAAATCTTTGTTGTTGGATATCCCTCTGGTGAGTTGAGGATGAATAAGAACTCAACCACCAGAGATTTTAGTCTTGGGTCTTTGTTGTTGTATAGTCATGAGTTTTCTAGAATTTTGTTCTTAAGATATGGATAGATCTGTAAAAAAAATTACACAGGTTAGAGCCACTAAAATGCTTAATCTGGAAATTTGTTGAAATTGGTAGTAGATCTGTAAAAAGAACAATATCTCCTATTAGTCTATTACAAGTTCTTAGTATAGATTTGTGATTTATATAAATGTTTTTTGGTATTTGATGATAGTAATGTAATGGCAATGGAATTCTTTGATAGAAACTCCGATTAGAATAAGCCGAAATTGATAATTCTTGTCACTTATTCATAAAGAAGACTAATTGATAATGCTTGTCACTTACTCATAAAGACTAATTGATACTGCTGCTGCATATCAGTTTTGGATCATCATAACATCCATCATTTCTTGAATTATATTTAGTTTCGTTTTATTATACTGAAGATTTTTCATAGTAACGAAGATTCATGAAAAATTACAAATCAACTTTTGACATTGTTCTCTGAAGTCTGAACCATCAAAAACCCCTGGTGTTGAGTGTTCACAACGTGGTTACATAGATTTTACAGACCATCTTTATTAAGATTATCAAAGTAAGGATACTCCATTGTTTGCTGAAATCCTCGGTTAAGGGTGGTAGCGTAGCATTTTCTATTAACACGTACAAAGTGCATCATAGAATGGTGCCATGTGATATTCGTCAATCGTCATGACGGTTATAACAATCAGAAATTGAGTTCAACTCAGCAAGACCAGATCTTAACCACCATCATCAAGGTTAGGAACATCAGATGATATACATCTCTGTGGGAGGAAGCTGTGGATATGACATTAGATTACTTTTAAGTTAGACATCATTTGGGCACAAAAATGTTGAAATATGAGTTGGTTAGGAGACGGTTTTCAGGATAAGTATATAGGATCAGTTATGGGTCAGTTATGTCTGTAAAGTCTATGTATAAATACATGTCATAGGTCAGTGAATATAGTATTATCTTGATTATCATCAATGTAATCTGTGTGTTCTTCATCATGTTTTCACTCTCTGCCCGATCTCTATGACAATCCAACAAAAAAAAGCTTGCATTGATATCTCCCTACATGTTGTTAAATCATTTTCGTCTCCTGAGTTACTCTTTAGTCGTATCTACCGGACAACTCAAGCATGGTTAGGTTCTTATCTTAGTTTGTTAATTGCTTTATATCAACCTTTTCTTTAGGTCGTTGAGTGCGGGTACTGGTATATAAGTATTGTTGGAAATGAGAACGGTGGTTCTGTACCAGCTGTTCTCTAAAAAATGGATTTGGTGGACACGTTCAGCGCCATTGAAATGCCACTAACTGAATACTTGTTGAAACGGGTAGATCTGTAAAATGTTTATGATTTTTGGTGCTTGATTCGAATAAGCCATTGATGATAATGCTTGTTGCCTATTCGTAACAAAGACTTGTATTGCTGCTGCAGATTGGCTTTGAATCATACTGACATTATTTCTTTTATTTTGTTTAGTTTCATCTTCAATGATATTTAAATTATCATCCGAGGTCTGAAATAGAGATTGTGTTTAAAAAGATAGTAACCATCATCCAAGGAAAAAAGATGAAAAAGTGCAAATCAACTTTTGGATATGTTATCTTAACGATCAAGTGTGTGTTAAAAACATTGTTGAAATCCTCTGCCAAGGGTCGTAATTAATGCAACATTTCCTTTTAACGCGTATAAAGAAGCATCACTGGATACCCAAAATCGTAGCAAAAAAAGATCTAATATATGATGAAGAGAATCTGTTCAAACCCAATGATTGTGATTAGCTGAGCTCCAAAGGAAAGAGTACCTTGATTGGAGACAAAGTGCAAATCAACTTTTGGATTTGTTATCTTAACGATCAAGTGAGTGTTAAAAACACTGTTGAATAGATTTTGGAAACATCGATCTTTATTAAGGTCATCAAAAAGTAATAGAATGCATATTATCCTGTTTACCTTAAAGTGGATTTTTCAGTAAGGATTGTACGAAGTTGCAATGGTCTTTTCCTATGTAGTAGTTGCCAGTGTGATGGTAAGAAATGTATTTATTTTGCATGCTGGTTACTAGCTTAGTTAAGTTTGTTATATTAGCTTACAAAGTGGTATGTTTTTTGAATGTCAAAACAAGTGTTTTTAAAAACAGAATTGAGATGTGCTCCTCAGCAATCCCAAGGGTGTTAGTTTGATGGTCTAAACATACCATACTAAGCCAGTGAAAGAATTTCAACTGTTGTCCTTCCTATACTCATCATGTCAATAGTGCTGTACTGCTTTCTCCTCATTTTCTTGATCAACCAAGAAGGTGCATATTCAGCTTTGATATTGCTATGAGGGCGCAGTATTTATACACTTACAAATGACAAAGCAGTAATCAACTGTACCCTGAGCTTGCAGTTCACATTCCTGTGTTAACTGGGCCTTGCACATTGGGCAAAACAATTGCAACTAGTCCAAGGGTAGTTTAGTAAATCACACAATTCCTCTTATATAAGGGGTTTTCTAGGGTTCGGCAGAAGAAGTTGTTTAAATAGAAAGAGTATAGATACCACCAGCAGTGTGAGTGACTGCGGCGGCAGTGAGTGAAAAGACTATATACCGGAGTTCTCTGCAGATTAGGAGTTTCCGTTTCCGAGATCAGATGTGGAATTATGAGAGTAGTTTTGATTATATGTGTGAAGCACTACAAATAGCTTGGAGATCAAATAGAAGTGAAACACAGTTCTTTCAAAATTGTCATAATGATTTATCATCTCAAATCTAAATTGTTACCGGTTCTAGAAGGAATTTCTGATGGAATTTCAAATGGTTACCGGTTCTAGAAGGAATTTCTGATGGAATTTCAAATGGAGGAGTTTCCAATGGAATTTCACCACCCTAATGACTTAATGAATCTTATGGACAATATCTACTGTTAAACATTAATGTTTAGTTTAGATTTGTTAATGTTGTTGGGTTTTTGATGATAGTAATGACAATGGAATTCTTTGATAGAAACTCCAATTAGAATAAGCCATAGTGATTGATGATAGTGCTTGTCACTTCTTATTCGTAACCAAGACTTTGTATAGCTGCTGAAGATCATAATAACAAAATTTCTTGTATATATATTTTTTAGTTTCAATTTGATTTTCCAATTGTCATCTGAGGTCTGAAATATAGATGGTGAATAACAAGATAATGGTTAATTTTTAACGTCAATCCAATAAATTACTATGGCACTCTCAGGGAAACCCTTAAGAAATTCAACAAACCTGAAAAACATTGCTGGGATGTAGATAGCAATGTGGGAAGCAGTGTCCTGATGGAACTTTTCTGACGGCAGTTGTGGCTATCATTTTTTGGGGACAAGCCTTTTTCTAGGGGACCATTGTTTTATAAGGCCATCTACCCTATAATTATAAGGGATGTCCTAAAGTAGTGATATTACCAATTTGTCCTTAATCCTAATTAAAATTAAAACTAAACTAATAACTACCAAAGTTTAACCTAATCCTAATCTATTAAAAAAAAACAAAAATCAGACCCTCCCCTGCCCCTGCCCTAGCCGCACACAAACTGGTTTTGAGAAAGAAAAAAAGTTGGTTTGATTTTGATTCATTTAGAAATCATCAAAATAGGGTTCAAATGGAAGTTTAACCTATATATAAGACATCCAGGATTGTTTACATAAGGTTTTGGTTTGGTTGGTTTGATTTTGATTCGTTTAATTGAATAGAAATCATCAAAATAAGGTTCAAATGAAAGTTACATTTCCTTGTTCGGTTTGGAGGAGTTTCAAAAAAACCCTAATTTCTTAACCGAACTTCCTGAAAGGAAGAACACGAAGAACAGTTCGGTTCCTTGGGATTTAAAATTAGGTTACCGAATCGCCAGTTCGGTTGGTTCGCAATGAAGGCTAAAACTATTTTCTAACCGAACATTACCAATATTACAAAAAAATAAAAAAAAAAAAATAAAAAAATCCAATGTAACCGAACTGTGCTATTTTGCTCACTATGTTGAATTTTGATTTAACAGAACTTGTCCCACTATGTTCGGTTGGTTCGCATATCACAAACTTGGGGATCCTTTTTGGGTATTGGTTTGGCGGTTTACAGCGTGCGGCGTACACTACGCCCGTCATAAGGAAGTGTCATAAGGGTGAGGCGGTTAGTAAATACATGGAGTTAAAAGTGAAACGTTCATGGGACATCAATTCCATACGTTAATTTTTTTATGGAACATCAATTCCATGCGTTAACGATTTTATGGAACATCAAATTCCATGCATACGGTTACCACCTCCTCCCATTTACTTACCCATTTTTCCATTCCTTAATGAGACCAGGGTACGTTTCACTTCGACTTGTATAAATAGGTCTTACCTATTTCCACAGAACAACAAGTTCAATTGGGAATACATAACACTCAGAAAATACTTGATAGCTTACCATTCGTTAGCCTTCCCACTTTTCTGATACAAATCGTAGTAACACAACTACTCTTCCAGAATCAACTATTCTGGTCTCATCACATTCCTTGCTTCCCTCTCCAAAATCAACCCATTCTCCTTCACTTTGTGACCGAAGCAAGTCTGGAACGGCCATTTCTTGGTTTAGGCCGGACTTGTATAGATTGATTTCTCGAATCTAAAGTACTCCCTTGCAGTACATTGTTTAGGGTCTAAATTGTTTCTCACCCGTACACCCAAAATTACCGAAATCCGCAGAAACCATTTTCACCTACAGACAATTGGCGACCACAGTGGGAGATTGATCTTTCGGTTACAATGTCAATTTTCGACCATCGACCTTATGCTTCGACCCAGACATCAAGACGGCAGAAGCAGGCGATCCGCTCAGGGATCGATTACTCAGTTACCAGGCGACCCGATAACCAGTCCTGACACGGCAAGGGACGACTGGGGACTTCCCAGAGGTTAAAAGAAAACGATCCGCTCAGGTACCAACGACCCTTATCAAGTGACTCAGGGACGAACGGGGACTTTTCACAATCGGCGGTGTTTTCCACGAAAGTCGGGCTTGCACCTGACTCGTTTTTCGTTAGCAGATCCAAAAAACCGAGTAAGTCTTGCCTAGACAAAATACATTGGTTTACTATTTCAAGTTTTCACGGGAATGATAAAACCGATAGCCATGTTATGTTTCATCCCATGTCATCTACCAACACACAACGTTCATGTTTCCAAGAAGCGGAGGTCGAAAGGTTGTCCAAAAAGTTTGTGTTACTTACAATCATAACCAAAAACGACATCATCCTAAAACAGTTCATCCAGAATAATAATCTGAAACCCTCATAGGTAACACTTGTCTATCAACCCAAAAATCCAGAAAATCAAAACCATAAGCTAGGTGTTTTATTTGCCTTTAAAAAAAAAATAGAAGAATTTCAGAAAACAAAAGCACATTCAAAGGAAGCCATTCAACAGTGTTTTACTCTTCTCGAAGAAGGCGTCCTTCATCATTTGGAGGACCGCCTATCTCAGCTCCAACTTTTTGGACAACCTTTCGACCTTCGCTTCTTGTTGTTTGACCACGTTCGCAGAAGGACCTTCGGTCACCTCGGCCTGTAACTTTTGGATCACAGAGAAACCATAACGCCCAGTTATTTGCGGAATCCGTCACCTACCCGTACGTACCTACTTTGCGTAATAACGATTACCAGTCACTATTGATGAGGTAGCCGACACTACTACGGTGATATTCAAAGAGAAGAACAAGTACTTCTACAAGTTTATGAATGACATACCAACGGCTAAGGTTTACACCAGTTCGGAAGAACAATATTTCTAGAAAACAAATTGGAAGAGAAACGCTAGAGTACAGACCTGGAATATGCTTGACCACTTTATCGCTACTGCACCACGCCAAGCCAGCACCGTGCCAAGCCAACAGTTCGCGTCGGGGTATGACCTTGTTCGGTGGTACCGAGAACCATCTAGTCTTGGTTCATTAAGGTTTGATTTGTACTCTATGGTCATGTCTTGTCATTTTGTGGAATTTCCAACAGCTCGGTTGAAGCAGGTTATCATGAATTCTTATTTTGCATTTTAAACCCTGCAGGGTATTGATGGCTCAAGAGTTAAGAAAGCAATGGAATTGGTTTCCTAATTGGAGGTTTGACTTCCGTGCACATATCTGATTGGGTTCCATAATCCATAGTCTTCTGTAATCCTACTGTTTAGTTGGATAAGTTGACTCTAACGTGATATTCAATTGAGTTAGAAGAAAAAAAACGCCCTCTATCGACCTAATCAAATGTGGTAACAAGATGTTGAGTCTGAATTTATGCACAAGGAGAAGAGGTGGCTGGAGTAATAGAAAAAATAAAAGGTTAATTGGTGAAATAGACATATACCCAAGTCAGATAAACTTTATTACCTCTACAGAGGCATCAGGAGAAACCTTCTTAATTTGAAGAAATGCAAACTTAGCAGCAGCCTCATCTGACATCTTCCGATTACTGTAAGTATAAGATATGTAGTCGGTTGTGCACCCATAACGTAAGCAGATATTGGCATATCAATCATAAATGAAATATTAGCTTAGTTTACGTTCCACTCTGGTCACTGTATTAAAAAGTGAAATGTGTATGGGTTTTTAATAACAGAATTGAGATTTGATCTGGTGTTTTGTGGAATGTTATGTTGAATTGAGTTGCCTGTAATTGGGGGCGTGTCCAGGCCTCCCCAGGATTATGAATCTTAAAGATATATTTGGCCTCTTTTGTATTCGAGGTTTCTGTTAAGGTCGGGCCTCTTGTAGCTATTCGGGCAAACCTTCTGGTGTTTGGTGCTCGGAGAAGAATGAACTGTTTGTTGCTCTAAACCTATCATAGTAGGCCAGTGATGGAATTTCAACAGCTGCTATTCCCACAATGATCATGCCAATGCTAGTGCTTTCTCCTTCTTTGCTTGATCAAATGAGCTGAAACTACATATTCAGCTCTAATACATCTAATGCCTGAGGTACGATATTGCTATGACAAAGTAGTTCACATTCCAACTGTGGAAATTGTATTAACCGGGCCTGCACATTGGCACTAGTCCAAGGGTATTTTAGTACCTCACCCAATTCTCTTGGTATAAATCAACGAAGCCTTAGGTTTCGGTTGAAGTTGTTTACAGAGTTAGAGTAGAGACCACCAGCAGCATAAGTTACTGAGGCGGCGCTGAGGGAAAGACTATTAGCCGGAGTTCTCTGCCGATTAGAAGTTGTCGTTTCCTAGATCTGATGGGAAGTGACGATGAAAGTAGTGTTGGTTTGGTGTGGGAAGCTTTTCACGTAGCTTGGAGATCAAACAGAGAAACAAATCTTTCAAAAATGTCATAATGACTTATCCTCTCAAATCTAAGTTGTCTTTGCTTTCAATCCAGCCGGTGAGTTGAGCATATTAACGGAACTCCACTACCAAAGTAAAGATGGATTTTCTTTTTAAGATATGGTATGATTTCAGATCTGTAAAAAAAAATATATTATAATTTCATATTTCTGGGAAATATCTGCTGTTAGTCTGTTACAAATATCCAGTTTATATGATAATAATGTAATTGCAATAGAATTCTTCGATGGAAACTCCGGTTAGAATAAGCCAAAGTGATTGATGATAATGCTTGTCACTTCCTATCTATTTAAAAATAAAAAAGACCTGTATCTTCAGCAGATCAATTCTTGTATTTTATTTTGATTTTTCAATTTTCATCCGAGATCTGAAATATAGATGTTGATTGACAAGATAGTTTACTTTTTTTTTTTTTTCAAAAAAAAAATTAAACAAAGAATGTGCTGGTGATGAGACTGTTGGTATAATATACACCTGATCCTAGCACTTCAGCGAGATGGTGTCGGCTATCAAACTAACTAACCAGTCTTTCATATCCTGTAAATCTTACACTAGGCCAGCGAACGAATTTCAAATAATGTTGCTCTTTGAACACTAACTCAATACTGCTTCTACTGGTTGCTCAACTTGATCTGAAAATAGTTCTAATCGGCAGATATCTCCTGTTAATAGTTCTTTCCTCCCTCAACGCCGCTTCAATCACTCACTCAAGCTGCTCGTTTCTACTCTCACAAAAAGTAAGAAAGTAGTTCCTTCTGTCAACATCCTCAAACAGCCACTATATCGAAGACATGACTACACATATTATTGCAATTACTTTTGATTTGGCTTTCTTTTCTCTTTTTTGTTTTAGGTCGCCTCCGCGGCTGCTCGTATACGAATGTATCAATCATAATTGAAACGAGAATGGTGGTTCTGTGCCACTTAAAAGGATCACATTTGTTAGTGTTGATTTTTCTATAAAGATATTTTAATCTCGCAATGGTCTTTTCCTTGGTAGTACTTGCCAGTGTGACAGTAAGAAATGTATTTACTACATTTACAGTATCCTGCCGAAATTGAGAAGAGGTGGTTTTACTTATGCTGACATTGGGATTAGTCCAAGGGTATTTTAGTAAATCACCCAATTTTCTTCCTATAAACCAGCAAAGCCTTTTTAGGGTTCGGTAGAAGTTTTTTATAGAGTAAGAATAGGGGCCAGCTGTGTGAGTGAGTGCGGCGACGTCGAGGAAAGACAATTAACCTCGATCCAAGTTGAAGTTGCCGCTTCCTAATCGGATGGGAAATTATGATGAAAGTCGTAGAAGAGATATACAGATGTTTCAAAATTGTTATAATGACTTATCCTCTCATATCCAAGTTGTCACACACTCACAGTATTCGATCCAACAAGTGACTTGAGCGGCCAACCTTCGGTGAACTCCATCACAGAAGTTACAAATGGGTTTGGTGGTTGTTAATTTTTTTTTGGGTTTGGTGGTTGTTAATGTTTGGTGGTTGTTACAGCAGCCATTGAAATACCACATCTGAAAATTTGTTGAAATGGGTAGATCTGTAAAAAAAAATTTGATTTTGTATTTACGAATTTCTAGGTAATATGTATTGCTGTTAGTCTGTTACAAATATTTAGTTTAGATTTATAAATGTTGCTGGGCTTTGATGTACTAATGGCAATTTTTCTTTTAAAGAAATTCCGATTATAGAGATCAGTAATGATAATGCTTGTCGCTTCGTAACCAAGACTTGTATTGGTATTGAGGCTGCATACAAGTTTTGAATCATAATAACATCATTTCTTGTATTTCTGGTTTCATTTTTACTACGCAAAATGAAATAGAGATCAGTTTTGAATCAGACATGTATTTCTATAATCATCCATCCAAGGTCTGAGACTCTGAAATAGAGATATGTAAACATGAGAATTACAAAGACCGGGTGTGCTTTTAACACCAGCTAAATGAAAATCACCCAGACCAGCAATATGTACCGGTTTCGAAACACCATAAAGTCAATTTTGCTGTCAAATTTCGTCAAAAAAATTGGTGGACGAAAGTGCAAAAATGTAATGGAAACTGTCATTTCAGGTTTAAATAAATGAAATCCCTAGAAAAACATATTAAGCATCCAACATTTACAGAACCAACAGGACAAGTAAGTTAATAAAACCATAAGAAAGACAAAGAGGATAGCTGAAGATAACCATACAGGCTCACGTTTCTATCGTAATTGGTGTTTTGTTTCCTTGTGCACTTTTTCTAAGGAAGTAACATCCTCAAAATGGTGTACCAGCACATAAGTATGTGCGGCTCGCAGCGACGAGAGAAGGAATTGGAGTGTGGATATGTGTTCTGCAAATTCACATATTGTACATGTTATACTCATAGTGTGGATAAGAAACTGAAATATTGAGCTTGTCAGATTTGAAGTAAGGGCAAACATTCACTAGTCTAAATGAGAACGTTATAAGATAGGTGCATTGAAGTACAAGAAGCGACTTTGCTGTATTAATCAAAAGAAACTTACAACTCAGGATGAAGACCAGATAAATTGTATGTCGTTTCTCCTTGACATATTTATGTCCGGAAATGGTGTTGGAGAAGACGCTCTTTGGTGTTATTCAGTTTTTTTTTTTTAAAAGTTCGAACTCATCAAGATGCGCAAGAATGCCCGTAACCTTTGGAAGGAAAAATCAATCCTCCATCTTTTCTTAATACGGTACATAGGAATGTAGTTACAGATATAAACAAACTAACAAAGAAGAATTCAAATTCGATGAGTTCATAACTGGTTCCGGATTCAGATTTGACTCACATATTTTCGAAATGTCGCCATGATGAGATGTTGAATATGTATCATTTGTAGTTAACTAGTGTATTGCCCGTGCGTTGCACGGGGTTAAATTGATTGAAAGTGTAGAGATGGGCCTCTCCTATTGCGTCAAAATGTAGTATCAAGTTGTATAGGGATCGCAGAGTATTAGCAACTCGGAGATGGGTCTCTCCTATTGAGTCAAAATGTAGTATCTACTTGTATATGGATCGCAGAGTTTTAACAACTCGGATAGTTGTAGCCATAATTCAAAAAACCGGGTCGAAATTTGGTCCCAGTTAATTTTTATTATTAATTTTAGTTGAAACTGTAGAGATCTCAGAGTATTAGCATACCGGCCTTCCTGTTTGGCACGACCAATCTTTTTTTAATCTTCGGTAAGCCTTTTGAAGTTGACAGCGTTGCCCAGAGAATAATCATTGATCTAGTGATCTTAGTAGTTGTAGGATAAATTCTACATCTATGTAGAAAGCCCTCATTGTCTAACTCATGGATTAAATCTCTCGTGGATATTGATACAATGATACTCATACTTTGCTTTTTGAAATCCATTAATAATGTCTCTCTGTCCATATGAGTTGTGGTTGGAAAATAACATCCTTGTTCCATACATAGTCCTAAGAAATGTATGGCCTGCAAAACCAATCCAAAACTTATACTTGCAACATTTTTCTCCTTATAAATCATGATATTATAAAAGTGTACAGAATAAATAGGTCAAGTATAATTTTATTACGAAAGGTACATGTTATCACTTTGACCATAGTATCTACAAAAATATCGTAGCTCTATCAAAAATGATTTGGGGTACAATTACAATTGCTTGCGAGTCGTGCTGTGACGAGGTCACCCTCGTGAATCTTTTATAAGGGTGCACCTTACAACCGTTGAATTATATATCTTAGATGTATTTGCATCCCGAGATTATAGTCTTCCAAAAATTAAAATATTTTTATTATTTTTTCACATCCTTAATTTAATTTTATTTACTCCTTGGTCCCCCTTAGACAAATCAAATCCAATGTCACCCGTCAGGCCGTCGTCACAACAAAGCGTTTTCTTTTTGTTTCCTAAACCTGGACATTTAGGTTTTTTGAAAGAAAAAGAATATGGAAGAAAACTCATTAGAAATTTTGATGAGGGATGATATCTCCCTCCATAAATAGTTACGCACCAAGTAGAGAAACGTGCATTACGGTGAAGATATCTTAAATCGTGCTTCCAAGTTGCTCAAGGCTGATCTTCCACTTTTACTGATACAGATTGGTGCGAAGTAGAGATATATTTGGACTCATATTTTGTATTCTTCGATGTTATGAATAAGTACCAGCAGACTAATATTTCTTCATGAGTGAAAATATACCTTTCTGAATACGGTTCGTTAATTACTTGTTAGTGGACATCCGTAGTTCATGATTTTGGATGCCTTCGTTTTCTACTTGCATACATTTCATCCTATCCTAATTTATAGTCTGGATAGTTATTTTCTATATATCAAGGAATTGATCTAACACTGATTCTGATTGTACTCAAATGAAAAATGAGAATACATCACTTTTGATCATGAGTACCCATCAGGCGATCGCAACTTCCAAAACGATGGTGCTGCTAGAGGGACCAAGATAAAAATAAAATAAAATAAAGGGGCGTGAAAGAAGAAAATAAATAAATAAATTATCTCGAGATGCAAATATATCTAGGATATGATATCTAAGGGCTCTGAGGTGCACCCTTACAAAAGCTATTACGAGGGTGACCTCGTCACAGCATGACTCATTGCTTTAAGTCTTTAATTAGCAGTCAAATGAGGACCAAACAATAAAGACATAATCTTTCTCAACCGTACATTATCAAAAATAGCTCAAATGAAATCAAGTGTTTATGGATATAAACTGGTCACCTGGATCAAAAATAAAAATCAGAAAATATAGTGCGACAACAATTTGGTTGGAATGAGTACCTACATCTGAAATCGATAAAAAATCGGAACATACATGGCAGTATCATAGAGAAGGGTAATAGAAGAGTTACCATACTATTCATACTGGTAACGTCTTTGATGGTCATAAAATGCAATTCCGATCATTTTGTCGTGACCCCCCTTTGACGTCGCCACAACTGTACCTTCTAGAAAACCATCAGCAAACTCCTAAAAGATATGCCTTCAAAATGACTGCAGTTCACATTCATGTGTTAACTGGGCCTTGCACATTAGGCTGAGAAATTGCAACTAGTCCAAGGGTATTTTAGTAAATAACCCAATTCTTCTTATATATCAACCACGCTTTTCTAGGGTTCGGTAGAAGAATTTTTTTTACATAGAAAGAGTAGAGACCAGCAGCTGTGTGAGTCAGTGCGGCGGCATTGAGTGAAAGTCTATATACCGGAGTTCTATGCAGATTAGGAGTTTTTGTTTCCTAGATCAGATGGGATGTTATGAAAGTAGTTTTGATTATATGTGTGATGCATTACCAATAGCTTGGAGATCAACTAGAAGAGAAACACGGATCTTTTACGATTGTCGTAATGACTTATCCTCTCAAATCTAAATTGTTTGTGGTTCCTCGATGCGGTTTCTTTTGTTTTTTTGAAAAAGGCAAAATTTAATATAAAGAGGAAAGGGTGCTAAGGTAGCATCCTCAAAAGATACAAAAAGAGAAGAGCAGCCACCATAGAGAGAGTTTACAACACATTACTCTCTAAACAATCTCGCCCAATCAAAAACGAAATCCTCGAACTTGACATTCTTAAATGAAACAACATTGATGGACCAACTAAGTAACAAAGCTTTAATGTCTATTATAAGAGAGTGAAGCGGTTTTCTCACTTGTTTTTTTGCGATTAGAATGTCGTTTCTTTCCAACCACACAATCCACCATATAGCAAACGGCACGCAATATCTCAAGAAAACAAGAGGCTTGATAGATATTTTCAATTTCCACTTCCATAAGAATTCGAGGACAGTCGTTGGATGAACCCAAACAATGCCCAGTCGTTGGATGCGGTTTCTTTTGTTTATCGGTTTCTTTTGTTTATGTTGGAAATTTAGGGCTAAAAACAGAGGATGATAACACTAAAAGAAATTGTTGTACTCAAAAACTTTCAAGGCTCATAAAGATTTCTTTTAGACGATTATTTCTACCCTCCCAATATCAATTGGCGATTGCAACAGATATGCGAAATAATGCCTTCAGGATACAATGAAAGCCCTACAACAGAAAATTGGATTCAAGGTTTGCACCCCTTGACCCAAGCAAGAACACACTAGAAAATTGGATGCTTTAGAAAGAGAGAAAACAAGTTGAATTTATTGTTAAGAATGGGAGAATGCCTTCACTATTTATAGGGATATTCATGCCTATTGGAGATGCCTCTTCACTTCCAAAAGACACATAAGGTGTCTATTGGGAATGGTTGCCTTTTTGAACCATCACACCTATTAAAGGTGTCTCTTCATCTCCAACTAACATCCATTGTGTTTATCCAACACAAAATACTTCCCCGTCATAGCGGCAAACCAAAACATAAAACCATTTTATTTTCTAAGATATTGAAAATATCCAACAA
This sequence comes from Papaver armeniacum, assembly GCA_023531295.1. Taxonomy (NCBI): domain Eukaryota; kingdom Viridiplantae; phylum Streptophyta; class Magnoliopsida; order Ranunculales; family Papaveraceae; genus Papaver; species Papaver armeniacum. The sequence goes on from JAJJWW010005972.1 coordinate 238,959, forward strand.
TCTACCCCTATTTTCAATAACCAAAAACATGAAAATAAAAACAAAACAAAACTTTTTAAATCAGAGTGGCTGCATCACACAAGTGACTGCCTACGTACCCGAGTGGGATCAAGCCAACGTAGTTCAAGCACAATTGAGACTAAGCATCATCGTTGAAATCAAATACATAAATGATAGGTATCTTTTGGATTTGAACCTTCACTTAGTGTAAGAAACTCAAAGCCTTATCGAGATTCTATGGTGAAACCTGTCTTGAACCAAGTATCCCTTATGATAAAACCGGAGTCTCCACACATATTGATTTCATAAATCATGTGTTCTGTAGCCAAGCACGTTAATGGCCATGTGCTTATATCCTTGATTCATGAGTCTTCTTTAGAGAACGGTCTTCTTCTCTTAGGAAACGGCCTGATTTCCATACTCATATAGGTAAGTCTCGAAGGTGTTTCTGCGATACACCTTGTGATAAAAGTTAGACTTATTAAGGATTTATATCCATCCTGTTTTCTTGCAGAATCCCTGCACTAAACAGAAATGAGAAGTTTTTATTTAGTGCACCATAATCACATCCATAACTTGTTGGTACCACATTGAACCTTGTTTATCCTTTTCAAAACATAGGTTGGGTTTCTGCTATGGGTGATCAACCTTCCTTCATGAGACCTTAGTCCCATTTCTGTATACTTCATTGAAAACATTTCCTTTGGGAGACTTTCCATAAATAGGTCTGCCAAGTTTTTCTCCGTTTCAATGGTTAACTGCAATTACTCCTTTCTTGAGTAATTGACTTACCGTTCAATGTACAAGACTTGTATGTCTTACCTTTCATTATAAGTCTTTGTTGGAGACGTTATAGATCATAGCCTGATTCACAATTAATCAAGACCGCTTGAGATGGCTTCTTCCAAAAATGGGATATCTACAAGTTAGGTTCTAAGCCATTCATCCTCATTAATTGCATCCATTTATGCAATCAATTTTGACAAAATTATTAAAAATGTTCCTATTTAATTTTACAAAATAATTGTAACTTCTCTAGTGATTCTAATTAACATTTACGGTTAATTCACAAGAAAGTCATTATAGACTTGCATACACTAGAGGCATATAAAATTTGTAGGCAACTTGCTTGCTATTTTAACAAGCACATTATTACAATGAGTAACTCCTCTACTCATATGCCCAATCCTCTACAAATTTATACCCAAAAAAACATAGACAATGTCTATTTAACATTTTACATTATGTAATGCAAATGTTCATTATTTATGCATCGGTAATATCGTAACATCTCATCGTTGGATATTTGGTTACGCGCCCAATCTTCCAATACGTTACATATTCACCGGTATTCCATTTTTTTTTTCTTTCGATGCCATTTAAGACATGCCATTTTCCAAAATTTGGAACCTATAATTCTTATCACAAGAATTATGTTCATATCATATCATTGTTATCTCAACAATTAATAACAATTAATGATGCTCTTGTTAATGAATAACCCAACTACTGGAAAATTGTATTTTTTAAATGCCACACACTACTTTAGTCCTAACCAAGGACCAGATATCCAGTGTCAAACCGCCACAATTTGCGACCTTTCAGTTTAAACAAATCTCATATACACGAAAATCTCAAAGACATTCAAACCTTTTTCTTTCAAGTCATAGGGCGAAAACCCACATCACACTGAGGCGACTTACATCAGTACCATGACCTAGAAGTCCATTATTATGTACCATAACTTCAAAATTTCGGACTTCCATTGATTGTATTCTTGTGATACTAGTCCTTAATGTTAAACGCCGACCGCTTTGCACATGATAAGTGCAGATACAAAGACATATAATCATTTCACATGAATTATATTCCTATTCCATCACCATGACTAGTTATCATAAGACACAAGGAAAAGTAACATGCATAATGTGTGATAGGAGCATGATCATCCAATCATTAAACCTTGGAAGTTTGAACTACACGGATCACATTTCTAGAAGTTGATTCCAGTAATTGACAAGATCACGGTAGCCCTTCCAACAACTAAAGGACGTGTCCATTTAGTCCCGGGTAGATTGGAAATAACCTTAATTTAAGGAATCATGTCAATTTCTTTTGATTTTAAAATCAAGTAATACTAACCTTTTATGCGCTTTTGTCAGATTTCCACCTTCAGATGATTCTGTTTCCCTTGTACTGGTTTTTTTTTCTCGACCATTTCATCTTTTCAATTTAAGATGATCGTTTGTGGCAGAGAGGATTCAAAACGGCGGTTTCCGTATATTCTCCTCTGAGGATTCAAACATGGAAGCATTGTTAGGAAATTCCACAGTATGCATATGAGTACAGCATACATTTAAACATCTAATAAATTTTGAATCCATGCACCACTAATCAAAATTTAATTAACAGAAAGAGATCGATGAGACTTATTTGTTAGGGTCATAGATGAAGATCGCAACCATGTCAAGGTTTCCATTACAAGCAGTGCACATTGTTTTCTTTCCTGGTGTTCAAACTTTTGAGGTCTCTTTCCAAACGGTATACCCGGGTTTGCAAAGTCACACCATATATTTGGATTAACACCCATACTCAACGAAAACCCCGGTACAGAACCCTTCCTAAAATTGATGAATCCAACCAATCACACCCTTTCAAGGTTTATTTGCTTCCAAAATGTTCTCTCTTGTCTTTTACGTCTCTACGATATCTTTCGGTTTTCTTCCAGAAACATCTTCCCCTGATGCCGCGATTTTTCTTTTTCATCGGAAAAATCTAGGAGACGTTCGTAAACTAAATTAATTCATCCTCCGCTATTGGTAACTAATCGTCTAAAACTGTTGGAAATTTAGGGCTAAAAACAGAGGATGATAACACTAAAAGAAATTGTTGTACCCAAAAACTTTCAAGGCTCATAAAGATTTCTTTTAGACGATTATTTCTACCCTCCCAATATCAATTGGCGATTGCAACAGGTATGCGAAATAATGCCTTCAGGATACAATGAAAGCCCTACAACAGAAAATTGGATTCAAGGTTTGCACCCCTTGACCCAATCAAGAACACACTAGAAAATTGGATGCTTTAGAAAGAGAGAAAACAAGTTGAATTTATTGTTAAGAATGGGAGAATGCCTTCACTATTTATAGGGATATTCATGCCTATTGGAGATGCCTCTTCACTTCCAAAAGACACATAAGGTGTCTATTGGGAATGGTTGCCTTTTTGAACCATCACACCTATTAAAGGTGTCTCTTCATCTCCAACTAACATCCATTGTGTTTAGCCAACACAAAATACTTCCCCGTCATAGCGGCAAACCAAAACATAAAACCATTTTATTTTCTAAGATATTGAAAATATCCAACAGTTTATTGATATAAAGCAGGTCAAGGCTATTGAAATGATTTTATTTGTTGACATTGGTAGCTCTATAAAAGAAAAAAAAATGATTTAATGTGAATGAATTTCTGGGCAATATCTACTCTATTACCAATGTTTAGCTTAGATTTATGAATGTTGTTATAGTAATGTAAATGACATTGAAATTTTCACGTTCTGAAGCTTGTAAAGATGTAGATTCTCGTTACAGATTCAATTGCATTCACCTTTGAAACCCTTGCTTTTTTGCACCTGTAATTCTTTGGATCAACCATTTTTTTTAGGCCACGAGTATATAAGTCTTGATGGAAATGAGTAGTCCAGCGAACGCATACGGAGATTTGTGAGGTTGGGCTTCTTCTCGTTATTGGCCTACTAGTCTTTCATATCCAGCGAACGCATTTAAGAGCTTTGTCCATTTGATCCAAAAATGGCACCGTGCTCCATATTCCGCTTTGTGCTCTATACAGCAGGTAGCATTTATCGACAGGATGACATAATACATATAAACTTCGAAACGTTGTGATCATGTCCACTAGGCATCTTGGACTACCTTATGTAGTTCATATCCAATTGGAGTTCTTACCAACGATGGGTGGTTCATCCTCATCTACACCATAATCCGACCTCTCAAAGCGCAGCAGAGTGTATAGGCTAGGCTCCCTCCATAACAGGGCTTATTGAATTGGGATAAGTTCAAGGGTTTATTGATAAATCACACAACATTTCTATAAAACCACCAATCCCTAAAATTTTTGTATATATTGAGTGAGGGTGGAGGCTAGCAGTGTGAGAGAGACGGCGCTGAGGGAAAACCAATCACCGGAGTTCTGCTGCTGAGAACGTGCCATCACAGAAGAATCAGATGGATCTGAGCTTTGGTATTATGTTGGAACCTTTACACATAGCTTGGAGATCAAAGTCTGATAATAAAGACTCACAGATCTATCAAATTGTGTGTCATAATGACTTAAATCTATACATTGGTAGTCATCTGCAGATCTTATACATTGGTAGTCATTGAATTAGAGATGTGATAAAAAAAATTCTAAGGTTAAAAAAATTTGACATTAGCTTCTCACTCAGTACCTCCAAATCCCAGTGTTTATAGATGGCAATAGGATTGGGTATATGTAATTGATTTTAGTTGGATAAAGTTTCAGGGTATGTTTTTATCTCTGATTCGGATAGTGGTTATCCTTGTAACTTTCTCTTACATTACAATTTTCAGTCAAAAGCTTGATAAAATCTACTTTAGATTTGCTTCATTTATAAATGTTGTTAGTGTTTGATAATAGTTGGTTACATTACATTCATATTTTGTGGTTTGATAGAATCTATATTTCAATGCTGTTTACTTCCGAATTGATATCTCCTTGTATTTTCTTGTTGAGTTAGTTGTGTTGCCCAAGTCGCTCTTATATATGTTACATACAACTCAAAACATTGTTGTATTTATTATTTTTCATAGAGCAACTAGTTCATATTGAAGAGCCTGTAATGCAGATTTGAATTATTTTTTTTTGTAGGTCTAGTTTTTAACCGTTTATTTCTTACTTGGAAAGTGTCATCGACAGCATTCGACCATTTTTAATATTCATAAATATTTAAAGATTATTTTAAATATAATAGTGAAAGCTTCTCCATCCAACCATGAATTTTCTTGTTACGAGTCAACGTACAATCCAATCCTCAAAATTAAAAAAGGAGTCACTCCACGAATCACTACTTCACAACAAAAAACAAAACGAGATATGAGCGGATCGGGCTTGTACACTCACTAGGCAGTAACATTCGGGGTTTGCTCAAGGGTAATTTAGTAACTCAAACAGATCTTAAAGACTACCAAAGCCCTAGAAGTTCAGTAGAAGTGTTATCTGTAGAGAGTGAGAGTGGCGGCAACGAGTGTGATCCAGTGAGGCGGTGTTGAAGGAAGAAACCAGTAACCGGAGTTCTCTTCCGATGAGAATTTGCATTTTCCCAAACCAGATGATCTGATTTTCGTATTACATATACCTTGGAGATCAAAGAGAAACACAGATTTAAGAAATTCTCATAAATTTTCCCATCAGTTTCTCAAATGGAGAAACACAGAGCACGTACTAATGCGAGTTGGTGGTTCTATCATTGATCAATTGATCAGCAAAAGAAGATGCAAAAAAAATATATCCCAAATCTTCAGAGATCTCACAATTTCCTCACGCAAATTCGTGCAGGTCAATAGTGTTGTACTGCTTTCTCCTCATTTACTTGATCAACCAAGAAGGTGCATATTCAGCTTTGTGCTCAAACATACATATTCAGCAGTCATCAACTGTACCTTGAGCTGCAGTTCACATTCCTGTGTTCACTGGGCCTTTGCACATTGGGCTGCAACATTGCAACTAGTCCAAGGGTTCGGTAGAAGAAGTTGTTTGCATGGATCAACCCCGCTTTCTAGGGTTCGGTAGAATAAGTTGTTTATATAGAAAGAGTTGAGAGTTGAGACCAGCAGCAGTGTGAGTGAGTGCAGCGTCATTGAGTGAAACACTATATACCGGAATTCTCTGCAGATTAGGAGTTTCCGTTTCCTAGAGCAGATGGGATGTTATGAAAGTAGTTTTGATTGTATGTGTGAAGCATTACAAATAGCTTGGAGATCAAATAGAAGAGAAACACGGATCTTCCAAAATTGTCATAATGACTTATCCTCTCAGAGCTAAATTGTTATCGGTTCATGTACGCGGTTTCTTTTGTTTATTGATACAAAGCAGGTCAAGGCTATTGAAATGATTTTATTTGTTGACATTGGTAGCTCTATAAAAGAAAAAAAATGATTTTATGTTAATGAATTTCTGGGCAATATCTACTCTATTACCAATGTTTAGCTTATATTTATGAATGTTGTTATAGTAATGTAAATGGATCATTCATGGATTGAATTTCTGTATTGGAGCTGAGCTTGCAGTTCACATTCCCCTGTTAACTGGGCCTTTGCACATTGGGCAAAACAATTGCAACTAGTCCAAGGGTAGTTTAGTAAATCACCCAATCTTCCTCCTTAAAGGCCTAGACAAATAAAGCTCTCACATTAAACGGTGATGAAACCCTCGCTTCCTATTGGCTTAGAAAGGCCTTTTCTAATGCAAAAGCTATGATGAGGATACTTGACATAACTCTATTAGTTGTAATAATTAGAATTTGGTTACAATTTGGATACATTAATATACTTAATTGTCCGTTAGTAACGGTGTTAAAAAAAAGTAAGTAAACAATACTTATGTTAGAATTTAAGCTTGAATTATTTAGTTATACCGTTTTTACACCTATACTTAACTATACTTTAATAAGGGTGGACAAAACTAACTTACAAACCGTTAAATAAATTAAGAAAAAGAAGATACAACTCTTTCAAAATTGTCATAATGACTTATCCTCTCAAATCTAAATTGTTACTGGTTTCATGTCTGGGATGGAATTTCACCACCCTAGCTACAGATGGATTCGCCAGAATGCTGTTTTCTAGATGTGGATTATTCTGAAAAAAAATAAATAAAGCAGGTCAAGGCTATTGAAATTATTTTATTTGTTGAAATTGGTAGATCTATAAAAGAAAAAAAAATGATTTTATGTTAATGAATTTTTGGGAAATATCTACTCTGTTACTAATGTTTAGTTTAGATTTATAAATGTTGTTATAGTAATGTAAATGACAATTAGTGGAATTTTCACGTTCTGAAACTTGTAAAGATATTTCAAGTAACTTTAAGCTTGCCAACTCTTCAAGTAAATTCAATTGCATTCACCTTTGAAATCTTTGCTTGTATTCAAATCGGGATCAAAACCATGTCACATAGCTTGGAGACCAAAGAGATCATCAAAATTGTCATAATGTCGACTTATCCAAGTTTCCAATCCAGCCTGTGAGTCGAGCATCCATGGAACCCCACCACCAAAGTAAATATGGATTTAACGTAACGTTATTCTTCAGAATATGGGATAGATTTCAGATCCGTAAAACAATATTATGATTTTTATATTTATGAATCTCATGGACAATATCTACTGTTAGTCTTTTAAATATTATGATTTTTATATTTATGAATCTCATGGACAATATTATGAATTTATCTTCGTGTTCATAATATCTTTTAAATATTATGATTTTTATATTTCAATCCACTACCAGATCCACCTCTTACACAATTAAATTAATTGAATATAAGGAATTACATGGTTCTTCTTCTGTTTAAAGCTTAATAGGAACTAACATGGAGAGATATGGGAGATCGAGAAATTGATGATGGCAGTCGTGGTAGAGGAGGGTAGTTCAGACAGGTAATAGTTATTAAAATATATGAACTTGGGTTAAATATCCAGTTTAGGATATTTAACAGTATATTTCAGGATTTAGGATATTTGAACAATAGACATATTTTACATGTCTTATAGACCTAGGAATTCAAATCTAGGGCCTATTTAACCAAAAAAATGCATTTGTTTATTGTGCATACTCGGCTTTGTAAATCGTTTTGTGTTGGATACCTTGAGTTCCATCCTCATCTACACCATAGTCCACTATTATACACGTTGGGCTCCAGGCAGCATTGGGATTACCCCAAGGGTAGTTTAGTAAATTATCTCATTCTTGTTATAAAATCAACCAAGCCCTAGGCTTCGTCGGAAGTGTTGTATGGAGAGTAAGAGGAGAGAGACTATCAGTGAGTGTGAGTAAGTGAAGGAGGCGGTGTTGAGGGAAGAACCAGTTATCGGAGTTCTGTGCCGATTAGAAGTTGGCAGGTTGCCGTTACCGAAATCATATGGATTGGAGTTTTGATATGATGTGTGGAAGCTTTTGGCATAGCTTGGAGATCAAAGTTAGAGAAGAGAAACAAGATCTTTAAAATGTCATAATGACTTATCCTCTCAAAACTAAGTTGTATCCCATGAAGATCTTGGATGTTTTTTACTACATATTCAGCCCATTATAGAAACCAGAGATATGTACAACTCGAAACGAAATCGGTAGATCTGTAAAAATAAATTGTGATTTTTTTGGTGCTTGATGGAAACTCTGATTAGAATAAGCCAAATTGATTGACGATAATGCTTGTCACTTATAAAGAAGACTTTATATTGCTGCATATTAGTTTTGAATCATAATAATAACATCATTTCTTGAATTTTGTTTGGTTTTATTTTGAGTATACTAATTTTTCAATTACATGGTTCAACTATCATAGTTTGAACCCAATGCTAGTTCAACTCAAAACCATTCCATGATACTTTGCAACAGTTGAAATGAGTCAATTCCTCAAATTAAACAAATTACAATATAGACCCGCGATTTCAAATTTATCAAGCCGTCAAACTCATCTGAATCTTCATCCATCTCCTCTCTCTGAATAAAATCAACAAACATGCATTGAAGAAAGAAGAGGGATCTAAGATCATAGTTTAAAAACTCTTCCACTTGGTGGCAACCGAAGATGGTTAGTTTTTGAAGACAAGTCCATCCTCTTAAATCTGGTACAAACATTAGGACTGGACAGTCTATCAAACGCAGTTGCTGAAGAACCAATGCAGCCTCATACTTTTTATCTACTCTGAAATCCCTGAAACTGATTGCACTCTTTGATATTTAAACTTACCAATATCTTCTAAATACAGAAGTCAGGGACAACAATTAAAATAAAAAAAAAAAAGTTTTTTCCACCTCCGGTTACCATATTACAAAGTGACGTGTTTATGGATGTTAAGACAAGTGTTTTGAATAACAGAATTGAGATTGGTTTATATGAAAGAAAAAAATACCTGATGTTTTGTGGAATGGTTTGTTGCATTGAGTTGCCTGTAATTGGGTGTGTGTCAACGCCTCACCAGATCCAATAATGAAGGATACAATTTGGACTACAGGGTAGCTTTGACGAGTATGGGGTTCATTTGATTTGTTCTAACTTTTGAGCTGTCTTTGGTAACCCGTCAGTCCAATGTGCTCAGAGACACAGAAGAATGAAATTTTATCATACTAGGCCAGTGAAGGAATTTCAACTGCCGATATTCCAATACTGATCAAATGAGCTGAAACTTTGTGCTCTGATATACAGGTAAGCATGGGGCTGCAGCTATGGAGGTGCAGTATTTGTACACTTTAAAATGACAAAGTAGTCATCAATTGTACCTTGTGCTGCAATTCTACTGCGGAAATTGATTTAATTCAAGGGTATTTTAGTAAATCACCCGATTCTTCTTATAAATCAACCGAGCCTTGGGGTTTCGGTAGAAGTTGTTGACGGAGTAAACTCTAGAAACCAGCAGCGTGACTGAGTGCGGCGGCGTTGAGGGAAAAACTATTCACCAGAGTTCTCTCCCGGTTGGAAGTTTCAGTTTCAGGATCAGATGGGGGGTTATGATCATGAAAGTGGTTCTGGTATGATGTGGGAATCTCTTAACATATCTTGGAGATCAAAGAGAGAAACATATCTTTCAAAATTGTCATAATGACTTCTCCTCTCAAATCTTTGTTGTTGGATATCCCTCTGGTGAATTGAGGATGAATAAGAACTCAACCACCAGAGATTTTAGTCGTGGGTCTTTGTTGTTGTATAGTCATGGGTTTTCTGGAATTCTGTTCTTAAGATATGGATAGATCTGTAAAAGAAATTACACAGGTTAGAGCCACTAAAATGCTAAATCTGGAAATTTGTTGAAATTGGTAGTAGATCTGTAAAAAGAATTATGATTTTATATATATGAATTTCTGGGCAATATCTACTTTTAGTCTATTACAAATTTTTAGTATAGATTTATATATAAATGTTTTTTGGTATTTGATGATAGTAATGTAATGGCAATGGAATTCTTTGATAGAAACTCCGATTAGAATAAGCCGAAATTGATAATTCTTGTCACTTATTCATAAAGAAGACTAATTGATAATGCTTGTCACTTACTCATAAAGACTTGTACTGCTGCTGCATATCAGTTTTGGATCATCATAACATCCATCATTTCTTGAATTATATTTAGTTTCGTTTTATTATACTGAAGATTTTTCATAATAACGAAGATTCATGAAAAATTACAAATCAACTTTTGACATTTTTCATCAGTTTTGGATCATCATAACATCCATCAACTTTTCATAGCGCAGCATTTTCTATTAACACGTACAAAGCGCATCATAGGGTGCATGCTTAGAATGGTGCCATGTGATATTCGTCAATCGTCATGACGGTTATAACAATCAGAAATTGAGTTCAACTCAGCAAGACCAGATCTTAACCACCATCATCAAGGTTAGGAACATTAGATGATTTACAACTCTGTGGGAGGAAGCTGTGGATATGGCATTAGATTACTTTTAAGTTAGACATCATTTGGGCACAAAAAAAAGCTTGGATTGGTATCTCCCTACATGTTGTTGTTAAATCATTTCCGTCTCCTAAGTTACTCTTAAGTCGTATCTACCGGACAACTCAAGCATGGTTAGGTTCTTATCTTAGTTTGTTAACTGCTTTATATCAACCTTTTCTTTAGGTCGTTGAGTGCGGGTACTGGTATATAAGTGTTACTGGTATTTGGTGAACACGTTCAGCGCCATTGAAATGCCACTAACTGAATATTTGTTGAAACGGGTAGATCTGTAAAACGTTTATGATTTTTGGTGCTTGATTCGAATAAGCCGTTGATGATAATGCTTGTTGCCTGTTCGTAACAAAGACTTGTATTGCTGCTGCAGATTGGCTTTGAATCATACTGACATCATTTCTTTTATTTTGTTTAGTTTCATCTTCAATGATATTTAAATTATCATCCGAGGTCTGAAATAGAGATTGTGTTTAAAAAGATAGTAACCATCATCCAAGGAAAAGGGATGAAATATAAAGGAGATTGATGAAAAAGTGCAAATCAACTTTTGGATTTGTTATCTTAACGATCAAGTGTGTGTTAAAAACACAGTTGAACAGATTTTGGAAACATCGATCTTTCCAAAAAGTTTGTTCCTTTTCGTTCTCGGCTGAAATCCTCTGCCAAGGGTCGTAATTAACACAACATTTCCTTTTAACGCGTCCAAAGAAGCATCACTGGATACCCAAAATCGTAGCAAAAAAAGATCAACCAAGAAGGTGCATATTCAGCTTTGTGCTCTAACATACATGTATGCTTCAAAAAAAAAAAATACATGTGTGCGTGAGGCTAGGAGATTGCTACGAGGACGCAGTATTTATACACTTTAAATTGACAAAGCAGTCATCAAATGTACCCTGAACTGCAGTTCACATTCCTGTGTTAACTGGGGCTTGCACGTGTTGGCATAGTTGTATTTCAATAATCATCCGAGGACTAAGACTCTGAAATATAAATGTAACCATCTAAGGAAAAATGATAACTAAAAAGATATAAAAAACTACAAATACAACGCAACTTTGGGCAATGTTCTTGACTCTCAACCATCAAACGAACCCCAAGTGTGTTAAGTGTACAAAAAAATGTTGAATAGATTCTAGAGACCCCTCCTTATTAAGTCATCAAAACTAAGGATGCTATTCTGCAGCATTTTCTATTAACACGTAAAAAGCATCATTGTGTACATGATTAGAATGGTGCCGTACGTGATGATATTGGTCATAATGGTCAAAACATGAGAATTACCAAGACCGGTTGTGCTTCTAACACCAGCTAAATGGAAATCACCAAGACCACCTGTTCAATTTGGTGACAAATTCCATCAAAAAAATTGGTGGACAAAAGTGCAATAAAGTAATGGAAACAGTCATTTTCAGGTTTAAATAAATGAAATCGCTAGAAAAACATATTAAGCGAACCATAAGGCATACAAAGAGGATATATAGCTGAAGATAACCATACAAACTCATGTTCAAAAAGGTGTACCAGCACATAAGTATGTGCGAGACGGCGTTGAAACCAGTTACCGGAGTTTTGCTGCTGAGAAAGTGGCGTTTCCAGAATCAGATGGATCTGGGTTTGGGTATTATGTGGGAACCTTTACACATATCTTGGAGTCGGAGATCAAGTTCTGAGAAGAGTGACACAGATCTAAGAAATTGTCATAATGACTTCTCCTCTCAAATCTATGTTGTACTTTTGATCTATCTCTTGATACATCACCACTCTTTCTCTGAGTTCTTTTCTTGGTAAGTAATGATGTTTGATATTTTGAATGTCTTAGATCTGATCTTGGATTCAGCTTTAGGTGTTATGTTTTTGTTTTGGAGAGTCGAGTAGTGGCCTTAAAACCAATGTTGGGTATGTAATATTTCATCCGCGGATCATATATATCGGTACATTGAATTAGAGATTTTATAATTTTTTGTAAGTTTAAATAAATAATTTAGACATTAGGTTCTCACTCAGGACCCAAATGTTTCTAGTTAGCAATTGGATTGGGACAAAGTATGTAATTGATATGTGTTCATATCTCTAATTCCGGTAGTAGTGTTGTTCTTGTAACTTTTGCTTATCTGAACATGGAAACATCAGTTTGGAGTTTACCTTTCAATTGTTAGACAAATTTTCTTTGTAGACCTTGTTTACTACTTACAAATTTCTATTTTAGATTTAGCTCTAGTGTAGAGACATCTTTCTTAAACAAGTATGAGTTTGGAGATTGGTGCATGACTTGATCTCTGTGATTGCAACACTCTTTTGTCGTCCTTTTCATCCCATGTTAGTGCTAAATTCCAAAGGTTCGGCTTCCCCTGCAAATTTGCTCTCTCAGCATCAAATGGTCCTTTCACGTTCCGAAGCTCGTAAAGATTGCCAACTCTTCAATACCAGCATCATCAGGATCAAACAGAGAAACAAATCTTTCAAAATTATCATAATGACTTCTCCTCTCAGAATTAAATTGTGCATGCCACAACTGGAAATCTGTTGAAATGGATAGATATGTAAAAAAGAGTTGTGATTTTTATGTGTATCAATTTTTTGGACAATATCTACTCTTAGTCTGTTACAAATAATATTTAGTTTAGATTTGAAAATGTTGTTGGGGTTTTGATCGTTTCTTTTTTACGCCTTTGGTTTGATTATTGATTATACTGATGATTTTTAAATTACATCTTTCAATTATATCATTTAAGGTATGTAATATATGTAAAAAAAGATAGTAACCATCATCGAAGGATAATGACAAAGGATGAAATTTAAAGATTCATGAAAAACTACAAATCAACTTTCTCTGAAAATAACAGTCTTGAAAAGATTCATGACAAGACAATGTTTCTACCATCAAAAAACTGGTTGTTAATGGTTTTCTTTACCATATTTGGAGAGAAAGAAACGGTAGAATATTTAGATCTTCTTTCAATTCTCAAGACCAAGTTAGTCTTCTCATTGTCCAAGATGTGAGATATAAACTGTCTGCTTCTATTTGCAAGGAGGAGGATAATATACACTCTAGATGGTTTATGAGCAGATGGAGAGTTGATTGCTTGTTCATTCAACCAGATTTTATTGAGTGTACTTGGCTTGCACCTGAAATAGATGAAATAATGATCAATACTGATGGGTCTAAATCTAATGATGCTGGAAGTTTTGGTGCCATTTTTAGAGATCATAATGCTGAAGTTCTGAGTGCTGCTAGTGGTGATAGTCCACCTATATCTATCTTAGCTCATGAAATGCAGGGAGTGGATCTGGGGTTAAAGATGGCTTTAAAGTTTGACAAACTCAGAGTTCACATTGCTACAGATTCCATGGATGTGTTCAATTTACTTACTAACCCTGATGCTGATCCACCTTGGAATGTTCTGCAAATTTGGAGAAGAATAAAGCTGATGAAAAGAAGGTTTACTTCTTGGAAAGTCACTCATTTCTATAGAAAGACAAATAGAGCTGCTGATTTCCTTGCAAGCTTATATCCTACTCTAATCACAACGTAGTACATGTAGTATTGCTATCCACTATTAAAAAGCGGGAATCTCGGAATCCTGGAAATACTTTTAGTAATAGGAATAGTTATTTCTGATCGAGTATCAAACTTGTTAATCAGAAAGCGCTCTCCTCTTTTGCTCCTCAATCTCCTTCATTAGAGGCAAGTCGTTACTAGAGAAGAAAGAGAAATTTTTTGATTGGGTTGTTTTTTTGAAGGGGGAATGGGGGACAAATGATATGTGGAAACATGTCTTTGAAATTAATGAATTATGTTTCCAGAAATATAAAAGAAGTGTATTTTTGGAGAGAAAATTTGTTTTCTTAATTGTTGTTGATATTTTTGGGATTAGAATTCATTAATATTAAAGACATATGTTAACATATCATTTGTCCCCCATACCCCTTCAAAAAACGTCCCCACCAAAAAATTTCTCGAGAAGAAATTGGTTCAACTTGAAAAAGGAAACCAAGGTTTCACTTCAAAGATGAAGTTTGCTCAAATGAATGCTACGAAGGCTTCGCTTTCGTTGAAGGATGCTGCAGAAGGAATGTATGTGGCTGCCGAGGATGAAGAGAAGGAACCAGAGATTATTATGAAGAGTATCCGGAAAGAGATCCGATCACTTGCATCAGAGTTTGAAGGTGTGAGAAAGGCTTTCAAGAATATGGATAAGAAAATTGAAGAATCGTCCAAGGAGATTAATAACCTAAACGAGTCTTCTGATAAAAAAACTTGCATTAGAATTTGGGCATGTGCAGAACCTTTAGGCATTATCTTTGTTGCATTATGTCTGATTACCTTGCAAGAGCACAGTAAATTGCCAATGTTGAGTAGCTTTTAAAATCTAGTGTTGAGTAGCTTTTAAAAGCATGCCTAAAATGAAAGCAACTTCTCTCCAAAAGCATTTTGAAATTATTTTACCAAACACAATTTTTGGTAAGAATTTGTTACAGATTTGTTAGAAAGTGCTTTTGGTTTAAAAAGAACCATCCCAAATAGGGCTTACAGCTAAATAGAAAATAAGGATAAGCATAGTGAAACTAACTGCCGGGAGATAACCGTCGAGTCAGTTGGACGCCCAAAATGTAAGCAAATTAAAGGAACCATCATTTGGGGCATACATGAAAATTTTGGGGCATATTGAATAAGACAAAAACAGGGTTGGAAATAGTGTTTCTAGGGTGCCCCTTATCTAGCCATTTTTCATAATGGCAAAAATGCCCTTATTATTTATATTTTTTTTAATTATTTTTAAATTTAAATAAAAAAATATTTTCTTTAAGAAAAAATAATTTTAAATTTTTTATAAAAAAAAAAATTGTTAAATTTTTTTATTTTACGAATCTAAGTTCGGCAGACAAGTGATATGCCGAACCTAAACATACGTAGATTCGGCTGATAATATGTCAGCCGAACTTGTGTTTTGTGAACACATACCTAGGTTCGGCAGATTCGATAAAAAAATAGGACATCAGAATTTAATATTATTCTTTACAAAGTGAAGTTCGACTAACATTTTCGTGTTTAATTATCAGCCGAACTGTTCATCGACACTTTCAGGATGAAAAAAAAAAAAAGTTCGGCTGATAATTTTGATTTTATTGTTAGCCGAACTTTGCAAAAAAATTTCCATGCAATAAGAAAAAAAAAAATTAAAAATTTTTTTAAAAAAGAAAAAAAAAAAGAAAGTTAATATTAAAAATTAATTAATTAATCAAGGGTATTTAAGTAACTTAACCACTCATTAGACACCCCTTATCATCCCACACTAGTTAGGGTCATCCATATGTATGCCCCAAAATTTCTATGTATGCCCCAAATGAGGGTTCAATTAAAGGAACTGAGTGGTGGGAGATAACCTCGAACCATAAGCCCATGACCACCACAAAGTAGTTCTTCTTAACACATGAAGTCATTTGAATGAGTAGGTGCATTATGTATGGATGTAATACCAAGCTATACTAGGAAATGTGAGTTCTTACATGTATAGGATTATCATTGAGTTGTAATCAAACTCTGATCCATAGCTAAAAGAAACTGTAGAGATTTTTCTCCACAACTTTTTTGAACACTTTCAGCAGGACACTGTTCAAAAAGCATAGGGGTGCCTATATAAATACCGTGGGTGCTAACAGTAAAAGTTCACTAGATCGAAACCAGTATAAAAATGCATTTTTCTTTCTTTGACCTAAATCTCAAAATACTACAACTAATCCAGGCGGCGCTGAAACTACTCCTCCTCCAGTAAAAATCGTCTTCTTCACCACCACCACCACTAACACCACCTCCAGATGAATAGTTGTAATATTCGTTTTAGTTTTGTGTGGGAAGCATTACATATAGCTTGGAGGGAGATACTGATCATGATCAATCGTTGATTGTCATTATGACTTTTTCCTCTTAAATCTAATTTTGTAGTTGATGAACCAAATAAATGATTAGATGTGCTATTAGGGGGTGGAGATCTACTATCTGGTGGTGTATTTTACCATTAAATGCACCATTAGATGTCTACAATGTTCTATTTGAAAGTCCTCTCTAGCAATGTAGATAATGTTATAACAGATTCAATGACGTATAGCTTTGAAATCTTTGCTCGAATTCAAATCTGTATCAAAAGATTCAAAACCATGTCATTCTCTGATAAGAAGAGCCCCATTTCAATCACAGGCACTGCCTTTAAAATCCTTGCTTATAGTCCCTGGAATTCTATGGATCAAAATTGAGAAGGGGTGGGTTTGCATGCTGGTATTACTAGCCTAGTTAACTTTGTAATATTAGCTTACGAAGTGGTATGTTTTTGGGATGTCAAAACAAGTGTTTTTAAAAACAGTATTGAGATGTGCTCCTCAGAAAGCCCAAGTGTATTAGTTTGATGGTTTAAACATACCTGTGAAGGAATTTCAACTGTTGTCGTTCCTATACTGATCATGTCAATAGTGCTGTACTTCTTTCTCCTCATTTGCTGGATCAACCAAGAAGGTGCGTATTCAGCTTTGTGCTCTAATATACAGGTGTGCCTGATGCTATGAGATTGCTAAGGACGCAGTATTTATACACTTTAAACTAAAGTGACAAAGCAGTCATCAACTGTACCCTGACCTGCAGTTCACACTCCTGTGTTAACTGGGCCTTGCACATTTGGCTGCAACATTGCAACTAGTCCAAGGGTATTTTAGTAAATCTCCCAATTGTTCTTATAAATACACCAAACTTTTCTAGGGTTCGGCAGAAGAAGTTGTTTACAGGAAAGAGTAGAGACCAGCAGTAGTGTGAGTGAGTGCGGCGGCGTTGAGTAAAAGACATTATACCGGAGTTCTCTGCAGATTAAGAGTTTCCGTTTCCTAGATCATATGGGAAGTTATGAAAGTTGTTTTGATTCTATGTGTGAAGTATTACAAAGAGCTTGGAGATCAAATAGAAGAGAAAGACGGATCTTTCAAAATTATCGTAATGACTTATCCTCTCAAATATAAATTGTGACCGGTTCATGTTTGTGGTTCATGTATGTGACTGGTTCCGGTCACAATTGTCATAAATTGTTACTAGAACTTCCCCACCCTAGCTACAGATGGATTTGCTAGAATGTTGTTTTCTAGATGTGGATTATTCTGGGAAAAAAAAACAGGTCAAGGCTATTAAAATTATTTTATTTGTTGAAATTGGTAGATCTATAAAAGAAAAAAATGATTTTATGTTAATGAATTTCTCGGCAATATCTACTCTGTTACCAATGTTTAGTTTAGATTTATGAATGTTGTAAATGCCAATCGAATATTCACGTTCTGAAGCTTGTAAATATAGATTCTCGAGTAACTTTAAGCTTGCTAACTGTTCAAGTGGATCTATTATTAGAGATTCAATCGCCTATAACTTTGAAATCTTTGCTTGTATTCAAATCTGGATCAAAACTATGTCATCCTCTCATAGAAAAGCCCCATTCCAATAACAAACATCGTCTTTAAAACCCTTGCTTTTTTGCAGCTGTAATTCTTTGGATCAACCATTTTTTAGGTCGGGGGTTACTGGTATACGAGTGTATAATTCTTGATGGAAATGAGCATTAATGGTGGTTCTGTACCACTTAAAACCATCACATTTGTTATTGGAAAAATTTTTGCTCTAGCAATGCTAGAGCAACTTTGATCTAGCAGCCCCATGTCCACTTATTTAAGGTGTTTGTGACGTCACCAAACTAGGGGATAACCATGGTTAGTGTTTTTTGTTGTTTTGACTGCCGTCTTTTTAGCATCCGTATTCTAAGAAAACCCCAATATCTCTAATGTTCACAGTTCACACTGGATTAAGATCAGTATTATGTTTTGGCGCGAATATATTGTTTTTGCCGCCAGAAAAAAAATAGAACTCTTTAAGTTCGTGGAATTTCTGAAATCTATCATATTATTAGACTTTTGAACGACACCCAAATGTGTATTATGTTCGATCTAGATCAAAAAATTCATCTTTTGCTTGTGAATTATTGAAGATATTTGAGTAATATAAATCTTCAAGATATCTCAGAACCTTAACAGGTAATTTTTCTCATACTAATCCATTTGATTCGATGGAATTTGATTTGATGGAATTGTGTTATTAGAACTCTTCCTCTTTACATCCGGTCTTGTCAATTAGCTAGCATACTGTTAACTATTCGGTGAAATGGTCTATGTGAATATGTTATAGTGAATCTATTAGATGTTAACTATTTGGTGAATGGTCCGTGTGAATATGTTATAGTGAATCTATTAGATTGTAGATGTATTGTCGAATATAATTTGCTTGAAATATTGCTTGAATCAACTATTCTCTTCATGAATCAGGTGATGGTGATTCTTGAAACTCCCTCCCTACAGAATCATGATAAGTTGCCTATGGAAAATAACTTTTTAATAAATGAAGGTCCGAAACATGGTATTAACAAAGAAGTACCAGAAATTGGTATGAAATTTGACTCAGAAGAATTGGCGTATGATTACTATAATCATTATGCTAGAAACGTCGGGTTCAGTATACGAAAAGATTCAACTACTCACCGCAAAGATAAAACTATTTCTAGAAGAGTTTTAGTCTGTTCAAATGAAGGAAAGTATCGACAACATCCAAGGGGATCTCCTTTGAAACGGCGCTTGCACGCAAGAACAGGTTGTGAGGCAAAGTTGGTTATTAAACTGCAAAGTGATGATTCAAAATAATCCATAGTAGAATTTGTGGAAAAACACAATCATGTGCTTACATGTTCAGATCAGGTGCATCTGTTGAGATCACAACGGAAAATAGAGAGTTCTCAAGCAAGATTAATTGAAAATATGCATTGTGCGGGTATAAGTCAAAAAAATATCTTTGCATACTTAAGTGTTGAATCGGGAGGGTCTCAAAATCTGAACTTCACTCAAATGGATTGCAATAATCATATACAAAGAAGAAGGCGACAAGATGTCTTAAGGAAAGGTGATGTTGAACATTTGCTAGAGTACTTTCAAGAAATGCAAAAAGATAATCCATATTTCTTTTATGCAATTGATGAAATGGATGCGACTGGTCAGTTGTGCAATTGTTTCTGGAGCGATGCTAAATGTAGGATGGACTACAGTTTCTTTGGTGATGTGTTGGTGTTTGACACAACATTTGGAACAAATGAATATGATAAACCGTTTGCACCGTTTGTTGGGGTAAATAATCATGGCCAAACAACTCTCTTTGGATGCGCTTTATTATTAGACGAGAGCACGGACTCATTTGTGTGGTTGTTCAAGACATTTTTGAATGCAATGAACGGGAAACATCCGCAGACAATTTTCACCGACCAAGCAGCGCCTATTATGAATGCAATTAAACAAGTGTTCCCAGGTACTCATCATCGACTTTGTCTTTGGCATATTTTCCAACTGGCTGCGAAACATCTCTCTCATATATTTGCAAGTTCTGAATTTTTTGCCAAAGATTTCAAGAGGTGTATATATGAAAATGAAACTGAGGAAGAATTTGAGTCAATGTGGAAATCCTTCCTTGAAAAATACAAACTGACAGAGAATAAATGGTTGCAAACTTTATATAAGAAAAAAGAGAAATGGGCTCAGGTATATGGTCGATTACACTTTTGTGCTGGTATGACAACTACACAGCGCAGCGAAGGTATGAACAATTTTTTGAAGAAGTATTTTAAAAGAACTTTATCGCTAAAGAGTTTCGTGGTTGAATATGACAAGGTTCTTAGCAGTCGCCGTGATAAAGAAAAAATCCAAGATTTCAGAAGCACGCAAAAAAAACCAACTTTGCATAGTCACTGGCCACTTGAAGTTCGAGCTGCAGAACGTTATACAGCAAAAATGTTTGCTTACTTCCAAAAGGAATATAAGGAAACTCTAGATTTGATTCTAGAAATTATTGATAAGGATGGATCAATATACACCTACAAGGTAACATCGTTTAAATTTTCGTCTGCTCGTACTGTTACGTTTGACTCTACAGACAATTCCGTTCAATGTAGCTGTAAGCATTTTCAATTTATGGGAATGCTATGTGCCCATTCTATGAAGATATTGCATACCCACCAAGTGTATGATCTCCCATCGCAATATTTTCTAAGTCGCTGGACAATAGATGCGAAAAATGGTGTTGGTATTGAAGAGCCTGAGAAGCCAATTCAAGGCAACAATGGGTCATCTACTCTCATGTATAGTGACTTGGCACGTATGGCTTTATCTTTAGCCATGAAAGGTACAAGCACCGAAACATCTAGTGCCTTTACTAAGAAGTTGTTGACTGGAGTACTAGGGGAGTTAGATAATTTTCTGAAATCAACTCAAGATGATCAAACAGAAAAGATTGTCACTGCTGCAAATGAGAACAATGAAAACCTGGGTCAAACAAGTATCCAGCTTCCGATGGGTGGTAACATAACACTGCGAGCCCCTCCACGAGTAAAAAGATCAAGAAAGAAGTCTGGAAGAATGAAGTCATCAATAGAGAAAGGTAAAGTGAAACTTAGGCGCAAATCAGCAATGAAGAAAGAAAAGCCAGCGAAAAAACTCAAAGAAACCCAGTCGGCAGGAAAGAAATCCATCAAAACTAAAAAGGTAACAGGGAAAAGAAAAAGAAATGCTCAGCACGAGCCGAAAATGGAGAAAGAAAGAACAAAGAAAAAAACAAAAAAGCCCCGAAATGCAGGTGTGTAGTCATTATATTCATGTCTCATTTTCTATTTTAGTTATTAGTGCTTTGTTTTCTGTTTTTGTATGTTTAGTTAGGTTCTTATAGATGACATCCATTGTCGAATATATTCAGATGTAGAAGAAGTCACCCTTTCCGGTTCCATACCATCGAGTGCTTTGGAGGTTGATAAAAATGGTGTTAGTGCTTCATTACTGAGCAGTTCAACTCTGCAGCAACATTCTACGTCATTGATCCCTTACTACTGTCCACAATTTCACGCAGAGGTATATAGCTAAACCACGTTCTGTAAATTAAAGTTGTTACTATATAACATAATTATCAACTTGTGCTATTTTTAGGAACCAATAATACTAGAAGGTGAAGGAACCCATAATATTGTCGAAAATGTTCAGTCTAACCAGAGCTTTTTAGCACTTATGTTGGAGTAATGCAGTAACGCCAAAGATATTAGTTTCATCAAGGTAACTATCGATGCGACAATGGTCATTTTACTATGTCTTATTAATGTTTCCTTGATAAGAAAATGTGAAAATTATATATGAACTATTCATAATATTAAAGTTGGTTGTTACTTTTAGATGCTAATCTGAATCTGTTTTTATAAACACCAAGTTCATTTTGCTGTTAACATTATTTTTGCAAACAAAGTCTTATTAAGATTCATCAATTAAGTTGTTGATAAATATTGTTACTTTGTTTTGCATTACAGGAGAAATGATGTAAAGCTGGTGCTATATTGCGTGGGAAATGTTTTCGCACACGATGATCTAATACTTTATGGATGATTTTGTAGACTTGATTTGGATCCAAAATTCCTAACACATCTAGTGTTTAATTACTTTTGAAATGGTTCGAAAGTAGAAATGTGACTTTTTTGTAGACTTGATTTGGATCCGGTGCTAGAATTTTCTGCAAGACTTTTTGGGATTATAAATTTTACTTGTACAGTTTCAGTAGAAAATGCATTCAAACTTTTCAGGATTTTCTTTTGGTATTAAACATAAACAGGCAACCAAGGAATTGGGTAATTGATTCCGTCAGACTTATTAACACCCAAATATACGGAAGCTAAAAAAAACGGCAGTGAAAAAACTTTACAAAAGACCAAACTAGGGAAAGTTAATCGTGGGTTTTTCTTTTAATTTGGTGATGTCACAAACACCCTAATAAGTGGACATGGGGCTGCTAGATCAAAGTTGCTCTAGCATTGCTAGAGCAAAATTTTTTCCTTTGTTAGTGTGGATTTTTCCATACATATTTTTTAATCTCGCGATGTTCTTTTCCTTTGTTTTTTTTTTTTTTTGTTTTGTTTTTTTTTTTTTTTTTGATAAAAGGGAAGATATATTGATGAGAAAGAATTTACAAAGACTCTACAGAAAGCTACAATCTGATATTACACAAATAGAGCTTCCCAATTATTAAGAACAGAACTGGTTAAGTTTAGGAGGACTCTTTTTCCGGCTGCAGTAGCCCATGCTAAGACTAGCGACTTCACTTCAATACCCATATCTGTCTCAGTCTTGAAATTATAGTTTTGCTCAAAGATGCGTCTATTCCTTTCAGTCCAAATCGTGTAAACCACAGCTGCAGGTATGAGACTCCATAAAAATTTACTTGCAATGGAGAAGTGCGCATGATTCCAGGTGATAGCCAACATTCCCATGCTTCTCGGTACAACCCAGGACCAGCTGTTGCTTGGAATAACAGTAGACCAAATCTTGTTTGCTATTTTACAGTGCAAAAAGATGTGATCTTGCGATTCTGTGTCATCGCCACAAAGCACACATGAATTATATATATCGATACCTTTTATCTGCATTATGTCTATCGTATTTATCTTCTCATGTGGTAAGCACCAGACGAGGAAATTTATTTTCGAAGGAACTTCCTTTTTCCAGACAAAATTGTAAGGAAAATCTAGAATACCAAAGTTAGCTACCAGATGAGAATAAAGTGATTTTACGGAGAATACACCTGAGCTGTGCAGCGACCACCTGAGAATAAAGTGTTTTTCAGTCAAATTGGGTTGGCTGAAACCTAAGCTGGACAACAGGGAAAACTCGAACATATGGATTTCTATGAAACATTTTTTGTATTACCAAGTGCAATCATTAGCCAAAGAGAGGTAGGACGATGTATACTACCATGTAAACATTTTGACGTAGTTTTAAAGATCACGTGAGACTAACCACGTGTCAATCAGCGGCGCATAATCTAGAAATTATGCGACATGGTTTCGGATAGGGATGGACAAACTAGAAAACGGCATTTGGTATTACTGTTCATTGGTACTTCGCCCTAACGAATATTCGAAGTACACTGACTACTATATAATCCCCCAGAACGGCTGCTTTGCTCACTTCACTGAAAAAACCCTTCTTCAAAATAAAAAAAAAAAAATCCAGAGAAGAAGAAGATGACTGGGAAGGCTGGGAAAGGTGGTCGCGTGGTTCACTGCGTGCCCAGCAAACACAACGATGCCAAAAAGTGTATGTTTTCTTTCTATTTAAAGTATACTTCCTTCTGGAGCTTGTATTCAACGCGATAGATAAGTGTAAATCCAACAGATCTAAATGACAATACTAAGTCTAAGGTTTAAATTTAATGCTAAATAAGTTTATGTAGATGACTATTTCCTTGTCATATTTACTGCTACTGCTAAGAAAAGGTGAAATCAAGTAACATAGAAGAAAGGGATTTCTTATCAATATTGTACTATTGATGCAAAAACAAGACAGGGAGATACATGAGAAAA
Source organism: Papaver armeniacum (assembly GCA_023531295.1). NCBI lineage: Eukaryota > Viridiplantae > Streptophyta > Magnoliopsida > Ranunculales > Papaveraceae > Papaver > Papaver armeniacum. The sequence continues at coordinate 263,147 of JAJJWW010005972.1, forward strand.
AATTTAATTTTTTCATAAGAAAAAAAATCAATTTTTTCATAAGAAAAAAAATTAATTTTTTGTTTTATTTTACTGATATTAATAGGAAATGATAAATTTAGGCAACATTGAAGAAAGATTTCTTCCAGAAAAAAGTTCTTTTTTTTCCTATATTTTACAATATTACTGCATATCAGTTTGGCTGGATCTTTCCAAATAGACTGCCGCGTTAGCTCCTTCAATCAGGTATCTCTGGTGGGGTTAATGGATTTTATGTATGTTTCCAGTGGTAGTGGCTTTAGATCTGTTATCTTCATGTGGATAATCATACGCATCCGATCACCTGCTCAGTTTGAATGCTTTATGTCTTTATTTGTTTTACATGGTGAGAAACATGTTTCAATTTTTAGATTCTATATGTTGCAGTTGAAGGCAAGGTTGACAAGCCTAAGAAAGTGAAGACGGAGAGAGTTCAGAAGGTGTCCAGGCCTGCTTTAATCAATCAAAATAATGACAACAATGTTCAGGGTAACAACCAACAGAATGATGGTGACGGCAATAACCAGGAGGCCGGAAACCACATTGCTGAGGATGTGGTTCAGAACAACGAAGTGGAATTTTAGGTTCTGTGGTGATCTAAAACTGTTAAGCCTTTAACTTCAACTTTTGAAGCATTGCACTAGTTTTTCAAGTTTGAATACATTTTAAATTATGGATAGTTTAACTTGTGAATCGTCGTAATCATGGATACTGGTATCAATCTAAGGTGGTTTGGAGAATCATTACAAATTTACCATTTGAATTCCCATCTGAATGTTGAAGAAATTCCCCGTTGATGCCAATACTAATATCAATAAGAACTTAACCCAGTAGCTGCAGAGCTAAGAGTACTTCAAAGGGTAAATCCCCATACAAGAAAAACAAAGTGAACATTAGACTTAAGCCACCAATGGTGGATATTATGTAGCATTTCATGCTCAGAATCGTGGATAATGTGTAGCACTTTATTCTCAGATAGAGAATGTCCGCTTGATTCTCCTCTTGTTTGATAGAATTAGTAGACTCTCCATTGACAATCTTAATAATTTGTTTTCTTTCTGATCCAACCATCTTTGTCTCTGATCAGAACAGCTGCAGCTGAATGACGGTCCTTGGCGGCAAAATCTAGCGGAATTGGATGAGGAGTGACCTGATTTATTTTGCTTGTGGATAGATTTTGTGGTGAAATTGCCATTTGCAGTATGACGCCAAATGCGCCCATCTTGATCATCATACTACGAGACAAACTTGGCGCGCATCTATTGATCTTGTACCCACGGTGAAAGCGGAAGGCCTTGACGGATACCACTCTCGCAGTAGAAAAAACTATTGGGGGTGACAATTAACAAGAACCGAGAAGGAAGCCGATCCGACACATGCCTTTAGTAATTAAGTTGTGTCTTACCAGGAATTTCAAAACCCTGCAACACATAACTTGAGAAAAAAAAACAACCAAAGAGTGTAATAAGAAGTATCATTATTCCATTATATCATTTGGAGCCTAGTAGCTAGGTAGTAACAACAACAGTTGTCCCGCTAGGTAAACTGAAAAGCTAACTTCAAAGAGTGTATTTTCTTATTAAAAACATTAAAATTAAGCGCACTAATAAAGACCAAAAACTGTAGAAGAGGTACTCATTAAAAACATTTGATACACTACAAAGAAAATAAATAAATAAATAAATACCCATTTGCAAATAAATACATACAGAGACATCCACATCTATAGTAAATGTTCAAGGCAGAGGCTTAAGCCAGTCAAGCTCTTGAGGATTGGAGGTTGACCAGTTAGGTTCAACCCAAGTGCAGTTTGTGTGCCAGCCCTCTGTATCCTGAAAATTTGTAGAAGAATGAGGGCTCTCGAAAGATTGATAACTACCTGTTTCGAGCGAATATAATAGAATTCCTTTGCCGTTTAGACATAGTTTGGGTAAATAGATCTTGTTCTCCATGCGCCTATTAGGAGCAATTGCTGAGATACAGGAGGTATAGCTAATGAACAACATATACTTCCCCAAACTTTTAACTTTAACCCAACGCATCTCCAACAAATCCAATCTAAAAACTCCGACCAACATACCAAGATGTCCCAATTTCACTAATAGAAGTTCACCCCCACACTCCACCAAGAAACTTGGATATACAGCATTAAATTGTTCACGAGGTTTCTCGAGCACTTTCCAGCTATTGTTCTCTATGTTAAAAATTGCTAAAGCTCCATTATAATCAACCATGTGTAAAAGCTCATTGTAGAAAACTGGGGTGTTATGCAATGGCGTATACCTTTCGATATTGGCATTGTCGAAACAACAAGTAGTCCAAAACGCTTCTCCCCTTCTGATGAAGCACATTGAAAACTTTTCAGACAGTTGTTCAATCCCAAAAACTATGCAGTCTGACAAAGTCGGCAAAGAAGAAAACGAAATGCTAGAAAAGTGATGTTCATCACTTGGCAAGTCAGGAAGTTCAATGATCTCTCTCGTAAAAGGTTTGTAAAAGAATAACTCATCAGATTCCTCTATTTCAGAGAGGTTCACCAGGTACTTCTCATTATTATGCATTGGGTTTAAGAAATTGTAGATAGTTCTATTGTTATTTCTAGTGAAAAGCAGCCATGGAGATAAGATTGTGCATCTAGTAGTAGAAGAGGATCTAATACTTTCCTTAGGCAGTAATGCTCGATTTCCTTTCCACGCTGAGCGAAAATGTAAATAATCCAAACGGTGAAGATAAGTTGCTATTGTCTGCACCATGTCTTCATTAAGGATTTCCCATGCAGTTGCTTCTTCTTCAATGTGTTTTCCCCAGTGAAGCTCATTCCCAGTTTCATGATTAGTAATCATATTTTTTTTTCCTTCCAATGCCTTGATGAAGTAACTTGATTGTACATCCTTAAGAAAGACGTCATCCTTTTTCCTTTGTGGATTGGTCACCATGATCCAGTCCGGCGGAAACCATGGTGTTGGTAGCTTTAGACAGGGCAAAGTAATAACATCACCAGTACTATCTAACTCAAATTTATACAAACTCTGATCTCCAGGATGTGTATAATACAGACAACCCCTTGCAAGCCCGACTGCAGCTGCAGAGCAACAAGCTTTAGTGTTGTCGCCAATAAATAGAACATCATCACCAAAACTCTTCACTTCCTTCCACTTCATTGCAGAAAAATCCAATCGAAACACGAGTATTTGGAGTACTACCTTTTGAAATCCTCTGCTGTTGTAAAACATGGTTATCCAGAAAAGTTCATCATAGGACTCCACGAAAGTCGGCCTGAAACTAGTAGTATACCATCCTCCTACCAACGGAAACGCTATGCCTTTAGCCACCTCAAACGGCTTAAAAGTAAGCTTTATAATGCCACCACCATCGTCATCTTCCACCTTTTTTTTCTCAATCTCCAAATGTTGATCATGTAAACACATAACATACAACTTATCTTTCAAACAGCAAAGCGATACAAACTCATCCTTGGGCATGATATCTTGAGATAAGTTCTTTGATCTCCATTCTTTATTAGAGGCATAGAAGAACAAAGCAATTGAATCGGCATTATCAGGAGGTGATGACAATAGACAATCAAAGTAAGTATATCTTCGGGAAGTACGATGCCAGCGTCGCAAGGACGGTAGCTGAACATTCTCCAAAGTAGATGGATTCCAAAGAAAACAATCACCAAAATTATAAGTAGGGGAGTAATCATAGTGCTCATCATGACATAGGATTAGTAACCAACCTCCATGACAAGGTTTCTGCCCAATCATTGTTCCACTCAGTTCGGGTATAGATTTTCTACATGTTCTATTATTGGGTTCGCAGATATTAAATAAAGCTTGATTTTTCATACCTTTTCCATATGGGAAGACTAGCCATGGTGCTGCCTTTGCTAGTAGTGGGCTTCTTCTTCTCTCAACTGATCCAGCTGCTACGGTGCCTACTTTTGCACTTTCTTCACCCATGAAATAGAGTGATCCAGAGAGCCTTACACAGTATTAATTCCAATCACAGGTTGCTAAAAAACGCAGCTTCCTTTTTCAGGGTTTACAAGGAAGAGGATGCAACTTTGAAACTGTATAAAATAATAGGATTGTGACCAAAAAAAAGTTATTATTTTCGAAAAAATATTATATTATCGAAAAATAAATAATAATAATAAATAAATATTATCGATAAATAAATAATGATAAATATTATCTTCTCCAATCTAGGGGAACTTGGCGAAGACACTTTGTGTTTTTTCAAGCGTTTGAAAAATTGCTTAATTAGTAATGACGCAAGTAGTGGTTTTGGTAGTTTTATTTTCCATAGACTAAGTGTAGCTATTCAGAGAGGAGTTGGAGCCCAGCTTGTTGCTAGGCTACCGACCACTAGCTCTGTGTGATGTACAACAAATTATGGTTATTTATAACTAAATAATAATAATAAATAAATATATTATTATTTTATAATTAGAATAAATAAATGGGATCTTTTATCATTTTAGAAAAATTATTTTAGAAAAATATTATATTATTATTTTAGAAAAATTATTATTTAAAAAAATTAAATGTCCATACAAAACTTTTGGTTGGTAGCCTAGCAATAAGCTTGGCTCCAACTCCTTTTTGAATAGCAATGCCTAATCTATAAAAATAATATATAATTATTTTAAAAAGTAATTCCTAGTTTAGAGGTAGAATAATACTTGTAGGTTAAATAAAATATCGACTAATTTTGTAAAAGTATTATAGTATTGACTAATTGCAATACAAAGTACAAGCACGCCAAGTGTTAATGACACTTTAAAATTACTTCTTGTTGTCGTATAACAACGTGGCCCAGGTAATTTGATTGCATTACGAATTATTGGGGACGAAATACAACTTGAATTGAATTTTAAAGAAAATAAACCAATAATAAATCATATTTTGGGAAAGTTTAATATGTATGAAATTAATTTTTTATTTTTCTAGTAGCATTATTATTTTATATATTATTTGGGACCTAATAATCATTAAGGAGATCATTTAAAATGTATGATTTCATGGTTTTATCGAATTTATTATTTAGCACTAAGGTCCAGGGACCATGAAATTTTAATATTTGAACGAGCATATTATATTATCGAGTATTACTTTAAAGAAGTTATATTGTATTCATAAATTACCACTATTTTAAAGTGCAAATACTTGTTCTTAAGTCTCAGGTGCAAATCACCACAACCTCATAAATTGGAAAGATAAACATAATAAATCATCAAATACATAATCGGAATAAAAAATATTAAACATATGCGATAAAATAATGATTAAGTATGTTGAACATAATATATCACCCGGAAGTCTAATGTGACTACAAGTTGCTTCGTCATTGTTTAAGGATCTCTAATCAGTTGTTTCTTTTCTGGATATTTAGCCATTGTCCAAACTACTTCATCTCTTTACTTTAGCTTTAATTTAGTTTTCTTATTTATTTTTTGAGAAGTTTGTTTTCCTTGAGTTAGGTTGTGATCCCTTGGACACACCTTACGTAGTTTTCAATATAATTAATTTTTCCACTGAAAAAAGTACTAGATATAATTTTATTTTTTTCTCTCTATTCCTACCTCTCTCCACTCTAGGAGATTTTTAGGGTTTCAAAACTTCAAGCGGCATTCCTCTTTCAGTACTCAGATCTGGTCAATTTTTGGCGGATCTGAGCAGGTTTACCTTCAATATTTACTTCTTTCATAGGTTTAGTGTAGATTAAGTTTTATTTTAGGTTTACGTCCATGTTTATCATGTTTTGCACTTAGTTTACAGTAAGTTTTTCAGCCCTTTAATGGTACTTCTTGTCTGCACTTTAATGAGATTTCTGTTTTTGCTTATAGAGCAACTTTTCGTGTTGTAAATGGTGAATCTTGGTTAGGGTGTTTGAGAGTTTTGTTCACCGGTGCTAATAACTCCTCTGATGTAGGAGTACATCTTTCTCAAGAAGATAAAATCCAACAAAATGGTTGGCTTTCATGTAGAAAACCATTCATTTTCCGATTAATTTTGTTCTCTATTCATACATGTATTTGTTTTACATCAGTTTTCATTCTCTTTCTCTTGTTGGATCTCTTGGTCTTGTAATCTTATTGTATGTCTTTGTTTGGATGCTCATTGATATTTATGTAACCTTCTTGGTTTGCCATTAATGAAATTGAGTTCTCTTTTATACAAAAAAAAAGAAGAAGATATTATTAATTTGCACATAAAAATTAAAGTGTTATTAGTTTTGAGTTAGTCATAACTAATCTAAAGACTTAAAGGCCTAGACAAATAAAGCTTCCACGTTGAACGGTGAGGAAACTCTCACTTTCTATTGGCTGAATTAAGCTTTTTGTGGCTTTTGTGAACCGAGAGGTTTGGTGAGGACACTTGGAAAGTATGACTAGTTTACAAATTACAAACTCAAAATGATTCGTGTTTAGAATATTATTTAATTCCAAATTCAATTGGGAAGTCGAGTACCTACTATATTAGAATTCCTTTTTCCAAATTAATACATCTAGGAATTACTGGTTAAACCAGTATATCTAGAACCAGTTAATGTGTAGTCCACCACCAGAAAAAAATTATTCGCTGGTCTAAAAAAATGTTTTTGAACCAGATTTTTATTCTCTAGTCCAGCACACGTGCGACTGAAACGAAAGCGTAATTTGAATATACCAAACATACCCTTCTGGAACTGTATATAATTATTTGTGGGTGAAAATGGTTTCTGCTGATTTCGGTAATTTCGATGTGTGGGTGAGAAACGAATTTAAACCCTAAACAATGTACTGCAAGGGAGTACTTTAGATTCGAGAGATCAATCTGTACAAGTCCGGCCTAAACCAAGAAATGGTCGTTTCAGACTTGCTTCGGTCACAAAGTGGAGGAGGATGGGTTGGTTTTGGGGAGGGAAGCAAGGAAAGTAATGAGACCAGAATAGTTGATTCTGGAAGAGTAGTTGTGTTACGCGGAAGTCTTTAAACATGGAGTCAAGATCCATACCGAAGAAGCTATAGTAAAATCTAGCTCTAAGCGAAAATTGGCCTGGCGTGGGAAAAAATTATGCAATTCCGTTGTTATATGTTGGTAATGACCTCATAGGCCTCTTTATAGAGTTCTGGATTTTAACTTTTAAGCGTAAAACAATGAACAATCTTCACAAGTTTGTATATTTCTATTTCACATGTCAAGGACCAGGAAAGACGTATGTTTGAATGGTTTTCTGGCATCCAAAATCACTAGAGTTTGCGTTGGTACACCAGTTTGTCCGGCAATCATTTCTTGTCGAGTGTCGTCCCCTTCAAATTACACACCATAAGTTCGTATTGCCAGCACGATTTTACACCTCTACGTATCTTAAATGATCAGTGTTGGATTAAGAGCAAAGATTTTATTGACATGTACACTAGTAGAATGAAGTGCAGCGGTCACTCTAGTAATTTAACTTGTCACCATTTATTAAATCTTTGGAGAAGTCATATTTTGCTTCACGAAAACTCAGTTCGGCTTCTAGAATTGGAGAAGTAATTTCCAAACACCCTGTTAAAAATAACACGGGCCGTTAGATCAGCTGGGCTCTCGCTATCTCTTATGCCTTGGAAAAGTAGGATATGTTGGAAAATTTGGGTAAAAACGGAGGATGAAATAAACACAAAAGAAATTGTTGTACTCAAAAGCTTTCAAGGCTCATACGATTTCTTTTAGACGATTATTTCTACCCTCCCAATATCAATTGGCGATTGCAACAGGTATGCGAAATAATGCCTTCAGGATACAATGAAAGCCCTACAACAGAAAATTAGGTTCAAGGTTTGCACCCCTTGACCCAATCAAGAACACACAAGAATATGATTCTGATGATGCTTAGAAGAGAGAAAACAGAAAGTATTTTATGTTTTTCCATTGTTTGAATGAAAACAAATCATCACTACTTATAGGGAACTCATGCCTATTGGAGATGCCTCTTTACTACCAAAAGACATTAATAGTGCCTTATGGGAATGGATGTATCTTTTGTGAACCATCACACCCTTTGGAGATGCCTTTTCATCTCCAACAAAAATCCATTGCATCTATTCGGCACCGGACACTCCCCGTGATTGTGGCAAACCAAATAACGAAAAACGTTTTGTTTTCTATGTAATTGAAAATATCCAACAATCTCCCCCTATTTTCAAAAAACCAAAATAGAAAATAAAGTAAAACTTACAAAAACCGGAGTGGCTGCATCACTCAAGTGACTGCCTACGTACCCGAGTGGGATCAAGCCAACGTAGTTCAAGCAAAGTTTGGGAAATAAGCATCATCGTTGAAAACAGTACATAAATGATAGGTATCTTTTGGATTTGAACCTTCACTTAGTGCAAGAAATTCAAAGCCTTATCGAGGTTCAGTGGTGAAACTAGTCTTGAACCAAGTACCCCATGTGATAAAACCGAGTCTCCACACATACCGATTTCGAGATTGTGTGTTACGTAGCTCAACACGTTAATGGCCATGTGCTATATCCTGGATTCATGAGTCTTCTTTAGAGAACGGTCTTATTCTCTTAGGAAACGGCCTGATTTCCATACTCATATAGGTAAGTCTCGAAGGTGTTTCTGCGAGACACCTTGTCATAAAAGTTAGACTTATTAAGGATTTTCATCCATCCCTTTTTCTTGCAGAATCCCTGCACTAAACAGAAATGAGAAGTTTTTACTTAGTGCACCATAATCACATCCATAGCTTGTTGGTACCACATTGAACCTTGTTTATCCTTTTCAAAACATAGGTCGGGTTTCTGCTATGGGTGATCAACCTTCCTTCACAGACCTTAGTCCCATTTTTGTATACTTCATTGAAAAACATTTCCTTTGGGAGACTTTCCATAAACATGTCTGCCAAGTTTTTCTCCGTTTCAATGGCTAACTGCAATTACTCCTTTCTTAGTAATTGACTTACCGTTCAATGTACAAGACTTGTATGTCTTGACCTTTCATTATAAGTCTTTGTTAGAGACGTTATGGATCATAGCCTGATTCACAATTAATCAAGACCGCTTGAGATGGCTTCTTCCAAAAATGGGATTTCTACAAGTTAGGTTCTAAGCCATTCTTCCTCATTAATTGCATCTACTCATGCAATCAATTATGAAAAACATTATTAAAAATGTTCCTATTTGATTTTACAAAATAATTGTAACTTCTCTAGTGATCCTAATTAACATTTATGGTTAATTCACAAGAAGTCATCATAGACTTACATTCACTAGAGGCATAGAAAATTTGTAGGCAACTTACTTGCTATTTCAACAAGCACATTAGTTATGACGATGAGTAACTCCTCTACTCATGCCCCATCTTCTACAAATTTATACCCAAAAAACATAGACAATGTCTCTTAACATTTTACATTATGTAATGCAAATGTTCATAATTTATACATCGGTAATATCATAACATCGTTGGATATTTGGTCGCGCGCCCAATCTTCCAATACGTTATATATTCACCGGAATTTTCCTTTTGATGTCATTTAAGACATGCCAATTTCCAAATTTTGGAACCATATAATTCTTAATGAAAGAATTATGATTTCAGACTTCTAAATTTATAATTCCTACCGCAAGAATTATACCCGTACCAATAATTGTAGTCTCAACAATCATTGGTGATCTCCATTTCGGTTCTCTAATTATAGAGCATTCATGACAATACTCCTCTATTGTCACGCGACCAAAATGAGTCGGAATTGCATATCGTTTGATCAGTATCAAACATGCCCAGAGGTAATTTCCAAAGAAATCTTCAAATCCAATCTCTTGGACTTGGCATGAAATTTTCAATCATTATTCAATCACCATAAATAACTAAGCATGAACAATATGCTTATACAGGATGTTAATTTAACCATATATAAATTTTCTAGTACATGCATATGAGACTAGTAGTCTTCATGTGATCTTCCACTGTTCTTTCCAACAGTAAACCATTCCCATATAAAAAAAAGCCTTATCAAGATGTGTGGATTAATGAAATCCCACTCAAAAGAGCATATGCTAATGCAACCTGGACATCTTGGTGAATGCACCCAAATGAGATCATGGATCTACAAATTGATCCCAGTGACTTAATGTCATACTAGAACTGTTCAGTTTACTTGAATGATAATGGCATAAGTCATTTTTTTTTTTTTTTTTCACTCGTCCATTGATCACAAAATAATTCCAAAATAGGAATCTTCAAATACAGACAAAACTCTTACAATTTTGTTTTTGGATTTGGCCTTTACTGAAAACACATGGACCACTATATATATAGATGCACGTTAATAAGATCAAGTAGCTTCCAATCAAAATATACTAGCATCCCTAACACATTAGTTTTAACCAATCAAAATTGAATAACTAATCAACTGGTACATCGTCATATGAATCCCCCTGGTCGATACTTCCAAAAGAAGCAAATCTTCAAACCTGCCGATATAGTATTACAGTTACTATATTTGGGTCTGGCTTTCTTTTAACCACTGATGGTGGTTACAGATTCATATTTAATTACGATGCACAATCATGCTAACATTTGGTCGTTTATCCTTAATTGAAAACCAATCAAAAATATTAGAGAAGATACTTTCCGCTACAAGAGTGTAGTCATGTCCTAAGAAAACTAGAATATCGTAGATACGATGCATATCAATGATGATTCAATATCTGGAATAGTCATTTACGCTATGCCACATAATTCCGGAAAGGAAATTTCAAACCCAACATTACAGACAACACTGGATTTGGCTCTCATTCAATCATTGATTTTCATCTAACAATGTACACAGGATACATCCCTAACTGTTGTTGCTATCGACTGTTCATGTGTATCGGTCTGCGGTTACCATCTTTAATAATTTTACAAAGCACGAGTAAAATTTCTATATGCACGGTAAAGTTTCAAACAACAAGTCGTTTCATGGAAGGACACATAATGATCGTTTTATGCAATTGAGAAGATAACACCAATTCAAAAGGAACAGTTGTTCACGTTTTATGACTTTTAAGGATACTAGTCTAACCATACTGATTTATGTATCGAAAAACTAGAAACCTAACTCATCATGCAATCTTAGAATCTTTATAAAAGAAAACTAGATTCGGTACTTATCTGATTGGTGACCGTTTTCCTGGCAATAACCTTTTCGCGTACACACCAATGTCCGGAAACCAACATAATGGAAATTGATTTTGCGATGGCCTAATGATGGTTACAGTTGAGGGTTCCATCTAGCTTTTCAGTATCAGGAATCCCCAATTTGCAGGAAATAATTTCTTTGCAAATCAACAGCGAAATCCCAAATCAACCTTCTCCATAATTCGGCGAAGTCTCTGCATAAAGCCCATTTTCTAGAAATATGATAAAAGCCCAACTTTGTAACTTGTCCAAGCGGACCACGCCTCTAACGCATATTCAGTATAGAAGAAACGTTTGACTCTCCATTATATTTCTTGCAGACTCTTCCTGGAAGACTTCTCAAAATTCACCATTGTTCTCAAGAAATTCAACAATACCAGAACCCGATTCATCCTCCATTGTCGAGAAAAGTAATCGTCTAAAACTGTTGGAAAATTTGGGTAAAAACGGAGGATGAAATAAACACAAAAGAAATTGTTGTACTCAAAAGCTTTCAAGGCTCATACGATTTCTTTTAGACGATTATTTCTACCCTCCCAATATCAATTGGCGATTGCAACAGGTATGCGAAATAATGCCTTCAGGATACAATGAAAGCCCTACAACAGAAAATTAGGTTCAAGGTTTGCACCCCTTGACCCAATCAAGAACACACAAGAATATGATTCTGATGATGCTTAGAAGAGAGAAAACAGAAAGTATTTTATGTTTTTCCATTGTTTGAATGAAAACAAATCATCACTACTTATAGGGAACTCATGCCTATTGGAGATGCCTCTTTACTACCAAAAGACATTAATAGTGCCTTATGGGAATGGATGTATCTTTTGTGAACCATCACACCCTTTGGAGATGCCTTTTCATCTCCAACAAAAATCCATTGCATCTATTCGGCACCGGACACTCCCCGTGATTGTGGCAAACCAAATAACGAAAAACGTTTTGTTTTCTATGTAATTGAAAATATCCAACAGGATACCCTAAAATAATATCAGCAGCCGCCTATAAACCACCCTTTATCTGTTCATTTTTTATTTTTTTTGGATCTCAAAATTTGTTTCACTCCAAATTCTCTCTCAACAATGGATTCTTCAAGAACATTATTATCCCGCTCCGATCTTAACAGCGCTTTAACTATGATTCTCATCATTCCATTGAAACATCCTGAGGAAGAAGATGAAACCGTTATCTTTTGATCCACTCGCACAATGATTTCTCCTCTCAAAATTCAAGTTTCTTTCATACTCTACTCTTCATTCCACTTCCTTCATTCCACTTCTCTTCTATCTGGTAACTCTTTACTTCGAAGAGCAATGTCTTCCGTTATTATTTTAGATTAAGAAACAATGTCTCTCATTTCTTGTTGTTTACATCCTTGTTTTGTAATTCAGTTCTGTATATTGTTGAGACCCAAAATGCATCTCGTTTCTTTGTGTATTTATGTACTGATTAGTTTAGAGTAATTTCTGAACGGGTATGCTGTTTGATAAGTCTTTTCTCCCTGGCAAAACTAGTCTAGCATTATCAGGAATCATGTGAATTACAGAATGGAGTTATGATTCTGAAACTTGAGTGTTAAATTTTGATTATACTGATCAAGGGGCTATGTGTTGAAGAATTTAACTGGGAAATGGAGTTCAATTCGATGGTGTTACATGTACACTTATGCTTACATTTATTCAGAGCATAAGAACTTTAACTGATGGATTCGATTGCTTCACAATACCATTGGCTCCCTTTCATTAATTAGCAACCTGGCGAATATACACTTATACTAACATTTCACGTACATAATCTTGAAAGATCTCAATAAATAAAGATTAGAACATACGAATTATAAAGATCAACTATTATATTTTACAGAATCAATGTGGCAGATATTTAGCTTGAGATGAAAGCTTCTATTTCATATGAGGCTGTTCCTAAAGAAGAACAAACACCGTTAGAAAAAGAAGACATTATAATTTTTTGAGAGGAGAAATCATTATGGTCGGAAAGTTGTTGAGATTGGTAGATGTGTAAAAAAAAAAAAATTATGATTTTGTATTTATGAATTTCTGGAAATATCTACTGTTGTTAGTCTGTTACAAATATCTACTTTAGATTTATAAATGTTGCTGAGCTTTGATGATAGTAATGGCAATTTGGGTTCTTTTAAACAAACTCCGATTATAGTAAGCCAAAGTGATGATAATGCTTGTGGCTTATTCGTAACCAAGAGCTGCATATCAGTTTTGAATCATAATAACATCATTTCTTGTATTTTTGGTTTCATTTTGATCAAGAAACTGAGATGCTGAGCTTGTCAAAATTGAAGTAAGGGCAAACATCATAACTCATGATCAAGATCTTTGGATTTTTTAAAGGTGGATTTCTTAATATGGATTGCGCAATCTTGCAATGGTCCTTAGGGAATTCCTACTTTATTATATTTACAGTATCTAACCCGAATCTACATGGAGAAGAGGTGCATTTACTTTTTCCGGTAATATTACCGTTCTCTGTTAATATCTACAACAGTCTCGCTATTAGAAATCGTAATAACCGGCCTGCACGCTGGGCCGCATCATTGGAACTAGTTAGAGGACATTTTAGTAAATTACTTGATTCTTCTTATAAATGAACCAAGACAAGATTAGGGTTCGATACAAATTGTTTACAATGTAAGAAGAGAGACCAGTAGAGTGAGTGAGTACGGCGGCGTTGAGGGAATGACTATTAACCAGATTTTTTTGCCGATTGAAGGTTTATTATGAAACTAGTTTTGGTACGATGTAGGAAGCATTTCAGCTTGGAGATCCAAGACAGAAGAGAGACACAGATCTTCTAAAACGTCATAATGACTTTTCCTCTCAAATCTAAGTTATCGCTGATCCAATATGGCTAATGTGCGGTGGATTTCAAATTTGCTGATAGTGAGCTTGAATATCGCGTTTTTTATAGATTATGCCAAATCTGGAAATTTGTTGAAATGGGTGGATCTGTAAAAATAATTATGAATTTCTTGGCAATATCTACTGTTAATCTGTTACAAAAATATTTAGTTTAGATTTATGAATGTTATTTGGGTTAATAATAAGCCAAAGTGATTGATGATAATGCTTGTCACTTATTCATTTTTTGTATTATATTGATGATTATTCAGTTACACATATTTCAATTGATTTCAAGTGTATCTTTAATGCTAGTACGACCGTTTCCACGGTGGAAAGGCCGACCGAAGAAGAATCGGAAGATGGGGTTTGTCTGCGATTACTTTCGTCCCGTTTCAGAAAAAGTGATACTTTCGGCCCGTTTCCGAAAAAGTGATACTTTCGCCCCATTTCGGAAAAAGTGATACTTTCGCCCCGCTTCAGAAAAAGTTATACTTTTTCAGACGATGGAATATCAACCGGAATTGGAGATATTTCTAACGTTTCCGGAATGGCAGAAGTATCAGGATGCACGGGAGGAGGTGCAGGAGATTGAACCACAGGAATAAAGTGGTTGGGGAGATTCAGAGGTAATATAAAACCGGTGGACCACAGTGAGCTGGCGGAACCAAGGGAGGAGAAGATTCTGAGATATGCTGTGAATCAGCACACTGTGGATGATTTATGTCCAGCGAGGATGATGATATATGTTGTGTATCAAAGATTCTGGGCAGAGAGCCTTGTCGGGGAACAGATGAAGAGATATCTTTGGGAATCAGCATAACGAGACTGAGAAGTTTCAGATGAAACCGAAGGCGTAGATAATATGGAATCAAAGTATGTGTATTCATTGACAGGGACAGATTTCGATAGAACTGGAGTATGGTTAGAATCATGAAAAGGAAAAATATTTTCATGGAAGATAACATCTCTGGAAGTATAAATAGATTTTGATTCAATATCATAAATTGAGTATCCTTTCTGACCATAAGGATAACCAATAAAAATGCCTGGCTTGGCACGTTGATCAAATTTGTGAAAAATCCTAGTATTTCTCGCAAAACAGAGACAACCAAATACTCGCATGGATGAGTAATCTGGCGGTTTAAGAAGTAGCATCTCATGTGGAGTTTTATGAGATAAAACAGGTGTTGGCCATTTGTTGATGATATATGTAGCAGCTAGTATGCATTCACCCCATAAACGGAGATGAACATTCGACTGAAATCGTAAAGCTCTAGCCACGTTTAATAAATGACGATGCTTGCGTTCAACAATGCCGTTCTGTTGTGGAGTGTATACACAACTAGTTTGATGGAGAACACCGTGTTGGTGAAACCAAGACTGAAGTTCATTTGATTTGAACTCGGATCCATTATCAGACCGGAAAGTCTGTAATTGAGGAATGATGGTGGATTGAACACCAGAAGAAATGCTACATATTTTGCGAGCAAACTGCTTAATAACAAAATGAAAAAAGTATTTGAGAAATTTTAAAGTTTCAGATTTTACTTGCATTAAAAATACCCAAGTACATCTAGAATAGTCATCCACAAGTGTAAGGAAATACTTAGCACCAGAAATAGATGGGGTTGAAAAAGGTCCCCATATATCAGCATGAATCAATTGAAATGGATGTTGAGATAAAGAAGTACTATTATTAAACTTTAAACGAGTTTGTTTAGCCTGGGGGAATACATCATGACGTGACTAGCATTTGAACGAATAAAAGGAAATTGCGAGATAAAAATTTAAAACAATCCACAGGATGGCCGAGACGGGCAGTGCCAAGTATCAACCGGCTTATTTGCAATTGAAGATAAACCAAAAGGTTGAAAACGAAGTGGTAAAGTCCGGCAATCGCCTACTCCATCCAATCTCCTTGGCTACTCGATTCGAGCGGTCTGAAATATACAAGACTCGTGTGAGAATTTGATGCAACAATTTGATGTGCTTGTCAACTTACTAATGAGATATTAAGTTGAATTTGAAACTTGGAATGTGAAATACATCAAGCAGTTTAATAGATGGTGATAAATCGACTGTGCCAACATGAGTTACAGATGTATGTGAACCATCTGGTAGTTGAACAATGAGTGGTTTGGTGACCACATAATGAGAAGAAAAAGAAGATAAATATGAGCATATATGATGAGTTGCTCCACTATCAACTATCCAAACATTTGTAGAACAGGAAAGAGTAATACTTGCAAAGTTCGCATAGGGTGCTATGTCGTTGTTGTCATGATCAGGTTCGAGCAAGGTTAGAAGTCGTGTATACTGAGCAGCAGTAATAGCAGGAGCGGCAGTAGCAGGTTGGTGAACAGCAGCAACGGTGTTGAATTCCAAATTTCTGGATTGTGGCAAGTCTTTTGGGTACCCATTTAGCTTCCAGCAAGTCTGCCATTGTTCATGAGCCGATGGGAAGTTCTGAGTGCTTGAGCGAATTTCTAGATCAACGGAATTGGATATCCAGCAACCTACTAAGTCATCACATCTCGTCCAGTGAGCGGGATCTGATGCATTAGTCGGCTTTTTGACCGTGCCATCGATATATCCAGTCTTTCCTTTCGCACTGAGTGCCTTGAACATGCCTCTCCCCCATGTGCAATAGTTGTCACTGGTGAGTAGAGGAGTGTAGATGACGGATGTAGGATTTTCCGATGGATGGACGTAATATGGACTAGTTGGAGAAAGTCCAGTATCTTTCCCAGCAGTCATGGAAGGGGGAGGATCTCCTTCTCCAGTCATGATGATAAAGAAGCAGAAGAAAAAAAAATTCTCACCTAGCTATTATACCATAAAGAGTTATGATTTTGTTTCTCTCACAACTTTGTAGAGATTGATATTACCATTTTGTATATATACTGATTGTAATTACATTGCATGAGTGAAGATCCTAATACTATAAATATATCAAAGGAATTAAAACTAATCACAACAATTTCTCAATATATTATTCTCTGCATGAATTGATCTTCTTTGCATGACATCAATCACATATTATTCTTGCAGATACTAATATTCTTTCCATGTTTATATTGCATGTACTAATCTTTCCATAATCTTCTTTGCATGACATCAATCACATATTATTCTTGCAGATACTAATCTTCTTTCCATGTTTATATTGCATGTACTATCTGCTTTCCATGTTTAGATCATTGAGTAATGGTAGTGATTGATGTTATCTTCCTTGCCATATATAACAGTGATTGGAAATATATACGTGACTTAATACCACGTAATACTAGAACTGAGCTTTGGAAAGCTAGGAATGCTGCTCATTTTGATGGCGACAAAGAGGAGTTTCTAACCCATGGCGAGTAGTTCATCCTCCTCATCTACACCAAAATCCGACCTCTCAAGGCATCGCACTACAGCAGAGTGTATCGGCTCCATAAATAACAGGGCTTGCTGCTGGGCCGCAATCAAATATCCATTATGATTAGTTCGAGGATATATTGGTAAATCAGACAAAGTTCCTATAAATTAACCAAACCCTAACGTTTAGATATATATTGAGGGAGGGGATTCTAGCACTGTGAGCGAGACGGCGTTGAAGGAAAAAACAATAACTGGAGTTTTGCTGCTGAGAGTGTGTTTCCAGAATCAAATGGATCGGAGTTGTGGTATTACGTGGGAACCTTTACACTTATCTTGGAGATCAAAGTCGGAGAAGAGAGACAGAGATCTAAGAAATTGTCATAATGACTTGGCCTCTCAAATTTATGATGTATGCTACTGTCTCCACCCTGATACAATGTCATTGATCGGTCACTGAATTCTAGTCATTGTAAGATCTGTAAATTAAATAAGTGATGCTTGATATTTTTGATTGCCTAAGTCCACAATGTTGACATTCAATGGATTGATTTTTATACGCAGGAAAGGTCCTACATGTATTTGTAACTTTTGCTTTATCTGAACAAATTTTAGACAACTTGCGCTTATCTTACCCTTTCAATTGTTAGACAAATTTTCTTTGTGGATCTTATTTACCAGTACAAATTGCTAGTTTAGATGTACCACATCTATAAATGTTGTTAATGTTTGATGATAGTTTAGTGCTTGATGGAATGTACATGTCAATGCTGTTTACGATTTGATTTGATATCTCCCTGCATTTTTCTTATTAAGTCAGTTCTGTTTCCCAAGTCACTCCTATCTACCTTACAACTTAACCAGTTCATATCGAAGAGCCTGTAATGTAAGTTTTGAAAGAAATATTGTAGGGCTAGTGTTAAACCGTTCATTTCTCATAGTGGCATTGACAGCAAATCAGCAATTAACCCTTGTGAGGATGCATATCTTAATCCAAGGGTCCACCCTTCATAAGCTGAAGATATGTAATGGGTCTTCAACTGACATAGCACGCACTGCATAGTACTCTACGTAGGAATTTTCGCTTCTGCTTACTAGGAATTGTATATGCTTCGTGTGGAGACTGATGAATGCACTAGTCGTTTCAACTTAGATTAGCTAGGTTTCGATATATCAAAAATAAAATAAAAATCGTTAATGCAATGTACACACTTCACATGGTAGTAAACCGTTCTTATTCAGAGAGTAGTTGAGGGGACATTAAGATCATCGTCATCATCAACACTAGTATGTATCAACGTAGATCTATTATTACAGATTCAATTGCAAATCTGAATCAAAACCATGTCATTCTCTCATAGAAAAGCCCCATTTTAATTACAAGCATTGTATTTAAAATCCTTGCTTTTTTGTCCCTGGAATTCTCTGGATCAACCTTTTTTTTCTTTTAGGTCGAGGTCAGCGGGTACTGGTGTATAAATAAAAATCTTGATGGAAATGAGAATGGTGGTTCTGTACCACTTAAAACCATCACATTTGTTAGTGTGGATTTCTCATAAAGACTCGCAATGGTCTTTTCCTTTGTAGTACTTGCGAGTGTGATAGTAAAAAAATGTAGTATTTATTACATTACAGTTTCTTACCATTGCCTGTAATCGGGGGTGTGTCGAGGCCTCGCCAGAATTATGATTCTGAAAGATACAATTTGGAATACAAGTATAGTAGCTTTGTCGAGTATTGGGGTCATTTGATTTGTTTTGACTTTTGAGGTTTGTGTCAAGGTTTGGACACTTCTAGCTATTGAGCTTTCTTTGGTACCCCGTCAGTCCAATGTGCTCAGAGTAGAATGAAACTCTGATGGAATTTCAACTGCTGCTAATCCTATACTGATCAAATGAGCTGAAACTTCGCATTCGGTTTTGTGCTCTAATATAAAGGTATGCGTGAGGCTGCGATATTGCTATGCGGGTGCAGTTTTATACAGTTTATAATGACAAAGTAGTCATCAACTGTACCCTGAGTTCTCACATTCAAACTCTGGGAATTCTAATAACAAGGCCTGCGCTTTGGGATTCAGTAACGGAACTTGGTAAAGGGCATTTTCGTAACTCAGTCAATCTTTCCTATAAAATCACCTAAGCTCTAGGGTTTCGGTAGAAGTTTTTACAGAGTAAGAATAGAGGCCAGCACTGTGACTTTGTGAGTGACTGAGGCGGGCGTCGAGGGAAAGACTATTAACCGGAGTTGTTAGCATATTACAAGTCGCCGTTTCCTAGATGGGACGTTATGATGAAAGTAGTTTTGGTTACCTGAGTGAAACTTGGAGATCAAATAGAAGAGACACAAATCTTTGAAATTGTCATTCTGACTTATCCTCTCAAATCTATGTTGTCAAAGTATCTCAGATAAATCTGGAAACGAAAAGATGATGAATTTCTGGGCGATATCTATTGGTAGTTTAGATTTATAAATGTTGTTTGGGTTTTTGATGATATGAATGTAATGGCAATGGAATCTTTTGGTACAAACTCCGATTAGAATAAGCCAAAGTGATTGATGATAATGCTTGTCATTTCTTGTATTTTTAGTTTCATTTTGGTTATATTGATAATTATTTTAATTACATATTTCAATTATCAAGTCTGAAATAGAGATGGTGTAATACAAGATATGTAGTAAGTAGTAACTAAAAAGATATGCAAAACTACAAATCAGCTTCCTGCTTTAATAGTCTCAAATTCAAGAAAAAGATGATTGTAAATAATTTGAACAAGATCTTACAAGTGATTATGTCTAAGAATTCAATGTACTCCTTCCTGATTGGATATGCGTTATTCACATAGCAAGGAAGATTATGATGTTCCTTCTCACTGGGAGAAGATCCAAGGGTTTGATATTAAGAAATATGGGTGCAGCATTTGCTTCTCATCCTACAATGAAGGGAGGGATTTGCCTCTCAAGGTTGTAAATGTGGAAAGAACTGCCGCTGGTAGCGTCACTGTTACACATTTGCTCACTCCAACAGAAATAGATGCTCTTGGGAATTCTCCAAAGACACCACATTTTAAAACAATTTGTGTTCAAGCACTGGTTAGATCTATGGCTATGGCGTTTAGGAGGGATCCTAACCACACCGGAGGGCACATTAGAAGTAAGTTTGAGTTTCCTATATCTCTGTTTTATGAAAATCCTGTGGTTATGCCAAAATTTGATTTGACTTGCACTTTTTTTGTTCTTGAATCAGTTGACCTTCTCACCCGTAGTGGAATCAAAACTGTGTTGCAAGAGAGCGCAGTATTTATTTACTTTAAAATGACAAAGCAGTCATCAACTGTACCCTGAGTTGATATTTTAGTAAATCATCCAATTCATCTAATAAATCAACCAAGCTTTTCTAGGGTTCGGCAGAAGAAGTTGTTTACATTGAAAGAGTAGAGAGCAGCAGTGTGAGTGAGTGTAGCGGAATTGAGTGAACGACTATTAACCACAGTATTTATACACTTACAAATGACAAAGCAGTCATCAACTGTACCCTGAGTTGCAGTTCACATTCCCCCGTTAACTGGGCCTTGCACATTGGGCTGCAACATTGTTACTAGTCCAAGGGTATTTTAGTAAATCACCCGAATCTTCTTATAAATCATCCAAGCTTTTCTAGGGTTTGGCATAAGAAGTTGTTTAGATAGAAAGAGTAGAGACCATCAGCAGTGTGAGTGAGTGCGGGGGCATTGAGTGAAAAACTATGTACCGGAGTTCTTCAGATTAGGAGTTTCCGTTTCCTAGATCAGATGGGAAGTTATGAAAGTAGTTTTGATTCTATGTGTGAAGCATTACCACTAGGTTGGAGATCAAATAGAAGAAAAACACAGATCTTACAAAATTGTCATAATGACTTATCCTCTCAAATCTAAATTGTTACTCGTCCATTTCTGGGATGGAATTTCACCACCCTAGCTACGTATGGATTCGCTAGAATGTTGTTTTCTAGATGTGGATTATTCTGAAAAAAAAAAAAAAAGCAGGTCAAGGCTATTGAAATTATTTTATTTGTTGAAATTCGTAGATCTATAAAAGAAAAAAAAATAATTTTATGTTAATGAATTTTTGGGAAATATCTACTCTGTTACTAATGTTTAGTTTAGATTTATGAATGTTGTTATAGTAATGTAAATGACAATTAATGGAATTTTCACGTTCTGAAGCTTGTAAAGATATAGATTCTCGAGTAACTTTAAGCTTCCAAAATCATTCACCTTTGAAATCTTTGCTTGTATATTCAAATCTGGATCAAAACCATGTCATTCTCTCATAGAAAAAGCCCCTTTTCAACAACAAACATTCTTGTTTGAAACCCTTGCTTTTTAGCACCCGTAAGTCTTTGGATCAACCATTTTTTTAGGTCGGGGGTCGGCGGGTACTGGTATACGAGTATATAAGTCTTGATGTAAATGAGAATTAGTGGTGGTTCTGAACCACTTTAAACCATCACGTTTGTTAGCGTAGTTTGAGATCCACTCCGGTTACCACATTACAAAGTTATGTGTATATGAATCTTAAGACAAGTGTTTTGAATAACATAATTGAGATTGGCTTATATGATAGGAAAAACGACCGGTTTTTTGTGTAATGGTTTGTTGAATAGAGTTTCCTGTAATGAGAATTATGATTATGGTGAATGATACAATCATGTATAGTAGCTTTGAGAAGTATGGAGTTCATTTGATTTGTTTTGGCTTTTGAATTTTGGACTTCACTAGCTATTGAGCTGCTTTGGTACCCCGTCACTCCAACCTAAATCAGAATCGAACATGCAAGTAAGATTTTTACATCTAAGAAAACCTAAATTAAATCACACAAAACAAAGATAGATTCAGAGTTTAAAGTGTAATACCAAATCAAACTTCACCGATCTTCAAAACAAAATTTCATACCAGGTTTAGGTCGCATACGTCTGCAAAAAAAAAATATAGAAATCGTAGATCAAAAAAATAAAAATAAAAAAGAAACCCTAAAATCAAATCCCAACTTCAATGTCGAATGAGACTTCATATATAATCCAAACTAGAGAGGAAACCAGTTGAATCGTACCGGAATCAAAATGAAATTAACGATTTCGACGAAAACTCGAGATCCTCACTTGAATTCTCTATGAATTGATGGAAGAAAACTGGAGAGATGAGGGAGAGAGACGGACTGAGTTTTCGAGAGAAAATGAAAATAGAGTTATGATAGAATTCGAGGTTTTGCTGTTGGACCCCCAAATTAAGCGGGCTTTTTTTTTTCCCTGATGGAACCTGAAGGTCGCACGTTCGAACCACACCCACCGCAGTTGTTTATTTAAATTTATCAGAAAACAGATTTTTTATCACAAAACAATATTGAAAGTTGTCAAATGCTCAAATTGTAAGATCACACTTTCAAAATGTACGAGACGTATGGGCAGGTCTTTATATTTAAGATGACACACACTATAATATTAATGATCTTTAAGTTTTAGCTCTAAAAAGACTACAAGTGTTCATAAATTATGATGTTTAGTGTGTGATCTATAGCACTTTTTGTTGTAGTGTATATATATATGGGATCCGACGCCGGTATAGAAGATGTCTACCGATTTTGTGCTTTTTTCCGTAAATTAAAGATCTTAAAGTGCAAGTGCGACCGATTGATAGACTCTTCTTCTTTACCGTAGGACCTGATGTCCTTCACCTTTGTAAGTGAACTTCATGTTGATTTTATCTAGTCGGAAGAGAATTGAAGGCAGCTAAAGTGATCCCATCTGACAGGCATAATTAGTAGCCAGCTGGTTCTTTCCCTTTATTACCACCAAGTATTTTCTTAGGCAAATGTTAACTTGTTGTTGATGGTGGTTTTTAGACAAAGGATAAAATCGTAAAACCTCATGACCTAGTGTTACCCACAACACATTAACTAAGAGCATTTAACTCAGGTGTAAATAATTAATAGGGGTATTTTTTCAAAATACCAGATTAGGGTTTTCAACACAGAACCCTAATTCCAAAACCAAGCCGCACTCTGCACCATGGCAAAGAATGCCAAACCAAGCCGCATCTCGCACACCATGGCAACCATGCCAAACCAAGCCGCACTCGCGCATCATGGCAACCATGCCAAACCAAGCCGCACTCTGCGCGCACCATGGCAAGCAATGCCAAACCAAGCCGCACTCGCGCATCATGGCAACCATGCCAAACCAAGCCGCACTCGCAAGCACCATGGCAAAGCAATGCCAAACCAAGCCGCACTCTGCGCACCATGGCAACCATGCCAAACCAAGCCGCACTCGCACATCATTGACAACAATGCCAAACCAAGCCGCACTCTGCGCACCATGGCAGCAATGCCAAATCAAGCCGCACTCGCGCATCATGGCAACCATGCCAAACCAAGCCGCACTCTGCGCACCATGGCAAACAATGCCAAACCAAGCCGCACTCCCGCGCATCATTGGCAACAATGCCAAACCAAGCCGCACTCGCGCACCATGGCAACCATGCCAAACCAAGCCGCACTCGCGCATCATTGACAACAATGCCAAACCAAGCCGCACTCTGCGCACCATGGCAACCATGCCAAACCAATCCGCACTCTGCGCACCATGGCAACCATGCCAAACCAAGCCGCATACTGCACACCATGGCAACAATGCCAAACCTCCAAGCCGCCATGCCTTTGGCACACGCCAAATATAGCGCCCTAGGCTTGCAAGACTTGCAACTAGGTCAACATGGCCGCACATGCCAATACGTGCAATAAGCCATATTCCAAGTCGCTATGCCATTGGCACACGCCAAATATAGCGCCTAGGCTTGCAAGACTTGCAACTAGGTCAACACGGCCGCACATGCCAATATGTGCCGCAAGTCATATTCCAAGTCGCTATGCCATTGGCACACGCCAAATATAGTGCCCTAGGCTTGCAAGACTTGCAACTTGGTCAACATGGCCGCACGTGCCATTGGCACATGCCAATACGTGCCGCAAGCCATATTCCAAGTCGCTATGCCATTGGCACACGCCAAATATAGCGCCCTAGGCTTGCAAGACTTGCAACTAGGTCAACATGGCCGCACGTGCCATTGGCACATGCCAATACGTGCCGCAAGCCATATTCCAAGTCGCTATGCCATTGGCACACGCCAAATATAGCGCCCTAGGCTTGCAAGACTTGCAACTAGGTCAACATGGCCGCACATGCCATTGGCACATGCCAATACGTGCCGCAAGCCATATTCCAAGTCGCTATGCCATTGGCACACGCCAAATATAGCGCCTAGGCTTGCAAGACTTGCAACTAGGTCAACATGGCCGCACGTGCCATTG
Source organism: Papaver armeniacum (assembly GCA_023531295.1). NCBI lineage: Eukaryota > Viridiplantae > Streptophyta > Magnoliopsida > Ranunculales > Papaveraceae > Papaver > Papaver armeniacum. The sequence continues at coordinate 287,909 of JAJJWW010005972.1, forward strand.
GCACATGCCAATACGTGCCGCAAGCCATATTCCAAGTCGCTATGCCATTGGCACACGCCAAATATAGCGCCCTAGGATTGCAAGACTTGCAACTAGGTCAACATGGCCGCAAATGCCATTGGCACATGCCAATACGTGCCGCAAGCCATATTCCAACTCGCTATGCCATTGGCACACGCCAAATATAGCGCCCTAGGCTTGCAAGACTTGCAACTAGGTCAACTAGGTCAACATGGCCGCACATGCCATTGGCACATGCCAATACGTGCCGCAAGCCATATTCCAAGTCGCTATGCCATTGGCACACGCCAAATATAGCGCCCTAGGCTTGCAAGACTTGCAACTAGGTCAACATGGCCGCACATGCCATTGGCACATGCCAATACGTGCCGCAAGCCATATTCCAAGTCGCTATGCCATTGGCACACGCCAAATATAGCGCCCTAGGCTTGCAAAACTTGCAACTAGGTCAACATGGCCGCACATGCCATTGGCACATGCCAATACGTGCCGCAAGCCATATTCCAAGCCGCTATGCCATTGGCACACGCCAAATATAGCGCCCTAGGCTTGCAAGACTTACAACTAGGTCAACATGGCCGTACGTGCCATTGGCACATGCCAAACACACACGCTGGTAGCCTAACTTGCAAACCATGCAACCTACCACCAAGGCATTCCGCACATGCCATTGGCACATGCCATTGGCACATGCCAAACACACACGCTGGTAGCCTAACTTGCAAAACCATGCAACCTACCACCAAGGCATTCCGCACATGCCATTGGAACATGCCACACGCGCCATTAGCAGCACCACTTGCACTCAAGGCACAACCAACGAGATATCAACACAAAACTGGGGGATGTTTCTTTAGGGTTTTGGTTTGGCGGTCACAAAGATGCGGCGTACACTACGCTCACAATTAAGAAAGCGTGAATAGGAATAAAGCGGTCAAATAAAGAGGACATAATGGTGAAAACGTTTTCACCCATTAAACCATGCGGTTACCACCTCCTCCCATTATTTCACTCTTTACTCTCTTCCTTCATGAGGCAGGGCACGTTTCAATCTCGACTTGTATAAATAGGTCTTACCTATTTCCACCGGACAACAAGTCTCGGTCGGAGAAAAATACTACACTCTCAGTAAAAGGCAACTTTGCAAGCTCTCCAAAAAGCTTTCATCTCTTGCAAGCTTCCTAAGCTTTCACTTTCCGATACAAGTCGAGATACTACTCTCCCTGTAAACTATTCTGGTCTCAACACCTTTCTTTGCTTCCCTCCCCAAATCAACCCTTCTCCTCCACTTTGTGACCGAAGCAAGTCCTGGAACGGCCATTTCTTGGTTTAGGCCGGACTTGTACAGATTGATCTCTCGAATCTATAAAGTGCTCACGTGCAAAGCACATTTGTTTAGGGTTTGAACCAGTTTCTCACTCACCTATCAACTTACCAAAATCGGCAGAAACGATTTTTACCCATAAACAATTGGCGACCACGGCGGGAGGATTAATCTATCGGCTACAATGTCGACTGTCGATCTCGTTCTTCGACCCGGATGTCAAGATGGTGGGGAAGGCGACTCAATCCGACGCAACTACCGGACAACCCGATTACGGTTGTAAAACTACACCCGAAAAACCGGGGACTCGTTGAAGATGCTACCGGCGATTGGGGACTTGCGACTCGGTCCGACTCAACTGCTGTGCAACCCGGTTATCAGTTGTTAAAACTACACAAGAAACTGGGGACTTGCCGAAGATGCTACCACTCGATCCGACTCAACTACCAGACGACCCGGTTACCAGTTGCAAAAACTACACGAGAAAACCGGGGGACTCGCCGAAGATGCTATCAACGATTGGGGACTTGCTGACGATGCTACCAGCAAAGCCGCCTTTTACATGGAGAGGGGCGTGTTCACAAAACCTATGAAGTGAGTAAATTTAGACTGCGCAAGATATACGATCTATTTTTAGGTTCCTAGTAAAACCGTCATACTTTGAGTCTTGTGCCAATTGCTAGCACACACTCTCATAGAAGCAATATTCCTTTCCAAAACATAATCGAGTCATATTATCAAAACCATTCATCCCAGAAATAATCCAACACCCAAAAAAGCTACTAGCTGTCTATCAAAGGTCAAGCTTTGAACCAGACATCCAATATGTCTTTCAAAAAAAAAAAAAAAAAAAACCTAAATGAAAGAACAACAGAGAAACGTTCAAGGAAAATCATCCAACAGAAGTCTGCTCTTCTTGGAAAAAGTCAACTTTGCATCTTCAAGAGCCGCTCTCTTTATAGTCAACATCTTGGAAAGCTTTTCGAGTTCCACCTCCTGTCGTGCAATCTCCTCGGCGGAAAGGCTTTCGATTGCTGCATCTTTCAACTTTTGGATCTCAGCAAGGCCTTCGACAAACCACGAAGTGTTTAACTCCTTTTCTACGCACACGTCGCGATGGTGCTCCCGATCGGCAAATAACGTCTTCAAAAATGGTGTGACCAGCCACCTCACGCATATCCTCGATGGAAGATAAAGCCTCTTCCACACGCTTAACCAGTGCAAATCGACTAGTGACTTTCTTGGTTGTGGCCATATGTCTGTACTTCTCCCAGATTCTGGTGTACAACGCCTCGTGCTTAGCCCAGACCTTTGAAGCCGCCAACCAAAGACATGACACGGATAAGGAACCAAGTACGGAGGATCAAAAAGGCGCCGCACCTGGCCTCACGACTCGCAAAGGGTCTTCTTCCATGTCTACGGCAGCAACCATCGAGAATCATCCGCCGTTTGAGCCACATCCGTTCCTCGACAATTGGCTAACGCCCATCTCCAAGTCACCAGCGGTGGTCACCAAAGGCAAGTTTTCGTGTGGCTCTACCCCAGAATTTCAATTCGTTTGTTGCTCTACACGGGTGATAAGTAAAAGGAAATTGTAATAACCGCCGGGTGCAGTATTTCAATTCGTTTGTTGTTCTCTCATTGTGGGATGTAGCAATCCCAGATATTCTCCTTAGTTCCAAAGCTCCATGCCTATACAGAGTATGGGGTAAACTTTTACTTATGGAATTACCACGGTAATGTAAGAAGTTGAATGATTTTATGGTTTTTAGGGTCAGTTGGCATCCAGCTGAAGTAGAATGGATGATACAGGGCTCCATCAAGCCCAAGCCCATTCATTATTCAACACTCCACACCCAATATTATGATTCATAGAAAATTTAGGGGTGAGCATGAGCCACAAATGGGTGGATGCGGATTTGATATCACCCGTGTTCAATCCATATAGATGGCTGATTTGGGACTTTTACCTAGATTCAATCCATTACCGATTAGATATGACACCCGTAGGTGAGTTGATGAGTTGATGAGCGGATTGACATTGAGAAGAGGTGAGTTGATGAGCGGATTGACATTGGGAAGAGGTGGGTTTAGTTATGCCGGTAATATTTTATCAGTTTACAATTCACTCTGGGAAAATTCTTACTCCAAACCGTATATTCTGGGTTCAAAAATCCTACGGTTTGAAAAAATCATACTTCCATACCGTAACTTGTACATACGGTTGGGAAGTATGAATTTTCCCAACCGTAGGTTAGCTTATAGTTCGAATTTGGGGGTTTCAAAAGCAAAAAAAAAAAAGATGGGTTTTCTTGGTTTTTTCTTTTTGTGATCGTCTTCTTCATCGCGACGGAGAATAGAAGAGAGAAAGAAGAATAATAGGATATTTTTATGATCCTCATCTTCATCATCATTTATGAATGAAAAGAGAAGGAGAAGATAATAAATTTAGTTTTTTGTATATGACCATCATCTTCATCATGGTGAAATTATATATAATCATCATCTTCATCATGATTTATGAATGAAAAGAGAAGGAGAAGGTAATAAATTTAAATTTATAATTCATGGAGGGTAATTTAGCCACTACAAAAAATAGTTGGACATGTGATTTAGTTGATTACTATTTCATAACCCAATTTTGCCATCTTTTGAGCCCTCAAAACCCAATGTTTAGAGCCCCTATAATAGGTTTATGTACAGGCACGCATGAGGCTATGATATCGTAATCAGGATGCAGTATTTATTTATACACTTAAAAATGACAATGTAGTCATCAAATGTACACAACTGTGGAAATTGTAACAACGTGGCGACCGGGCCTGTGCATTGGGCTACAACGTTTGAACTAGTTCAAGGATATGTTTGTAACTCACTAAATTTCTTCTTATAAATTAACCTATGGTTTCGGTTGAAGACTAGAAATGGTTTACATATTAAAAATAGAGACTAGCAGCCTGAGGGACTGAGGTGGTGTTGAGGTACAGATAATTAACCGGATTTCTCCGCCGATTAGGAGTTGCCGTTACAAGATCAGATGGGAAGTTATGATTAAAGCAGTTTTGTTATGGTGTGGAACACATATCTTTCAAAATGTCATAATGACTTATCCTCTCAAATCTAAGTTGTCCATGTGATCCAATCCATCATTAGGACTCCGTTCGCTGCAATCTGGGTTTTAAGATGCGAATAGATTTTCAGTTTAGGGCTATTGAAATGCTAAATCTGGAAATTTCGTAGAAATTAGTAGATCTGTAATAAATATTAATGTATGATTTTATGGTTTCATTTTGATTATACTGATGATTTTTCTATTATCATCTCATCAGTTCGTTTGTTGAATGATGTTCTCTCATTGTGGGATCTAGCTATGCTGTAAAAGGCGAGCGCCTGGAGCGCCTAGGCGCCAAAGGCCCACTAAGCGCAGGGTCAACGCCCAAGGAACCATATCTTAGACTACTTCCTACGCTAGCGCCTTAGGCGAGCGATCAAAGGCGCCAAATTCGTTTTACAGAGAAATATTTTCTCCTGGATCTTCTCTTCTTTCGGATATTGATGGTAATTTTCTTAATCAAAGATATTGCAGAGATTTTATAGCTAATTAGTTAACAAATATCTTAAATGTACATTAATAACAGAGATTTTATAGCAAATTAATTGTCAAACAAAATATATAAAAGGAAGGCCAGAATAAATAAGCGCAATGTGTGACCATATATTGTGCTTTATCGCCGGAGCAAATTGAGTTCTTAGTTTCCTTTCTTTATTTGTAAATTTTGAATTTCCTTTGTACTGTAATTACTACCTCCGATATCACGGATGTAATTATGTAAAGAATATATGTAACTATGTGCTTTTGTTTTGGTCTTCTCATCGATAGAGAAACAAGGAAAATTATCTTCTGTAACTTAACTATGTACATATATTTTCAATCAAAGAATATTCTTGATATACACCATGAATAGTTACAGGAATTCTCGCAAATCACAAGGGAGTATAAGAAGATGATGCTCATATCACAAGGCAGTATAAGAAAGAAGAAGAATACCCTGCTGATGATGAGAGTTGGGATAGCTAGGATTATTAAACAGACGTACAACCACAAGGCAGTACAAGAATAGCATTGCAACCAAAAGAGTGAAAAGGGTATTATGAGCATTGCAACGAAAAGAGTGAAAAGAGGATTATGAGCATTGCAACCAAAACAGGATTATGATAAATTATATTCATGGTTGCCTAGAGCGCCTGGGCGCTAGGCGACAGGCTTGGCGCCTCGCCTCGCCTAGCGCCTAACACAACATAGGGATCTAGCAATCCCAGATATTTTCCTTCGATCCAAAGTGTCATGCCTATACAAAATATGGAGTGAATTTCTACCGACGGAATTTACCAAGGTAATGTAAGAAGTCGAATGATTTTATGGTTTTTAGGGTCTGGTGGCATGGAGCTGAAGTGCAGCAGTGTGCATTATTTATCAGGATGTATATTTGAGGCGAGTGTCTTAACCTTGTCGATGCACATGAAGTATAATAGTAAGATATGATGTGCCGGTTTATAATGCTCTCTGATTAAGTTCGACTTGTGTTTTGCCGAAGCTGCTCTCAATGAGTACGCAAGTGTGTTGAAAAGATATTTCCCTCTACCAAAAAATTAACTTATAAAATGATCAGATTAAGATATCACATGGAGATGGAGTGTTTTCGTGTTTCTCCCAATATCCGTAGCTAAAAGGGAGGGTATGACGCAACCAAGATGATTTTTCTTTACTATTGCCATAGTGGAAAATGAGACGAGGGATCAGATGCCCCAGACTTGCCGAAGTCGTCCATTGCATAAGACCTAGCATTAGTAAGAGCTTTTAAATACAAAGAATGTACTGGTGATAAGACTGTTGGTATAAAAGGCGAGACACTAAATAATTTTTTTTTCTTTTTTTAATATCAAGACTTCTGGCGTTGGTGTTGGTGAGCTGCACTAGTTAACCAAGTATGAGAGTTAGTGATGATGGAAATGGCGAAAACAATCCCACACTCTAAAATGTTCTAAACCCTTCCACGTTTATTTAGGAGCAACCAACAATGGTTTCTCCTTCCAATTTATTTTTTTGCCGGTGATATTATGATTTCCGCAAGGGAAGCTATTTTTGTTCAAGAAGATTATTTAAGGTTCCGAGTAAATATCAGCTAGCTTCAGTTTCGGTTATAAGTAAATCACCAAATTCTTCTTCTATCCACTAGAGCTCTGCTTTGGAAAGCTAGGAATGCTGCTCATTTGAATGTGTGAAGGATAATAGTCCCACACTGTTAATGTCCCTTAATAAACTTAAAATATAATATGGAAGGGCCACTCCACTCATTGCCAATTGGTTTTGAGTTGGATGCCCGTAGACTTTAATTTGGTATCAGAGCTAGGACCGTGTGTGAGTAGGCCCAACGGTCACCACACAACGTAGGTCCACGTGTTAGACCCAACGAGGCTACACGTGAGGGGGCGTGTGAAGGATAATAGTCCCACACTGTTAATGTCCCTTAATAAACTTAAAATATAATATGGAAGGGCCACTCCACTCATTGCCAATTGGTTTTGAGTTGGATGCCCGTAGACTTTAATTGATACCAAGTCAGAACTAGAAGATATAAAGATAAAAGAGAATTCTATTATTGAATGGGATATTTTACATTGAGAACCCATAGGGTATATATAGCGATACCGTAACTTGGTATGCAAGAATAATACTTGTAAATCAATTCATACTAAATATATCAAATACTAAATATAACCTTAAATACTATAATTTATTATTACCAATCCTATACTCTAACACCCTCCCTCAATCTCATGGGGATTGCAAATCACATGAGATTGGCCTTGAAAGTTGTTGATGAAGTGCGGTGCCAATAAACGCCCGAGAAATATTAGAAGAAGCACGTCGCCATTAAAAAGAATACTGATTAGGAGAACCGCCAAAATAGCGAAAATAACAGAACCATTGATAGAGCATATAAGAACCATCGATAAGATAAAAGAGATAATATCCTGCAAAATTGGGATTAGAAAAAGTTGAGGTACTGTACGAAGTTGAAGCTTCAAACTGTAGGGAGATGGGAAAACTGACAGATGAGATTATTAATTGTTTGATAAGAGCAGCGGGGTACAGAACGTGGAGAAACATCAAGAAAGAAGGTGGTTGGACGGTTGAGGGGGAAAAGACGGTGGAACGGAATAATTAACTAAGTGATTGATGTATACGGACTTAATAATAGGAAAGGAATTGGAGGAAGAAAATGTGATAGATGGGAGTTAATTAATGAACAAAAGAAGTGGGAGTATTGTACGTATGCCAAAGAAAGATGGAAAAGAAAAGATAAAAAGAAGAAGTGGGAAACATGGCAATTTGGATAGGAGTGGTGGCTGGTGAAAGGAAAGTGGGGTTTGAACTTGAAACTGTTGTTGAAGTGGATACAGAAGTTGGTGATTGAGATGGGGAGGTGGAAGAGAAAGTGGAAGTGGACGTAAAAAAGGTAACTTTTTTTTTTTTTTTTTTTTTTAAGAACAGTAGAGAGACAAAAGAGAAGATGGGGAGGTACGATCGTAGCAATTGAAATTTCAAACGGTAGAAGTTGATGAATACGGAACCTTGATGAGAAAAGTTGATTGACCGGACAGAGACTAGAAGATTAAAATAGATGGAATCATGGAAGGAAGACGTAGTGGTGGTTGTGGTGGAAAATTAGGGATTTGGCAAAAAAACTAACGGACGTTTTTTTTTTTTTTTTTTTTTTGAACCTAAAAAATAACCTAATAAGAAAAACTAATCATATTGCAGCGGAGGAAAGATCCGGCGGACGGTAGCATTGGAGACTACCGCCCGGTTAGAAAAGAAAACAAGGTGGGCAACAGGTCCGGATCGAACCCGATACCAAGTCGAACTTGAGATATAAAGATAAAAGAGAATTCTATTATTGAATGGGATATTTTACATTGAGAACCCATAGGGTATATATAGCGATACCCGTAACTTGGTATGCAAGAATAATACTTGTAAATCAATTCATACTAAATATATCAAATACTAAATATAACCTTAAATACTATAATTTATTATTACCAATCCTATACTCTAACAGAATGGCGACAAGTTGGATTTTTACGCTTTGAAAACCAAGATTCATTTGATGGTGTCTAGTTATTCGGGTAGTTCACATCCCAATCGGAGTTTCTAACCCATCTAGGGTAGTCCATCCTCATCTACACCATAATCCAACCTCTCAAAGCACCGCATTTCAACAGAGTGTATAGGCTCCATAAATAACAGGGCTTGCTGCTGGGCCGCAATCAAATATCCATTATGATTAGTTCGAGGATATATTGGTAAATCAGACAAAGTTCCCATAAATTAACCAAACCCTAACATTTCGTTAAATATTGAGTGAGCCTACAGGTTTTATGTTTCTGATTTTCGTTAAATATTGATGGAATGTACATGTCAATGCTGTTTACGATTTGAGTTGATATCTCCCTGCATTTTTCTTATTAAGTCAGTTCTGTTTCCCAAGTCATTCCTATCTACCATACAACTCAAACATTGTTATGTTCATAATTTTTTACACAGCAACTAGTTCAAATAGAAGAGCCTGTAATATAAGTTTTGAAAGAAATATTGTACCACTTAAAACCATCACATTTGTTAGTGTGGATTTTTCGATAAAGAATTTTTAATCTGGCAATGGTCTTTTCCTTTGTAATAGATGGCAGTGTGATAGTAAAAAATGTACTTATGCCGGTAATATTAGATTAGTTTACGAACCACTCCGGTTACCATATTTTATGGGACGTCAAAACAAGTGTTTCTAATAACAGAATTGAGCCTCATATGCAGGAAAGACGCCGGGTGTTTTGTGGAATGTTATGTTGAATTGAGCTTCCTGTAATTGAGGGTTTGTCCAGGCCTCACCAGGATTATGATTCTCAAAGATACATTCCGGAGTACAGGCTTTGACGACTGTGGTGGTCATTTTTTTTTATTAAGGCGCCGGCCTCTTCTAGCTATTCGACTAATCTTCTGTGTTGGGTGCTCAGGGAAGAATGAAATTGTTTGTTGCTCTAAACATATCATACTAGGCCAGTGATGGAATTTCAACAGCTGCTGCTATTCTTATAATGATCATGCCAATAGTACTGCTACTGCTTTCTTCTTCTTTGCTTGATCAAATGAGCTGAAACTACATATTCGGCTCTGTGCTCTAATATACAGGTAATGCATGAGGCTACCATATTGCTATGAGGACGCAGAATTTATGCACTTTAAAATGACAAAGTACTTCACATTCCAACTGTGGAAATTGTATTAACCGAGCCTGCACATTGGGCCGCAACATTGGGACTAGTGCAAGGGTATTTTAGTAAGGCAGTTCTTCTTATAAAAGTTTTTCTAGGGCTCGGTAGAAGAAGTTGTTTACAAACAAAGAGTAGAGACCAGTAGTGTGAGTGAGTGCGGCGGCGTTGAGTGAAAGACTATTAACCGGAGTTCTATGCCGATTAGAAGTTGCTATATCAAGATCAGATGGGAAGTTATGATGAAAGTAGTTTTGGGTATGGTGTGGGAACCTTTACACACAACTTGGAGATCAAACTCAGAGATGAGAGATATCTTTCGAAATTGTCATAATGACTTATCCTCTCAAATCTATGTTGTCACATTTTCCAATCCACCAGTGAGTTGAGCATCGATGGAACTCCACCACCAGAGCTAAGATCGGAACGTGTCCTTTTTTTTTTTAACGATATGGGATATAGATTCCATATCTGTAGCATATATGGGTTAGAATCTGGAACTACTTTCTAGTAGTAGAAGATAACTATGCTACTTATATGGGTTACAATCTGCCCGTTTGCTTTTAGAGTTTACTCGTTACCCTTGATTTCAGCATTACTATTTCATTTAACGGTTCATCCAAGTATTTTACTGACGGTAATTGCTGACCAATATAAGTGTTATGGACGGCTGTGACAACTGCTTGGTACACGTGGAACATTTTAACAGCTAGGATCTTCATATGAGTTTTTAAAAGTTGGACATTTTTTTTTTTTTTTTGATCAATACAACAAAGAATTCTATAAATAAAGAAATAATAGTACAATGAGGGTAGGAGAAAAGAAGTGAGAAAAAGAGGAAAAGATGAACCGGAGCATCTCCAGTTGACAACGAAAGTACAGTAGTGGATACAAGGTAAATTCAGCCAAGATCCTAAATAACCAGAGCTGCTCAAAGAAAGAGAGAGCCTCTACTAACGGTGATAGCTACTACCTATTAACTATAATACCCCAGTTATAGTGCAGATTTTGGTAAGTAATGCCTCTAAAAGATATTGTTGTAGACGTCCAATACAATAAGAGAGCCTTAATCTTCCTAATAAAAATTTCTTGAGAGTATTCTGAATCTTGAAAAATGCACTTATTTCTATGTTTCCACACTCCCCAGACGAAAGCAAAGGGTAGTAACTCCCAAAGAGTCCTGCCATTCTCAGTGAGCCCGCGAGCCTGTTGCTCGATAAACAAGTTTGTAGCACTTTCACTGATAACCCAATCCCTATGAAATTCCTTCATGAAGAACATCCATACATCATACATTTCCGGGCAGTGAATGAAAAGGTGATCAATGGTTTCTTCATTTGACTTACAGGAAATACACCTATTTTCCAACTTCCATCCCCTCTTCTTTAGATTATTTTGAGTTAAAATAGCATTATGATGAATTAGCCACACAAAGAAATAAACTTTAGTTGGTACTAATCGTTTCCAAATTTGTGTAGAGGGTAAGATGGTACCTGAGTTCTTCGCCAGTCCTTTGTAGCACGACTTCACCGAAAAGACTCCGCTCGACTCCCATCTCCACCTTCTAGTATCTTCCCCATTGCTTAATACGGTTCCCTCTAGAAGATGAGACAGAGTAGCTGCCTCGTTAATCTCCAAATCCGTAAGTCTTCTTTTGAAATCCAAGTCCCAACTAATGCCCTCTTCTGAGTTCCTTTTGGCCAGTTCGCTTATCCAACTCCCCTTCTTTCTAGTAACTTCATACAAATTAGGAAATTTGTCCTTAAGCACCTCTTCCCCTAGCCATCTATCAACCCAGAATCGAGTTTTTCTCCCATTTCCAACCTTGTGTAGAATTCCCATTTTGTATTTACCAATTCTGTTGCAAATCCCTCTCCACAATCCCATGCCATACGGTTTCTTTGTTTGTTTAGCATCCCAACCATTGCTGTCACACCCGTGCTTAGCCTCAATAATTCTTCTCCACAGTGCCTCCGGCTCATTTGAAAACCTCCACAACCACTTGCACAATAAAGCATCATTCATCACTGATATAACTTTTATGCCCAAACCTCCTTCTTTTTTACTGTGACAAATTTTGTGCCATGCCACTAGTGGAATTCTATTCTTCTCATAGTTTGTTCCCCAAAGAAAAGTTCTCATTGCTCTTTCAATCTTCTTTGCTACAGGAGGAGGAATTGTAAACACAGACATCAAGAAGACAGCAAGAGAACAGAGAACACTCTTAATAAGAACCAACCTCCCCCATATGAAAGATACCTTGTCTTCCATCCTTCTAGTCTTTTCTCCACACTCTCAATCACAGAGTCCCAAATCTTCTTGCACCTATAATAGGCCCCCGCAGGCATTCACAAATACTTAAAAGGCAACTCTTCAAGTGTGCAACCGAGAAAATCTTCCACAACTTCGTCATGTGTGGTAGCGCCAATACTAATTGTTGTGCTTTTCATTAGATTTATACCAAGTCCCGCGACCAACTCAAAACAGGTTAAAACTGCCCTAATAGTAAGTAAGCTTTGAGCCTTATCTGCACTAAAGAGTAAAGTATCATCGGCAAAAAGCAAGTGAGACACTACGGGCCCGTCCATAGTTACCTTGAAACCAGATAAGCGACCATTTTCTTCCGCTTTTGCGATCATCCGGCAAAAACCTCCCATGACTATGGTGAATAAGAATGGAGACAAGGGGTCACCTTTACTGAGACCCCTAGAGCTCCTAAAATTAGCACCCGGAACCCCATTGACTAAGACAGAGAAGTGGGCATGTGATATGCAAGAACGAATCCAGTTCCTCCAAGTGAAACCAAACCTCATCCTCTCCATAACCTTAAGCAGATAGTTCCAATGCACCTTATCATATGCTTTCTCCACATCCAACTTCAATACCCAACCAGCTTCTTTCTGTTTCACTCTAGTGTCCATACATTCATTCGCGAGTAAGATGCAATCAGTAATTTGTCTCCCAGCTATGAATGCGCTCTGGGTGTCCGAAATCAAAGCAGGAAGAACTTGTTTCAATCTTGTCGCCAACGTTTTAGCAATGATTTTATAAGAGGTATTTATCAAGCTAATAGGCCTAAAATCCTTAACCACCTCAACCGTTTCCTTTTTTGGTATTAGTGTGACAAAAGTATTGTTTATCCTCCAATCCAAAGACCCTGTTAACTCGAAATGCTTCACTACCTTCATAAAATCCTCCCCTAGAATGCTTCACTCGAAAGTTGGACATTTTGGTACAGCCGAAAGACAAAGGCACCCAAACATTTCAATTGTGCACATGCACTAGTGTTCAGTTTTGGCGCATGCATTTCTCTATGCCGGTGACCATTCATGAGTTTGATGCATTATTACTAGGAGGAATTTTGAGAAGCAAAGAGCAAAATTAGACAAAAAGATATAACAGTTTAGATGTCTTAATATAATCTCCCATGAGTTAAACTTAATTAGATGAATGAGCAAGATGATAATTACATATATGGATCATTTTAGAGATAATGAAACCATGATATCATGCGGTTTTCATGGATATTGGTTGAGTTTCTTAGTTATCTCACAGGTTGATGGTCTAATGTAATTAGAGCTTATAATTCCCTAATAATAAAAATAAAATTTTAAAACAACTCAGGACACTACATCCTCCTACTTGACTATTTGAAAATTCTGATTATTTACATGATCGCATTCCACAGAATATCTCTAACTACTTTCTTGAAACAGGAATCCGGATTCCAAGAGGCTAACGGAGATTCAGACCTAGGTATAACTATCATCCACTAGATTGACACAGATACATCACTCAAAAACACCCAAGTATTTGTGCACAAGATAATTTTCCCTTTCAAATATGCTGATTCTTGACATACCGTGAGAAATCTGTTGAGACATAACAAACGTAGAGGCCATTAGAGTGGTCGCATCTTCGCAAGGACTTCCTGAAGTTACGGAGAATATCAACACATGCGCAGTTTCATTAGTTGCATCCTTGCAAAATTATTTTGATATGCATACCCGTAAAAGATTTGGGGGTTTTGATGAACAAGTTGAGAAGCATGATTCTCATTGAGCAGATCCTAAGAAATTTTCTTAGACTTTTAGCGAATCAGCTGAGTTGATTTTGTTTCAAGTGTAACATTACTGAGTCGTTATACATTCTAGTCTTTTTGTCCCAGCCTCATATATACCTATGTCGTTATGCATGCTATAGTTACAATTCTAACCACTAGAGCTGAGCTTTGGAAAGCTAGGAATGCTGCTCATTTTGATGGCGACAAAGAGGAGTTTCTAACCCATGGCGAGTAGTTCATCCTCCTCATCTACACCAAAATCCGACCTCTCAAAGCATCGCACTACAGCAGAGTGTATCGGCTCCATAAATAACAGGGCTTGCTGCTGGGCCGCAATCAAATATCCATTATGATTAGTTCGAGGATATATTGGTAAATCAGACAAAGTTCTATAAATTAACCAAACCCTAACGTTTAGATATATATATTGAGGGAGGGGATACTAGCACTGTGGGCGAGACGGCGTTGAAGGAAAAACCAATAACTGGAGTTTTGCTGCTGAGAATGTGTTTCCAGAATCAAATGGATCGGAGTTGTGGAATTACGTGGGAACCTTTACACTTATCTTGGTGATCAAAGTCGGAGAAGAGAGACAGATATCTAAGAAATTGTCAGAATGACTTGGCCTCTCAAATTTATGCTGTATGCTACTGTCTCCACCCTGATACAATGTCATTGATCGGTCACTGAATTCTAGTCATTGTAAGATCTGTAAATTAAATAAGTGATGCTTGATATTTTTGATTGCCTAAGTCCACAATGTTGACATTCAATGGATTGATTTTTATACGCAGGAAAGGTCCTACATGTACGTGAGACCTGATTTCATAATCCAGCTACAGGTGTTATGTTTCTGATTTTGGAGAATGAAAATACCGACCTTACAATGAATGTACCGATGTTGGGTATGTATCACTTGTTGGAAGTTTGCATCATTGACATGCCAAAACTGCTGAAATAGTCATCTGCAGAATATTTTGAAGATCTTATATATTACTAGTTTAAATTGAATTATAGATGTTGTAGAAAAAATTGTAAGTTTAAATAAATAATTTAGACATTAGCATCTCATCGCAATACCTCAAAAGCCGTATGTTTCTAGTTTGGAATTGGATTGGGATAATTTCTTTACATATGATTTCGGTAGTGCTTGTAACTTTTGCTTTATCTGAACAAATTTTAGACAACTTGCGCTTATCTTACCCTTTCAATTGTTAGACAAATTTTCTTTGTGGATCTTATTTACCAGTACAAATTGCTAGTTTAGATGTACTACATCTATAAATGTTGTTAATGTTTGATGATAGTTTAGTGCTTGATGGAATGTACATGTCAATGCTGTTTACGATTTGATTTGATATCTCCCTGCATTTTTCTTATTAAGTCAGTTCTGTTTCCCAAGTCACTCCTATCTACGTTACAACTTAACCAGTTCATATCGAAGAGCCTGTAATGTAAGTTTTGAAAGAAATATTGTAGGGCTAGTGTTAAACCGTTCATTTCTCATAGTGGCATATCTTAATCCAAGGGTCCACCCTTCATAAGCTGAAGATATGTAATGGGTCTTCAACTGACATAGCAGGCACTGCATAGTACTCTACGTAGGAATTTTCGCTTCTGCTTACTAGGAATTGTATATGCTTCGTGTGGAGACTGATGAATGCACTAGTCGTTTCAACTTAGATTAGCTAGGTTTCGATATATCAAAAATAAAATAAAAATCGTCAATGCAATGTACACACTTCACATGGTAGTAAACCGTTCTTATTCAGAGAGTAGTTGAGGGGACATTAAGATCATTGTCATCATCAACACTAGTATGTATCAACGTAGATCTATTATTACAGATTCAATTGCAAATCTGTATCAAAACCATGTCATTCTCTCATAGAAAAGCCCCATTTTAATTACAAGCATTGTCTGTAAAACCCTTGCTTTTTTGTGCCTGGAATTCTCTGGATCAACCTTTTTTTTTTAGGTCGAGGTCAGCGGGTACTGGTGTATAATAAAAATCTTGATGGAAATGAGAATGGTGGTTCTGTACCACTTAAAACCATCACATTTGTTAGTGTGGATTTCTCATAAAGACTCGCAATGGTCTTTTCCTTTGTAGTACTTGCGAGTGTGATAGTAAAAAAATGTAGTATTTATTACATTACAGTTTCTTACCATTGCCTGTAATCGGGGGTGTGTCGAGGCCTCACCAGAATTATGATTCTGAAAGATACAATTTGGAATACAAGTATAGTAGCTTTGTCGAGTATTGGGGTCATTTGATTTGTTTTGACTTTTGAGGTTTGTGTCAAGGTTTGGACACTTCTAGCTATTGAGCTTTCTTTGGTACCCCGTCAGTCCAATGTGCTCAGAGAAGAATGAAATTGTTTGTTTCTCTAAACATATCATACTAGGCCTGTGATGGAATTCTACTGCTGCTATTCCTATACAGGTATCCGTGGGGCTGGGATATTGCTATGGCCGGGTGCAGAATTTATACAATTTATAATGACAAAGTAGTCATCAACTGTACCCTGAGTTCTCACATTCAAACTCTGGGAATTCTAATGACCGGGCCTGCGCTTTGGGCTTCAGCAACGGAACTAGTTAAAGGGCATTTTGGTAACTCAGTCAATCTTTCCTATAAAATCAACTAAGCTCTAGGGTTTCGGTAGAAGTTTTTACAACACTATGTCTGCATCTTACAAGTCGCCGTTTCCTAGATGGGACGTTATGATGAAAATAGTTTTGGTTACCTGAGTGAAGCTTGGAGATCAAATAGAAGAGACACAAATCTCTGAAATTGTCATAATGACTTATCCTCTCAAATCTATGTTGTCAAAGTATCTCAGATAAATCTGGAAACGAAAAGATGATGAATTTCTGGGCGATATCTATTGGTAGTTTAGATTTATAAATGTTGTTTGGGTTTTTGATGATATGAATGTAATGGCAATGGAATCTTTTGGTACAAACTCCGATTAGAATAAGCCAAAGTGATTGATGATAATGCTTGTCATTTCTTGTATTTTTAGTTTCATTTTGGTTATATTGATAATTATTTTAATTACATATTTCAATTATCAAGTCTGAAATAGAGATGGTGTAATACAAGATATGTAGTAAGTAGTAACTAAAAAGATATGCAAAACTACAAATCAGCTTCCTGCTTTAATAGTCTCAAATTCAAGAAAAAGATGATTGTAAATAATTTGAACAAGATCTTACAAGTGATTATGTCTAAGAATTCAATGTACTCCTTCCTGATTGGATATGCGTTATTCACATAGCAAGGAAGATTATGATGTTCCTTCTCACTGGGAGAAGATCCAAGGGTTTGATATTAAGAAATATGGGTGCAGCATTTGCTTCTCATCCTACAATGAAGGGAGGGATTTGCCTCTCAAGGTTGTAAATGTGGAAAGAACTGCCGCTGGTAGCGTCACTGTTACACATTTGCTCACTCCAACAGAAATAGATGCTCTTGGGAATTCTCCAAAGACACCACATTTTAAAACAATTTGTGTTCAAGCACTGGTTAGATCTATGGCTATGGCGTTTAGGAGGGATCCTAACCACACCGGAGGGCACATTAGAAGTAAGTTTGAGTTTCCTATATCTCTGTTTTATGAAAATCCTGTGGTTATGCCAAAATTTGATTTGACTTGCACTTTTTTTGTTCTTGAATCAGTTGACCTTCTCACCCGTAGTGGAATCAAAACTGTGTTGCAAGAGAGCGCAGTATTTATTTACTTTAAAATGACAAAGCAGTCATCAACTGTACCCTGAGCTGCAATTCACATTCCTGTGTTAACTGGGCCTTGCACAATAGTCCAAGGGTATTTTAGTAAATCATCCAATTCATCTAATAAATCAACCAAGCTTTTCTAGGGTTCGGCAGAAGAAGTTGTTTACATTGAAAGAGTAGAGAGCAGCAGTGTGAGTGAGTGTAGCGGCATTGAGTGAACGACTATTAACCACAGTATTTATACACTTACAAATGACAAAGCAGTCATCAACTGTACCCTGAGTTGCAGTTCACATTCCCCCGTTAACTGGGCCTTGCACATTGGGCTGCAACATTGTTACTAGTCCAAGGGTATTTTAGTAAATCACCCGAATCTTCTTATAAATCATCCAAGCTTTTCTAGGGTTTGGCATAAGAAGTTGTTTAGATAGAAAGAGTAGAGACCATCAGCAGTCTGAGTGAGTGCGGCGGCATTGAGTGAAAAACTATGTACCGGAGTTCTTCAGATTAGGAGTTTCCGTTTCCTAGATCAGATGGGAAGTTATGAAAGTAGTTTTGATTCTATGTGTGAAGCATTACCACTAGGTTGGAGATCAAATAGAAGAAAAACACAGATCTTACAAAATTGTCATAATGACTTATCCTCTCAAATCTAAATTGTTACTCGTCCATTTCTGGGATGGAATTTCACCACCCTAGCTACGTATGGATTCGCTAGAATGTTGTTTTCTAGATGTGGATTATTCTGAAAAAAAAAAAAAAAAGCAGGTCAAGGCTATTGAAATTATTTTATTTGTTGAAATTCGTAGATCTATAAAAGAAAAAAAATGATTTTATGTTAATGAATTTTTGGGAAATATCTACTCTGTTACTAATGTTTAGTTTAGATTTATGAATGTTGTTATAGTAATGTAAATGACAATTAATGGAATTTTCACGTTCTGAAGCTTGTAAAGATATAGATTCTCGAGTAACTTTAAGCTTCCAAAATCATTCACCTTTGAAATCTTTGCTTGTATATTCAAATCTGGATCAAAACCATGTCATTCTCTCATAGAAAAAGCCCCTTTTCAACAACAAACATTCTTGTTTGAAACCCTTGCTTTTTAGCACCCGTAAGTCTTTGGATCAACCATTTTTTTAGGTCGGGGTCGGCGGTACTGGTATACGAGTATATAAGTCTTGATGTAAATGAGAATTAGTGGTGGTTCGAACCACTTTAAACCATCACGTTTGTTAGCGTAGTTTGAGATCCACTCCGGTTACCACATTACAAAGTTATGTGTATATGAATCTTAAGACAAGTGTTTTGAATAACATAATTGAGATTGGCTTATATGATAGGAAAAACGACCGGTTTTTTGTGTAATGGTTTGTTGAATAGAGTTTCCTGTAATGAGAATTATGATTATGGTGAATGATACAATCATGTATAGTAGCTTTGAGAAGTATGGAGTTCATTTGATTTGTTTTGGCTTTTGAATTTTGGACTTCACTAGCTATTGAGCTGCTTTGGTACCCCGTCACTCCAACCTAAATCAGAATCGAACATGCAAGTAAGATTTTTACATCTAAGAAAACCTAAATTAAATCACACAAAACAAAGATAGATTCAGAGTTTAAAGTGTAATACCAAATCAAACTTCACCGATCTTCAAAACAAAATTTCATACCAGGTTTAGGTCGCATACGTCTGCAAAAAAAAAAATATAGAAATCGTAGATCAAAAAAATAAAAATAAAAAAGAAACCCTAAAATCAAATCCCAACTTCAATGTCGAATGAGACTTCATATATAATCCAAACTAGAGAGGAAACCAGTTGAATAAATGCATAGGAATCAAAATGAAATTAACGATTTCGACGAAAACTCGAGATCCTCACTTGAATTCTCTATGAATTGATGGAAGAAAACTGGAGAGATGAGGGAGAGAGACGGACTGAGTTTTCGAGAGAAAATGAAAATAGAATTATGATAGAATTCGAGGTTTTCTTTGTTGGACCCCCAAATTAAGCGGGCTTTTTTTTTTCCCTGATGGAACCTGAAGGTCGCACGTTCGAACCACACCCACCGCAGTTGTTTATTTAAATTTATCAGAAAACAGATTTTTTATCACAAAACAATATTGAAAGTTGTCAAATGCTCAAATTGTAAGATCACACTTTCAAAATGTACGAGACGTATGGGCAGGTCTTTATATTTAAGATGACACACACTATAATATTAATGATCTGTAAGTTTTAGCTCTAAAAAGACTACAAGTGTTCATAAATTATGATGTTTAGTGTGTGATCTATAGCACTTTTTGTTGTAGTGTATATATATATGGGATCCGACGCCGGTATAGAAGATGTCTACCGATTTTGTGCTTTTTTCCGTAAATTAAAGATCTTAAAGTGCAAGTGCGACCGATTGATAGACTCTTCTTCTTTACCGTAGGACCTGATGTCCTTCACCTTTGTAAGTGAACTTCATGTTGATTTTATCTAGTCGGAAGAGAATTGAAGGCGGCTAAAGTGATCCCATCGACGGGCATAATTAGTAGCCAGCTGGTTCTTTCCCTTTATTACCACCAAGTATTTTCTTAGGCAAATGTTAACTTGTTGTTGATGGTGGTTTTTAGACAAATGATAAAATCGTAAAACCCCATGACCTAGTGTTACCCACAACACATTAACTAAGAGCATTTAACTCGAGGTGTAAATAATTAATAGGGGTATTTTTCAAAATATGCAGTTAGGGTTTTCAACACAGAACCCTAATTCCAAAACCAAGCCGCACTCTGCGCACCATGGCAAAGCAATGCCAAACCAAGCCGCAGTCTGCACACCATGGCAACCATGCCAAACCAAGCCGCACTCTGCGCATCATGACAACCATGCCAAACCAAGCCGCACTCTGCGCACCATGGCAGCAATGCCAAACCAAGCCGCACTCTGCGCATCATGGCAACCATGCCAAACTAAGCCGCACTCTGCGCACCATGGCAGCAATGCCAAACCAAGCCGCACTCTGCGTATTATTGGCAACAATGCCAAACCAAGCCGCACTCTGCGCACCATGGCAACCATGCCAAACCAAGCCGCACTCGCACATCATTGACAACAATGCCAAACCAAGCCGCACTCTGCGCCACCATGCATAAAGCCAATGCCAAATCAAGCCGCACTCTGCGCATCATGGCAACCATGCCAAACCAAGCCGCACTCTGCGCACCATGGCAGCAATGCCAAACCAAGCCGCACTTTGCGCATCATTGGCAACAATGCCAAACCAAGCCGCACTCTGCGCACCATGGCAACCATGCCAAACCAAGCCGCACTCTGCGCATCATTGACAACAATGCCAAACCAAGCCGCACTCTGCGCACCATGGCAACCATGCCAAACCAAGCCGCACTCTGCGCACCATGGCAGCAATGCCAAACCAAGCCGCATACTGCACACCATGGCAACAATGCAAAATCTCCAAGCCGTTATGCCTTTGGCACACGCCAAATATAGCGCCCTAGGCTTGCAAGACTTGCAACTAGGTCAACATGGCCGCACATGCCATTGGCACATGCCAATACGTGCCGCAAGCCATATTCCAAGTCGCTATGCCATTGGCACACGCCAAATATAGCGCCCTAGGCTTGCAAGACTTGCAACTAGGTCAACACGGCCGCACATGCCAATATGTGCCGCAAGCCATATTCCAAGTCGCTATGCCATTGGCACACGCCAAATATAGTGCCCTAGGCTTGCAAGACTTGCAACTTGGTCAACATGGCCGCACGTGCCATTGGCACATGCCAATACGTGCCGCAAGCCATATTCCAAGTCGCTATGCCATTGGCACACGCCAAATATAGCGCCCTAGGCTTGCAAGACTTGCAACTAGGTCAACATGGCCGCACGTGCCATTGGCACATGCCAATACGTGCCGCAAGCCATATTCCAAGTCGCTATGCCATTGGCACACGCCAAATATAGCGCCCTAGGCTTGCAAGACTTGCAACTAGGTCAACATGGCCGCACATGCCATTGGCACATGCCAATACGTGCCGCAAGCCATATTCCAAGTCGCTATGCCATTGGCACACGCCAAATATAGCGCCCTAGGCTTGCAAGACTTGCAACTAGGTCAACATGGCCGCACGTGCCATTGGCACATGCCAATACGTGCCGCAGCCATATTCCAAGTCGCTATGCCATTGGCACACGCCAAATATAGCGCCCTAAGATTGCAAGACTTGCAACTAGGTCAACATGGCCGCAAATGCCATTGGCACATGCCAATACGTGTCGCAAGCCATATTCCAACTCGCTATGCCATTGGCACACGCCAAATATAGCGCCCTAGGATTGCAAGACTTGCAACTAGGTCAACATGGCCGCACATGCCATTGGCACATGCCAATACGTGCCGCAAGCCATATTCCAAGTCGCTATGCCATTGGCACACGCCAAATATAGTGCCCTAGGCTTGCAAGACTTGCAACTAGGTCAACATGGCCGCACATGCCATTGGCACATGCCAATACGTGCCGCAAGCCATATTCCAAGTCGCTATGCCATTGGCACACGCCAAATATAGCGACATAGGCTTGCAAAACTTGCAACTAGGTCAACATGGCCGCACATGCCATTGGCACATGCCAACACGTGCCGTAAGCCATATTCCAAGACGCTATGCCATTGGCACACGCCAAATATAGCGCCCTAGGCTTGCAAGACTTACAACTAGGTCAACATGGCCGTGACGTGCCATTGGCACATGCCAAACACACACATTTGGTAGCCTAACTTGCAAACCATGCAACCTACCACCAAGGCATTCGCACATGCCATTGGCACATGCCAAACACACACTTATTTGGTAGCCTAACTTGCTAAACCATGCAACCTACCACCAAGGCATTCGCACATGCCATTGGAACATGCCACACGCGCCATTTGCAGCACCACTTGCACTCAAGGCACAACCAACGAGATATCAACACAAAACTGGGGGATGCTTCTTTAGGGTTTTGGTTTGGCGGTCACAGCATGCAGCGTACACTACGCTCACAATTAAGAAAGCGTGAATAGGAATAAAGCGGTCAAATAAAAGAGGACATAATGGTGAAAAACGTTTTCACCCATTAAACCATGCGGTTACCACCTCCTCCCATTATTTCACCCTTTACTCTCTTCCTTCATGAGGCCAGGGTACGTTTCAATCCCGACTTGTATAAATAGGTCTTACCTATTTCCACCAGACAACAAGTCTCGGTCAGGAGAAAAATACTACACTCTCGAGAAAAGGCAACTTTGCAAGCTCTCCAAAAGCTTTCATCTCTTGCAAGCTTCCTAAGCTTTCACTTTACGATACAAGTCGAGATACTACTCTCCCGTAACTATTCGGTCTCAACACCTTTCTTTGCTTCCCTCCCCAAATCAACCCTTCTCCTCCACTTTGTGACCGAAGCAAGTCGGAACGGCCATTTCTTGGTTTAGGCCGGACATGCAGATTGATCTCTCGAATCTATAAAGTGCTCACGTGCAGCACATTTGTTTAGGGTTTGAACCAGTTTCTCACTCACCTACCGAACTTACCAAAATCGGCAGAAACTATTTTTACCCATAAACAATTGGCGACCACAGCGGGAGGATTGATCTATCGGCTACAATGTCAGACTGTCGATCTCGTTCTTCGACCCAGATGTCAAGATGGTGGGGGAAGGCGACTCAATCCGACGCAACTACCGGACAACCTTGATTACCAGTTGTAAAACTACACCAAAACCGGGGACTCGTTGAAGATGCTACCAGCGATTGGGGACTTGCGACTCAGTCCGACTCAACTGCCAGGCAACCCGGTTATCAGTTGTTAAAGCTACACAAGAAACGGGGACTTGCCGAAGATGCTACCACTCGATCCGACTCAACTACCGGACGACCGGTTACCGGTTGCAAAAACTACACGAAAACGGGGACTCGCCGAAGATGCTATCAACGATTGGGGACTTGCTGACGATGCTACCAGCAAAGCCGCCTTTTACACGGAGAGGGGCGTGTTCACAAAACCTATGAAGTGAGTAAATTTAGACTGCGCAAGATATACGATCTATTTTTAGGTTCCTAGTAAAACCGTCATCTTCTATGAGTCTTGTGCCAATTGCTAGCACACACTCTCATAGAAGCAATATTCCTTTCCAAAAACATAATCAGAGTCATATTATCAAAACCATTCATCCCAGAAATAATCCAACACCCAAAAGCTACTAGTTTGTCTATCAAAGGTCAAGCTTTGAACCCGGACATCCAATATGTCTTTCAAAAAAAAAAAAAAAAAAGAACCTAAATGAAAGATCAACGAGAGAAACGTTCAAGGAAAATCATCCAACGTAAGTCTGCTCTTCTTGGAAAAAGTCAACTTTGCATCTTCAAGAGCCGCTCTCTTTATAGTCAACATCTTGGAAAGCTTTTGAGTTCCACCTCTGTCGTGCAATCTCCTCGGCGGAAAGGCTTTCGATTGCTGCATCTTTCAACTTTTGGATCTCAGCAAGGCCTTCGACAAACCACGAAGTGTTGAACTCCTTTCTACGCACACGTCGCGATGGTGCTCCCGGTCGGCAATAACGTCTTGAAGCGGTGTGACCAGCCACCTCACGCATATCCTCGATGGAAGATAAAGCCTCTTCCACACGCTTAACCAAAGTGCAAATCGACTAGTGACTTTCTTGGTTGTGGCCATATGTACGTACTTCTCCCGGATTACGGTGTACAACGCCTCGTGCTTAGCCGGCACTTGCCTGAAGCCGCCAACCAAAGACATGACTCGGATAAGGAACCAAGTACGGAGGATCAAAAAGGCGCCGCACCTGGCCTCACGACTCGCAAAGGGTCTTCTTCCATGTCTACGGCAGCAACCATCGAGAGAATCATCCGCCGTTTGAGCCACATCTGTGCCAGGCAATTGGCTAACGCCCATCTCCAAGTCACAGCGGTGGTCACCAAAGGCAAGTTTTCGTGTGGCTCTACCCCAGAATCATCCTCCGAACCGGATTCCTCCTGCGAACTTGAGTTAGACATTTTTCAAAAGAAGAAACAGAAGAAGAAAGAAAAGAAGCGCTTGCCAGACGCGCTTACTAGACGTGCTTACCAGACACGCTTACCGGACGCACATACCAGGCACACATGCCGCACGCGCATGCTAGCCACGGCACCACACTCTGTGCTAACAATTTGCATCCTTCCCGCGCTAACATCTTGCGCCCTTCCAAGCACCATCCTCTCCCTTGAAACAACACCATGAACTCAACCCATCTATCAAAAGAACGCAATGGGCTTTGGCACATCCCGAAATCAATATTGGAAGAGGAATATACCCCTTTATGAAGACAGAACCGTATGGTGTTCTCTGCAGGCGAACCGAACGTGTCTTCTTTTCATCTTCACCACCGGTTAACAAAATTGGCACGAAACACGGGTGATTCTTCCGAGCGAGAGGCAAGTTTTTTTGACGAAGAATTCATCATCCGTGTTTGGTTTGGAACTATGGACATCTTTCGATGAGGCGAAATGCATTCGGGTAACATCTTCGGATTTCTTCATAACAACTTAGTAACAAGATATCGCACACGGAGAAAGACAAAATTATCTCACGACACATAACCGCGCCCAACAAAGGAAAACACGAAATACAAAAAAAAAAAAAGAGAGAAAGGGCGTATTCTTTATGGCTCAAAAGCGCACACGTGATATCATTCTTCGGGTTTAGAATTATATATGGAGCATTCTCTACGGGTTCAAAAATACACACGCGATATTTTCTCCGGGGTTCAAAAATACACACACGGTATTTTTGCGGGGTTCAAAAATACACACGCGGTATTTTGCGAGGTTCAAAAATACACACTTGATATTTTCTCCGGGGTTCAAAAATACACACGCAGTATTTTCTCCGGGGTTCAAAAATACACACGCGGTATTTTCTTGAGTTCTTGAGGTTTCAAATTATATACGTGATATTTTATACGGGCTCAAGTGCGTCTGCAGTATCATTCTTCGGGTTCAAAATTATATATGGAGCATTTTTCTACGGGTTCAAAAATTGCAGGCGCAGTATTTCTTTCAGGACCAAAAATTCATATATGCGATATTTCCTACGGGTTTGAAGTCATATGAAGCACATATACAGTATTCTTCTTCGGGATTCATATACAGTATTCTCTACGGGTTCAAAGCGCACACGTGATTTGCTTGGGGTTGAGAACTATACGTGATATTTTATACGGGCTCAAGTGCGTCCGCAATATCCTTCTTCGGGTTCAAAATTATATATGGAGCACTTTCCTACGGGTTCGAATAATATATGCAATATTTCCCTTGGGCGCATACATACAATATTTTCTACAAGAGACACGCCAAGAAATTATATGCGCAATATATAAATGCCCACTCTTAGGGTTTACACCTACATAAAAAGGGAAACAAAGAAGTCTTTGAAAGACATACCTGGAAGCTGGTTTTTCTTTGTGACTCTGCCACTAGTAGGAAAGGATGAAAGGAATAAGGTGCAAGATGAGAGAAAGGGATTTTACATATATGTGGGCAAGAAGATTCTGAAATAGGGAAGGATTTCCCTTTAGCAAAAATCGTGCGGGCTCACAAGAACGCCCAATGACCGCCCAAGTCACGCCTGCAAGCACGCACAACTTCCACACCTTGCGCCGGCCTCACCAGCAAGCACGCACAGCTTCCCCACCTTGCGCCGGTCCCACCAGTTAGCACGCTCAGTTTCCTAAACTCGCGTCAATTTCCCAACGTCGCCCAAGCTGCATCGGCCCCACCAATTGCACCGACTTCCCAATGACCGCCCAAGTCACGCCTGTAAGCACGCATAGCTTCCACACCTTGCGCCGGTCCCACCAGCTAGCACGCTCAGTTTCCTAAACTCGCGTCAATTTCCCAACGTCGCCCAAGCTGCATCGGCCCCACCAATTGCACCGACTTCCCAATGACCGCCCAAGTCACGCCTGCAAGCACGCATAGCTTCCACACCTTGCGCCGGTCCCACCAGCTAGCACGCTCAGTTTCCTAAACTCGCGTCAATTTCCCAACGTCGCCCAAGCTGCATCGGCCCCACCTTGCACCGGCCCCACCAATTGTGCTAGCCTCCCGATTTGTGCAAAACTACCAGAGGCAAGGATTCCAAATCCTATTTATAGAAGTTCAGGCAAGCCTCCCTCAATTCTCTTTACGGTTTGCTGTTAATAGTTTGTCACCATCTTATGCTTACCTCGCAACAAAGCCCCTGTTCCGAGCTAAGCAGGGGACTTAATGTTGATGGTGGTTTTTAGACAAAGGATAAAATCGTAAAACCCCATGACCTAGTGTTACCCACAACACATTAACTAAGAGCATTTAACTCAGGTGTAAATAATTAATAGGGGTATTTTTTCAAAATACCAGATTAGGGCTTTCAACACAGAACCCTAATTCCAAAACTAAGCCGCACCCTGCGCACCGTGGCAACCATGCCAAACCAAGCCGCACTCTGCGCATCATGGCAACCATGCCAAACCAAGCCGCACTATGCGCACCATGGCAGCAATGCCAAACCAAGCCGCACTCTGCGCACCATGGCAACCATGCCAAACCAAGCGCACTCTGCGCACCATGGCAAACAATGCCAAACCAAGCCGCACTCTGCGCATCATTAGCAACAATGCCAAACCAAGCCGCACTCTGCGCACCATGGCAACCATGCCAAACCAAGCCGCACTCTGCGCATCATTGACAACAATGCCAAACCAAGCCGCACTCTGCGCACCATGGCAGCAATGCCAAACCAAGCCGCACTCTGCGCATCATGGCAACCATGCCAAACCAAGCCGCACTCTGCGCACCATGGCAGCAATGCCAAACCAAGCCGCACTCTGCGCATCATTGGCAACAATGCCAAACCAAGCCGCACTCTGCGCACCATGGCAACCATGCCAAACCAAGCCGCACTCTGCGCACCATGGCAACCATGCCAAACCAAGCCGCACTCTGCGCACCATGGCAGCAATGCCAAACCAAGCCGCATACTGCACACCATGGCAACAATGCCAAATCTCCAAGCCGCTATGCCTTTGGCACACGCCAAATATAGCGCCCTAGGCTTGCAAGACTTGCAACTAGGTCAACATGGCCGTACATGCCATTGGCACATGCCAATACGTGCCGCAAGCCATATTCCAAGTCGCTATGCCATTGGCACACGCCAAATATAGCGCCCTAGGCTTGCAAGACTTGCAACTAGGTCAACACGTCCGCACATGCCATTGGCACATGCCAATACGTGCCGCAAGCCATATTCCAAGTCGCTATGCCATTGGCACACGCCAAATATAGCGCCCTAGGCTTGCAAGACTTGCAACTAGGTCAACATGGCCGCACGTGCCATTGGCACATGCCAATACGTGCCGCAAGCCATATTCCAAGTCGCTATGCCATTGGCACACGCCAAATATACCGCCCTAGGCTTGCAAGACTTGCAACTAGGTCAACATGGCCGCACATGCCAATACGTGCCGCAAGCCATATTCCAAGTCGCTATGCCATTGGCACACGCCAAATATAGCGCCCTAGGCTTGCAAAACTTACAACTAGGTCAACATGGCCGCACATGCCAACACGTGCCGTAAGCCATATTCCAAGCCGCTATGCCATTGGCACACGCCAAATATAGCGCCCTAGGCTTGCAAGACTTGCAACTAGGTCAACATGGCCATACGTGCCATTGGCACATGCCAAACACACACGCTGGTAGCCTAACTTGCAAACCGTGCAACCTACCACCAAGGCATTCCGCACATGCCATTGGCACATGCCAAACACACACGCTGGTAGCCTAACTTGCAAACCGTGCAACCTACCACCAAGGAATTCCGCACATGCCACTGGCACATGCCAAACACACACGCTGGTATCCTAACTTGCAAAACCATGCAACCTACCACCAAGGCATTCCGCACATGCCATTGGCACATGCCACACGCGCCATTAGCAGCACCACTTGCACTCAAGGCGCAACCAACGAGATATCAACACAAAACTGGGGGATGCTTCTTTAGGGTTTTGGTTTGGCGGTCACAGCATGCAGCGTACACTACGCTCAATTAAGAAAGCGTGAATAGGAATAAAGCGGTCAAATAAAAGAGGAAATAATGGTGAAAAACGTTTTCACCCATTAAACCATGCGGTTACCACCTCCTCCCATTATTTCACCCTTTACTCTCTTCCTTCATGAGGCCAGTAGAGTGCGTTTCAATCTCGACTTGTATAAATAGGTCTTACCTATTTCCACCGGACAACAAGTCTCGGTCGGGAGAAATATACTACACTTACACTCTCGTAAAAGGCAACTTTGCAAGCTCTCTCAAAAGCTTCCATCTCTTGCAAGCTTCCTAAGCTTTCACTTTACGATACAAGTCGAGATACTACTCTCCTCAACACCTTTCTTTGCTTCCGTCCCCAAATCAACCTTTCTCCTCCACTTTGTGACCGAAGCAAGTCTGGAACGGCCATTTCTTGGTTTAGGCCGGACTTGTACAGATCGATTTCATGAAACCATTCGAAACTTGCATGTTCGCAACTAGGTGATCCAGATGCACATACAGGGAACCAAGGAACAGCTTGCCAATGGGAAGAACTTCACCCTTTGCCAACTTCACAGCGATCTCTAACAGACTCCGGTCTTATTCCTTTCTTGCTTAGGAACCGTCATCAAAAATGTCTCTGGATAACGAGAGAGAGCCAAAAATGCTTTGCGACATGAAGATCATCTGCTTTTGTTCGGGCTCCAACTCGTCAGGAAACCATTGAGATATCCACCAACCGTAAGGGCACCTTTCATCCTCTTTAAGGGCAGAATCCTTCGACTTCGCAATGGAGTCTTTCCGAGCAAAATTCCCCAACTTAGCGGCCAGGTCATCCCGCATCTTCACCTCACTTTCGGATAATTGGATTCTAAGATTCCCGATTCTGGGAAGATTCAAAGAAGAGAGCCACACTCTCCAAGGAGAAAGTTATCTCACCCCATCTACATATGATTGTATGGGTGTCCGAACACCATCTGGAGATGAAAGCAACCAAGCCTGGGATGTCCTTCCTAACGGAGATTTACTGAAGTCTTGACAGCATCAATGACCTGCGCTCGAGTCAAGTTGGTATTTATACGCTCCTCGCTCACCATGAACTCAACCCATCTGTCAAAAGAACGCAATGGACTTTGACACATCCTGAGAAGTCAATGTTGGAAGAGGAATATACCCCTTTATGAAGACGAGAACCGAATGGTGCTCTGGGCGAACCGAACGTGTCTTCTGTCATCCTCACCACCGGTTAGCAAAATCGGCACGAAACCTGGGTGATTCTTCCGAGCGAGGGGCGAGGGCTCTAGTGAAGAATTCATCATCTATGTTCGGCTTGGAATTATGAGCATCCTTCGACGAAGTGAAATTTGGTTCAGGTAACATCTTATCGAATTCCTTCATAACAATTTGGTAATAAGATGTCTGCACAAAACAAACGAAGAAAGGCGAAGTTATCTCCCTGACACATAATCGTACCCAAAAAAAAAAAAAAAAAAAGAGAGAAAGGGTAGGAAGACGTATTTTATTCGAGTTCAAGACTATATACACAGTATTTTCTTCGGGTTCGAGACTATATACGCGGCATTCTATACGGGTACAAGTGTGTCTACAGTATCTTTCTTCGGGTTCAAAAATATATGGAGCATTTTTCTATTGGTTCAAAACTGCGCGCGTGGTACTTCTCTCAAGAAGCAAAAATCATATATACAATATTTCCTGCGGGTTCGAAGTCATATGAAGCATATACACAGTATTCTTCTTCGGGATTCATACATGGTTCTCTACGGGTTCGAAATACACACGCAGTATTTTCTTCAGGGTTCAAATATTTCTTTCAGGACCGAAAATTCATATATGCAATATTTCCCACGGGTTCAAACAATATATGCAGTATTCCGTTGGTCGCATACGTACAATATTTTCTACAAGAGGCACGCCAAGGAATCATATGCAAGGATTGTGGAAGCGCCTACTCTTAAGGTTTATACCTATGTGAAAAAAAAAAAAAAAAAAGAGAGAGAAGAGTACTCGAAGACATACCTGGAAGCTGGTTTCTCTTTGCCGCTAGTATGAAAAGAGGAAAGAATAAAGCGCAGGATGGGGAGAAAGGGGCTTTATGTATATATATATACATATATAGGCGTGAAAGACTTTGAAATAAAGAAGGATTCCCCTTTTCACCAAAATCACGCGTGTAAGAAACGGGCCCACAAAGGGTGCGACTTCCCAATGCCGCCCAAAGTCACGCCTGCAAACACGGTTTCTACACTTTGTGCCGGTCCCACCGGCTAGCACACTCGGTTTCCCAATTCACGCCAACTTCCCAACGTCGCCCCCAAGCCGCACCGGCCCCACCAATTGTACCGACCTGCAAGCACACACGGCTTCTACACTTTGCGCCCGGTCCCACCCGCCTAGCCAACTCGGTTTCCCAACTCACGCCAACTTCCCAACGTCGCCTAAGCTGCATCGGGCCCACCAATTATGCCCGCCTCCCCGATTTGTGCAAAACTACGAGAGACAAGGATTCCAAATCCTATTTATAAAAGGTCGAGACAAGCCTCTTTCAATTTTCTTTACGGTTTGCTGTTAATAGTTTGTCACCATCTTATGCTTACCTCGTAACAAAGCCCCTGTTCCGAGCTAAGCAGGGGACTTAATGTTGATGGTGGTTTTTAGACAAGGGGTAAAATCGTAAAACCCCATGACCTAGTGTCACCCACAACACATTAACTAAGAGCATTTAACTCAGGTGTAAATAATTAATAGGGGTATTTTTTCAAAATACCAGATTAGGGTTTTCAACACAGAACCCTAATTCCAAAACCAAGCCGCACTCTGCGCACCATGGCAGCAATGCCAAAGCAAGCCGCACTCTGCGCACCAGGGCAGCAATGCCAAACCAAGCCGCACTCTGCGCACCATGGCAACCATGCCAAACCAAGCCGCACTCTGCGCACCATGGCAGCAATGCCAAACCAAGCCGCATACTGCACACCATGGCAACAATGCCAAATCTCCAAGCCGCTATGCCTTTGGCACACGCCAAATATAGCACCCTAGGCTTGCAAGACTTGCAACTAGGTCAACATGGCCGCACATGCCATTGGCACATGCCAATACGTGCCAGCCATATTCCAAGTCGCTATGCCATTGGCACACGCCAAATATAGCGCCCTAGGCTTGCAAGACTTGCAACTAGGTCAACATGGCTGCACATGCCATTGGCACATGCCAATACGTGTCGCAAGCCATATTCCAAGTCGCTATGCCATTGGCACACGCCAAATATAGCGCCCTAGGCTTGCAAAACTTGCAACTAGGTCAACATGGCCGCACATGCCATTGGCACATGCCAACACGTGCCGTAAGCCATATTCCAAGCCGCTATGCCATTGGCACACGCCAAATATAGCGCCCTAGGCTTGCAAGACTTGCAACTAGGTCAACATGGCCATACGTGCCATTGGCACATGCCAAACACACACGCTGGTAGCCTAACTTGCAAACCGTGCAACCTACCAACAAGGCATTCCGCACATGCCAAACACACACACGCTGGTAGCCTAACTTGCAAACCGTGCAACCTACCACCAAGGCATTCCGCACATGCCACCGGCACATGCCAAACACACACGCGGTAGCCTAACTTGCAAAACCATGCAACCTACCACCAAGGCATTCCGCACATGCCATTGGCACATGCCACACGCGCCATTAGCGGCACCACTTGCACTCAAGGCGCAACCAACGAGATATCAACACAAAGCGGGGATGCTTCTTTAGGGTTTTGGTTTGGCGGTCCTGACATGCGGCGTACACTACGCTCAATTAAGAAAGCGTGAATAGGAATAAAGCGGTCAAATAAAAGAGAAAATAATGGTGAAAACGTTTTCACCCATTAAACCATGCGGTTACTTCCTCCTCCCATTATTTCACCCTTTACTCTCTTCCTTCATGAGGCCGGGTACGTTTCAATCTCGACTTGTATAAATAGGTCTTACCTATTTCCACCAGACAACAAGTCTCGGTCAGGAGAAATATACTACACTTACACTCTCAGAAAGGCAACTTTGCAAGCTCTCTCAAAAGCTTCCATCTCTTGCAAGCTTCTTAAGCTTTCACTTTCTGATACAAGTCGAGATACTACTCTCCTCAACACCTTTCTTTGCTTCCCTCCCCAAATCAACCCTTCTCCTCCACTTTGTGACCGAAGAAAGTCTGGAACGGCCATTTCTTGGTTTAGGCCGGACTTGTACAGATCGATCTCTCGAACCTATAAAGTGCTCACGTGCAACACATTTGTTTAGGGTTTGAATCAGTTTCTCACTCACCCACCAAAATTACCGAAACCAGCAGAAACGATTTTCACCCATAAACAACTGTTTATACACTTTAAAATGATAGAGGAGTCATCAATTTTACCCTGTGCTGTGAAGTTCTCATTCCAACTTTTGAAATTATAATGACTGGGCCTGCACATTGGGCGGTAAGTCTAAGGGTGTTTTAGTAAATCACCCATTTCTTCTTATAAATTCACCAAGTGTTAGGGTTTGGTAGAAGTTGTTGATTGAATCACAAAGTAGGAGTGAGAGAGTCGGCGTAAGGGAAAGACTAATAACCGGAGTTCTCAGCCGATCATAAGTTTCCGTTTCAAGATCAGATGATGGGTTATGATGAAAGTACTTTTGGTATGTTGTACTGAGACCTTTTCACATATCTTGGAGATCAAAGAGTAGATAGAGACATAGATCTTTGAAATTGTCATAATGACTTTTCCTCTCAAATCTAATTTGTTGAGTCTTCACCTGATTAGCTGAGCATCCATTAGAATTCCACCACCAACGTTACAGATCAGTTGGCTTAAATATTATTTTTTCCAGATATACGATTGATCTGGAAAAAAATACAGCAGGTCAGGGCCATTGAAATGCCACATGTGGAAATTTGTTAAGATGGGTAGATCTGTAAAAGAAATGATTTTATATTTATGAATTTCTGGGTAATATCTGTTGTTGGTCTGCTACAAACAATATTTAGTTTAGATTTATAAATACTGTTTGGTTTTAGAATAAGCTAAAGTGATAGATGATTATGCTTGTCACTTACTCATAAGGAAGACTTTGTATTGCTGCTGCAGATCAGTTTGGAATCATAATAACATCATTTCTTGTATTTTGTTTAGTTTTATTTTGATTATATAGCATTATGAACCTAATACTATGATATTCGGCTTTGTGCACACTTTAACATATTTCGATTATCATAGTATGAAGTATGAACCTAATGCTAGTTAAATTCAAAACCATTCCATGAGAAAGTAGAGGGGTCCAAGATCACAGTTTAAAATCAACAAACATGCATTGAAGAATAAAGGAAAGTGGTACAAGATCATAGTTTAAAAGCTATTCCACTTGGTCGCTAAAGAACCAATGCAGCCTCTCATTCTCATTTTTGAAACTGATCCATTGCGCTCTTTAATGTACATATTGAGATGTGCGAGATTTGGCTTGGTCTGGCTATTGAACTAACTAGTCTTTCCTATCCTAGATATTGGGTGCAACCAAATATCCATTCCATTGGGATAAGTTCAAGGGTATATTGGTAATCACACAATATTTCTAAAAAAACAACCAATTCCTAAAATTTCGGTAAACATTGAGTAAGGTGGAGGCTGGCAGTGTGATCCAGACGGCGTTAAGGAAATACCAGTCACCAGTCGCTGCTGAGAAAGTGTCGTTTGCAGAATCTAATGCATCTGAGTTTTGGTATCATGTGGGAACCTTTACACATATCTTGGAGATCAAACGGAGAGAATAAAGACTCAAAAATCTATGAAATTGCCCATCATAATGACTTCTCCTCTCAATTTTCTGTTGTATTTTGTTTTTCAGGCCTCAGATCGGCAGCAGCTCTTAGTCTCAGATATTTTCTTGGTAAGATCTGTAAAACTGTGATGTTTAATATTTTGATTGTCTTCTTAGCCCACAATATTGAAGGTTATTTTTCGATTTTCCCATGCAGGGACGGTCCCATTTATAATGTGAGACCTGATCTCGAAATTTTTATTTTTCGATTATTATCATAGTATGAAGCTACATGACATGTTTCTGATTATGGAGAATGGAGTACCGACCTTACAACCAATGTACGGTATGTATCATTTGTTGGAAGTTTGATATCATCGACATGCCACAACCGCTGATATGGTAGTCATCTGCAAAATATTTTGAATATCTAATATATTGGATATTTTTATTTTGAAGTCCGATATTGGCAGTAGTTTCTTGCCCAGATCTGTAAAATAATATCAAGACCTGATCTAGGTCCGACTGATGTCAGTCTTGAGCTTCAAGTTTTATGGTAGGATACCTATCATGTTTTGTTATCGGAGAATATTTTAGGTATGTATCATTTGTTGGAAGTTTGCGTCATTGACATGCCATAACTGCTGAAATGGTAAACATCTGCAGTATTTTTATTGGTATAATCATTGAATTACAGACTTTTAGAAAAAATTGTAAGTTTAAATAGATAATTTAGACATTAGCATCTCATTGCAGTAACTCAAAAGATGTATGCTTCTAGTTAGAAGATGGATTGGGACAAAGTATGATAATTGATTTTAGTTGGACAAAATATCAGGGTGTGTTCATATCTAAGATTCCGGTAGTGTTTGTACTTGTTACTTTTGCTTACCTGAACAAATTTTAGAAAAATTATGCTTATCTTAAAGATTGGTTCATATCAATGCTGGTTATGCTCAAATGGCTAGTTTAGATGTACTTTATCTATATATGTGGCGTTTCCAGAATCAGATGGATCTGGGTTTGGGTATTTTGTGGGAACCTTTACAGATATCTTGGAGATCAAGTGCTGAGAAGAGTGACACAGATCTGAGAAATTGTCATAATGACTTCTCCTATCAAATCTATATTGTAATTTTTATGTGACTCCTGATACAGCACCACCCTGTCTCTGAGTTCTTGTCTTGGTAAGATCGGTAAGATGTTTGATATTTTGAATGTCTTAGACATGATCTTGGATTTAGCTTCAGGTGTTATGTTTTTGTTTTGGAGAAGGGGGTACTGACCTTAGAGGCAATGTTTGATATTTAGTCATCTGCAGATCATATATATGGGTAATCATTGAATTAGAGATGCTTTAATTTTTTGAAAGTTTAAATAAACAATTTAGACATTAGATTCTCACTCAGTACCCCAAAGTTTCTAGTTAGCAATTATAATTGGGACAAAGTTCTAGTTGCATAAAATTTCAGGGTGTGTTCGTATCTCTAATTCCGGTAGTGTTGTCCTCGTAACTTTTGCTCATCTTGGAGTTTACCTTTCAATTGTTAGTCAAATTTTCTTTGTTACAAATTTCTAGTTTAGATTTAATTTTGAATTATTTAGATTTAAAGGTGAAACTTTAATTGTTTTTGATGAGAGGATGTTAGGACATAGAATGTTCTAGAATTTGTTATGTATAGTATGTCTTGTATTCTAAGTTATATATAGGTGCATGGCAAGTCTTGTATTCTAAGTTATGTATAGTATGTCTTGTATTCTAAGTTATGTATAGTATGTCTTATCAATTCTTTTAGTTGATAGATACCCTCTTGATCGACTAATTACATCAAAATTAAAAGTATTGTCGCGGATCGGCTTGTCCCCTCTAGTCAACAAAATAGCGCATCTCCAAGGGTTGGCTGAAATAAACTTTAATACTAAGTTTACCATCGCTTATTGGCTTGGTCAGCAGCCTCAGTTCAAAGGGATTACTCTTCAGTATTTCATGCTTAAATGGAAACTTGTAGTCTTTGAACCCCCACGAGCCTGTAGTTTGTAAGTTTGAGCTTTTTATTTTAGTTTGTAAGTTTGAGCCTGTAGTTTACTTTAAGTTTGTTTTCCGGTGTTGTCTGCTGTTTCTTTGGTTCTTGTTGTTTCATGGGTCGCTCAATGCTTCCCCTTTTGGTCGGTGTTGTCTGCTGTTCATGCTTTATGGACCTTTCTCTTTTTAATAAATTCAATTTACGATAAAAAAAAATACCAAAATTCAAAATTAGATGATACTAAAGCTTTCTAAAATTTTGGATATTAGAACACGGTAGAACGAATTTTTTTGGGACTGCTTGTGATTTAGCGGTCTTCGGTGGTGGGATAAAGGGCTGGATGTGTTAATATTTTTGACGGAACCACTAGTAACTAGCAAGTCCACATATGAACCTGATTTGGATCTAAAAACATTGACATGCACCCATTCTCTGGTCTCAACGTCGGCAGAAAAAGAATATGATTCATTTCCATCAAAACCGTTTAATACTTTCCACGTGTCTTAAAATCATCATCCGAACTAGCCGCTGGATCAGACAATAAGAAACAAATGGTTAACCCTAAAATATACAAGAGTTATAAATCTTGAAGGAGTGGCTTCATTCAGCATTTCTTCTCTGTAGTGGTAGGAGTGAACCAGAGTGGCGGCGATAAAAGAGAATATCCTAACACTATTTTGTTTTGCAGATCTTAAAACCCAGAAGCAACTACAGATCAAATCAATGATATTCTCTACAAAATAATGACAGATAGAAGATACTTCAACACCATCAACACCTACATCTCCAACGCACAATGATTTCTCCTCTCAAAAACTCAACGTGTTTTTCAACCTTTCTTCGATCCTTGTGTAATCTTGTTGGACTTGATTGAGTTGACGGGTTACCGATGTGCGAATAAAAATGTGTAATCCCTAGTTACTCGGTTGACATGCACCTCCAAACTCAAGTCGCAGCTACAGAGAAAATAGTTTCGTTTCCATCAAAACCTTGTGTAATACCTTGTAATACCTTCCACTTGTTTCAAAAAATTTTAATCCCAACCGTCAATACTTATGCATAGGTTAGTCATTACATATGGTCGGTTATCTATCACGAACGAGCACCTAGCCTGGGTCAAACAATACGAAAAAAATGAACAACTCACATTAACCCTAAAATTGACGGGCAGCTGCGGGGCAGGTCTGATAAAGATTAAGTGAAGTGTCTTCATTCAGCTCTTCTTCAAAGTTGTAGCAGTAGGAGTGACACTGAGGGGCCGCGATAAAAAGAAAGAAACCCTAAAATTCATTTTTTATTCTGTAGATCTTAAAACCCCAAAATAACTACAGATCTTCACAATCATTCTCATCCTAAAAAAGTAATCATGGAAGATAGAAGATATTTCATCAACACCATCGACAAATACATCTCCAATTAGCATAATGATTTCTCTTCTCAAAAACTCAATGTATCTTCCCTGTTTTCTTGGATATCCTTGTCAAGCAAAGTGGTATTTATAAACAAGAAGAAGAGATGGGTAATAATCTTATTGATTTTTTCATGATATTGTTTGGTTATTACTGCTTGTTTCTTACTTGTTTAATTATTTATATCCCGAGCAAAATATTACTCTCTCTGCAGGTTGTGGGACATTTGGTTATGTATCATCTGGTCCATTTTAAGCATCTATTCAGGAATGCATCATTGTCATTCTAAAATGCAGGGTAGTTTTTGTTACCATTAAGACTGATCTCTACTTTTACATAATCTAATAGTATTTCTTAAAGAAAATGAGTGATGCATATGATTGGTGTCTGTAATTTCTGTCTTCTTCTTGTTAATCAGTTTGGATTTGGTTCATTAATCCAAACCAGGCTATGTTATTTAACTTTTGTTGGTTGGCTTGGCTGCTATGATGTATGTAAATTTTAAGTGAATTTTGTTAATTTCCTTATGATCCAAACAATAAATCTTTAACCGTTTTGTTTCCGGTGAAAGAAAAATGAACTTTGTTTTAACATCTGAGGAGAATTTCTATGTGTTTGAGAACACAAAAGACCACGGGTCACATTTAATGACTTCATTTGGAACTTAGGAGTCGATATTTTAAAACTTCAAAATTTGATAGTATTAGATTTTCTGAAAAAACAAATTCTCCAGTTCAATACCTTCCTAGTTTGCTAACTAAACATTCCAACTCACTTTATCTCACAATAGCTCAATAGGTTCAATTCCAATGCATCCTCAAACATTTTTTACGGGATTTGTTTTGTTTATCAAGGTATCTCGACTGAAGTAAGAACTCACTTGATGGGGGACTGGGTCTGGCACTGTCTACTAACAAATTGATCGGGGATATAACACCTACCATAAGTGATTACTTAAGCTTAAAATAACTAAGATTGGACGGTAACTCAAGCTGTTAAAAGGGTAGAGTTAGGAGCTCCACAAAATTTTGAATAAAGCCAATATTTTACAAATGAGCATTTTTATGGCCGTAGTTACAAAAACATGTCACTGATACGGAGGGGACAGACAAAACCTTGAAGTAACTAATGAGAGACCATAAAACAATCCATAGAAAACTATGCAAGGACTTGCAAAAGTAAGACATATTGGAACTGAAAATTCAGATCCCTGTATTTTTCGACTTGTGTAGCGCCAAAAGAAAAAAAAAATTTTTGAAAAAGGCAAAGGATATATTAAAAAAGAAAGAAAGAGTGCCAAGATAGCACCCTCCAAAGATACACGAAGACAGGCGACTAGAGAGTTTACATATGACTACTCTCTAAACAAATTCACCCAATCGAAAACAAAATCATCAAATTTGATATGCTTAAACGACTCAACATTAACAGTCCAACTAAAAAGAAACAACTTGATATGTATGGTATGGTATTCAAAGGCATGACATCAGTTGTTGCCTTGGTTATGATAAGCAGTAGGTGGTACTCACTTGATCTCTTCGGCATATTACACTTATGACGCCCTCACATAAGCCTTGAACAACAGTCTCTTTTAGTTTGTCAACCGCTGTGGAATCATGTGAGCATTTGGATATTCAATCGCATAACTGTGGTGCTTTGATTAGCTCAATGAAAACATGTTACATCGTATAGGTGAAGTAGATGCTAGCTGTTGGACCAGACATTTTCCATCAAACCTTTTACTACATTCCACGTGTCCTTTGACACTGGTTAGCCATTACGGTCAGTCTAACACGAACCAGCCGTTGGATATGACAGTAGAACAAATGAGCGACCCAAATTAACCCTAACCTAAAGAGGACATGTCTTTTAAAGCCTTAGATTAGAAGTGGCTTCAGATCTACTTACCAGTAGCACTAAGAGTGGTGGCGGCGGGTAAAGAAAAAACCTAAAATTCTTTTCTTCGTTAGATCTGAATACCTCAAAACAAGTACAAATCTATCCATGATCTTCACCCAAACAAAATCGGCATGGAAGATTAAGAGACTTCAACACCATCAACACCCACATCTACATTAGCATAATGATTTCTCCTCTCAAAAACTCAACCTATTCTCAACTTGGAACTGAATCGCTCTCTGGTATTGCTGCATTCGGTAATAATCTTATCGCTTTTTTTCTGATACTGTTTGTTTGTTTATTGATTGTTGTTTCTCAGTTCTTTACTTATTTTTAACAAAATTCATACTCTCTCTATGTCTGCAGTTGGAATGATGGTGTATGCACCAAAACAACTTCAGATCACAATGATATTCATCCCAATGCAATCATGGGAGATAGAAGATATCCCCATTAGCATTATGATTTCTCCAATCCTTCTCAAGTATTGCTGCATTTGGTAATAGTGTTAATATGTTATTGCTATTTAAATTGATTTGGTGCATTTTACCATATGAGATGATGATGTATGTACCGGAAGCTATATGATTATTCTAACATCCAGGGTCAATTTCTGTTTACCATAAAAAAAAAAAAAAAAAAAAAAAAAAAAAAAAAAAAAAAGAATCTATACTTTTACATTTTCACATATACTTGTATTATTTCTTAAAGAAAATGAGATATTTATGACATATGTTAATGTTGATTGATCCAAACAAAAGACACAGTAAAATCCTTGTTGACCTTACCAATGCAATCTTCCAAAGTTCCAAACACGGTGAAATACTTCTAATGCAATCTTCGCCCCATGCCATATCCCAAGTGACATAAATTTAGAAAAGCGTAGTCTTCACATCCAAAATTTTTTGTCATTTCTAGTCTCGCTAATGCAAACTTGGTCACTTTCCTGCATATGAGTACACTTGAAATGCCACTTAGCTAGTGTTTCTTGTACTCATTTTTCCATGGCATGCCACGGCCAATGGAACTCTGAGTAACTCTTGTGATTCTTATATATCCAATAGGTAATAGCTAGTTATATATGATCCTGGCCTTAAATGTTTAGAGATTTTTGTTAACTAATGTTAGGATCCAAAAAATCAATCATGTAATGTCACAATGCCAGATGATTTCTTTACTTTTCTGTTTTCTTGGAATATAGAAGCAACAGTTTCAGATTTGGTGCATGGTCTCAGTGGCCATTGTTTGAAGTATTTGGCTGGAAAGGTACTCTAGAGTTTTTACAGGAAAAGAGAACAATGAGATTGCTATTCAAAAGAAGATTAAGTATCTCCATTTCACTTGGTGCTTGGTGTTTAAAAACTTAACTACCCATGTTATTTTTACACCTCTACGTATCTTAAATGATCAGTGTTGGATTAAGAGCAAAGATTTTATTGACATGTACACTAGTAGAATGAAGTGCAGCGGTCACTCTAGTAATTTAACTTCTCACCATTTATTAAATCTTTGGAGAAGTACTTCAATTTCAATCAAGTCATATTTTGCTTCCCAAAAACTCAGTTCGGCTTC
Organism: Papaver armeniacum; assembly: GCA_023531295.1. Classification (NCBI taxonomy): domain Eukaryota; kingdom Viridiplantae; phylum Streptophyta; class Magnoliopsida; order Ranunculales; family Papaveraceae; genus Papaver; species Papaver armeniacum. The sequence goes on from JAJJWW010005972.1 coordinate 329,214, forward strand.
TAGAATTGTGCCACAAAACTGACCTTCTTCGGCTTGATTCCAAAAGTAATTTCTTAGGGAGCATCCAAATACCCTGTTAAAAATAACACGGGCCGTTAGATCAGCTGGGCTCTCGCTATCTCTTTTGCCTTGGAAAAATAGGATACCCTAAAATAATATCACCAGCCGCCTATAAACCACCCTTTATTTGTTCTTTTTTTTTTTATCTCAAAATTTGCTTCACTCCAAATTCTCTCTCAACAATGGATTCTTCAAGAACATTATTATCTCTCTCCGATCTTAACAGCGCTTTAACTATGATTCTCATCATTCCTTTGAAACAGCCTGAGGAAGAAGATGAAACCGTTATCTTTTGATTCACTCACACAATGATTTCGAAGAGCAATTTGTTCATCGCGGTTTTGTACATCGGATTCTGATAAACATATACATTTAAGTTTGTAATGAGATTGCGGTCAAGATTGTCTTCCTTTATTATTTTAGATTAAGAAACAATGTCTCTCGTTTCTTGTTGTTTACATCCTTGTTTTGTAATTCAGTTCTGTATATTGTAGAGACGCAAGATGCATCTCGTTTCTTTGTGTATTTATGTACTGATTAGTTTACAGTAATTTCTGTACGGGTATGCTGTTTGATCAGTCTTTTCTACCTGGCAAAGGAATCATGTGAATTGCAGAACCTTATATGACGAAGTTACACCAAGAAAGTTTCATATGTCAGCAGTAGAGCGCCTGTGAATAAATTATGGAACATTTTAATAGATATGTGGAATCCTAGCAAATTTTCAAACCTCTTTCTGGAATTTTCAGACCTCAATGGAGTTATGATTCTGAAAGTTGACTGTTAAATTTTGATTATACTGATCAAGGGGCTATGTGTTGAAGAATTTAACTGGGAAAGGGAGTTCAATTTGATGCTGTTACATGTACACTTGTGCTTACATTTATTCAGAGCAGAAGAACTTTAACTGATGGATTCGATTGCGAGTGAACTTTGTAAAACAGGAGTTGCAGTGGGAGATGGGGATCTGAACTGCAAGTAAAAAACTTGTGCCTTTCTGATTTTTGGATTTCGCAAACAACATGAAAGCTTCTATTTCATATGAGGCTGTTCCTAAAGAAGAACAAACACCGGAAAAAGAAGACATTATAATTTTTTGAGAGGGGAAATCATTATGCTCGGAATGTTGTTGTCGATGAAGATGTTGATGTTTTAGTCTTTTGAGTTATGATTATGAGAGGAGAAATCATTATGCTCGGAAAGTTGTTGAGATTGTAAAAAAATTATGATTTTGTATTTATGAATTTCTGGAAATATCTAGTCTGTTACAAATATCTACATTAGATTATAAATGTTGCTGGGCTTTGATGATAGTAATGGCAATTGAGTTCTTTTAAAGAAACTTCGATTATAGTAAGCCAAAGTGATGATAATGCCCGTGGCTTATTCGTAACCAAGAGCTGCATATCAGTTTTGAATCATAATAACATCATTTCTTGTATTTCTGATTTCATTTTGATCAAGAAACTGAGATGCTGAGCTTGTCAAAATTGAAGTAAGGGCAAACATCATAACTCATGATCAAGATATGACCGTAACCTTTGGATTTTTTAAAGGTGGATTTCTTAATATGGGTTGCGCAATCTTGCAATGGTCCTTTAGGTGCATTTACTTATGCCGGTAATATTACCGTTCTCTGTTAATATCTACGATAGTCTCGCTATTAGAAATCGTAATAACCGGCCTGCACGCTGGGCCGCATCATTGGAACTAGTTAGAGGACATTTTAGTAAATTACTCAATTCTTCTTATAAATCAACCAAGATTAGGGTTCGGTACAAATTGTTTACAATGTAAGAAGAGCGACCAGTAGAGTGAGTGAGTATGGCGGCGTTGAGGGAAGGACTATTAACCAGATTTTTTTTGCCGATTGAAGGTTTATGATGAAAGTAGTTTTGGTACGATGTTGGAAGCATTTCAGCTTGGAGATCAAACACAAAGAAGAGAGGCACAGATCTTCCAAAATGTCATAATGACTTTTCCTCTCAAATCTAAGTTATCGCTGATCAATGTGCGGTGGATTAAGTATAATTCCACCTTCAAATTTGCTGATGGATGAGATTGAACATTGTGTTTTTTATAGATAATGTCAAATCTGGAAATTTGTTGAAATGGGTGGATCTGTAAAAATAATTATGATTTTATATTTATGAATTTCTGGGCAACATCTACTACTGTTAATCTGTTACAAAAATATTTAGTTTAGATTTATAAATGTTAATTAGGTTTATAATAAGCCACAGTGATTGATGATAATGCTTTATGCTTTTCACTTATTCATTTCTTGTATTATATTGATGATGTTTCAGTTACACATATTTCAATTGATTTCGTGTATATCTTTAAAATCATACCTACTCATGTATGTCATTTTGAGATCTCTAAATATTTGTTAGTTATAATCCAATTTTGTAAATGCCAAGGTTTTAGTATCCTCCTGAGTGTTTTTTAGATTCTTAACTAGAAATGGTCGTTGGGTTCATGTTTCATGGAAACGAGCCATGGGGGTTTGACAGATTTGATTGTAATCTGTTTGGAGTTAGGTTTGGGTTATACCTTATCCATATTTGTCATCAGTGTTTTTGATTATATGTGTGAGCTGAACCAACCCTTTGGTGAAGATAGCCATTACCACAAAGTTATCCTCTCAACTCCACCACCGAAGTTACAGATGGATTTGGTTGTTGTGTTTTTAGATATGTACAGATCTGTAAAAAAAATTACGGCAGGCATTGAAATACCACATCTGGAAATTTGTTGAAATGGGTATTGATCTGTAAGAAAATATGATTTTGTATTTACTTTAGATTTATAAATGTTGTTGGGCTTTGATGATAGTAATGGCAATTGAATTCTTTTAAAGAAATCCCGATTATAGTAAGCCATAGTGATGATAATGCGTGTCTCTTATTCATAAGCAAGACCTGTATTGCAGCTGGATATCAGTTTTCGATCATAATAGCATCATTTCCTCTATCTTTGGTTTCATTTTTATTAAACAAAATGAAATAGAGATCAGTTTTGAATGAGACTTGCATTTCAATTATCATCCGAGATCTGAAATAGAGATGTATAAAAACATATGTGGTGGTCATGTCAAAGGAAAAACTAGCAGAATTGGTCAAACTCAAAGGACAACAGATTGTGGAGTCCATGAAGCCAAGTGTTGATGAGATATGGGATTTTTAATGGACTCAAATTCAAGTGAAAACGATTGTAGTTTTGTAACTATGGTTTCCAAGATCTTAAAAGAAAATGATTGTAATCTATCTCGGTTTGAGAAGTTGATGTTATTTTGCTTTTAATTTCCTAGAAACTTTGAACTGCTTAGCTTTATGAAGTTTCCAGGTAGAGCTTAGTAATATTGCTGCTACATTGCATAGGATTCTGCTGCTCTATACATCGTTTTGTGTGGGATACCTTGACTTCCATCCTCATCTAAACCGTAGTCCAGTCTCACTATTATACACATCCGTCTCCAGGCAGCATTGTGATTGCCCAACGGTACTTTAGTAAATTATCCCATTCTTGTTATAAAAATCAACCAAGCCCTAGGGTTTCGTCAAAAGTTGTGTGGAGAGTAAGAGGAGTGAGACTATAGTGTGAGTGAGTGAATGCGGCGGTGTTGAGGAAAGAACCAGCTACCGGAGTTCTGTTCCGATTAGAAGTTGCCGCTACCAGAATCAGATGGATCGGAGTTTTGGTATGATATGTGGAGATCAAAGTCAGAGAAGAGAGAGTGAGAGACACAGATCTTTTATAACAATGTCATAATGACTTCTTCTCTCAGAACTAAGTTGTGTCCCAGCAAGATCAAACAAGTGATTTGCGCACCATGAAGGATGGATATGGAGGGTCACATGTTTTTAACTAGATATTCAGCGCCACAAAAAATTGGTATCAGAGAGACCTGGGACAACTGCGAACAAAATGGGTAGATCTGTAAAAAAAAGTAGTGATTTTGTTGGTGCTTATGGAAACTCCGATTGGAATAAGCCAAAGTGATTGATGATGATGCTTGTTTCTTAATCATAAAGCAAACTTTGTATTGCTGGAGATTAGTTTTGAATCATAATAACATGGTCATTTCTTGTATTTTGTTTAGTTTTATTTTGGTTATACTGATTTTTCAATTACATGCTTCAATTATCATAGTATGAACCCAGGAAGCCAAGTAACAACACTTCTTCTAGCAAATGAACCACTAAGTACACCAGTTTCAAATGTTGCATAAACAATACTAGTTCAATTCTAAACCATCCCATGATACTTTGCAATAGTTGAAATGAGTCAATTCCTCAAATTAAACAAATTACATAATAGATGTCAAAACAGAATTGAGATTTAGCTCTGACTGAGTATTGGGGTCATTTTTCTTGTATTGATGTTTCTGTTAAGGTTGGGCACTCGGGCTTCTTCTAGCTATCGAACTAACCTTCTGGTCTTTGGTGCCCATGTGCTCAGACAAAGAATTAATGAGACTGATTTTTGCTCTGAACATAAACATATCACAATAAGCCAGTGATGGAATTTCAGCTGCTGCTATTCTTATATTGATCATGTCAATATTGCTACAGGCTACTGTGCATATTCGTTTATTGTGCATACTCGGCTTTGTAAATCGTTTTGTGTTGGATACCTTGAGTTCCATCCTAATCTACACCATAGTCCAGTCTCACTATTATACACGTTGGGCTCCAGGCAGCATTGGGATTACCACACGGGTACTTTAGTAAATTATCCCATTCTTGTTATAAAATCAACCAAGCCCTAGGGTTTCGTCGGGAGTGTTGTATGGAGAGTAAGAGGAGAGAGACTATCAGTGAGTGTGAGTAAGTGAAGGAGGCGGTGTTGAGGGAAGAACCAATTATTGGAATTCTGTGCCGATTAGAAGTTGGCAGGTTGCCGTTACCGAAATCATATGGATCGGAGTTTTGATATGATGTGTGGAAACTTTTGGAATATCTTGGAGATCAAAGTCAGAGAAGAGAAACTAGATCTTTGAAATGTCATAATGACTTATCCTCTCAGAACTAAGTTGTATCCTAGTAAGATCTTCCCAGAAAGATCTTGAAGGTGAGTTTAGCACCGTACGAACTACATCAAGGAAGTTATGGATGGATGGATATGGAGAGCACATGTTTTTTACTACATATTCAGCTTATTAAAGAGACCAGGGATGTACAACTGGAAATGAAATCGGTAGATCTGTAAAAATAAATTGTGGTTTTTTTGGTGCTTGATGGAAACTCCGATTAGAATAACCCAAAGTGATTGATGATAATGCTTGTCACTTATAAAGAAGACTTTATATTGCTGCACATTAGTTAGAATCATAATAATAACATCATTTCTTGAATTTTGTTTGGGTTTTTTATGTCAGTAATGTAATGGCAAGGGAATTCTTTGGTAGAAACTCCGATTAGAATAAGCCAAAGTGATTGATGATAATGATTGCAGATCAGTTTTGAATCACAACAACATCATTTTTTTTGGTTTTATTTTGATTATATTGATGATTGTTTAATTACATATTTCAATTAGCATCCAAGGTCTGAAATAGAAATGGTGAATACCAAGATAGCCAAGGAAGAAGGATAAATTATAAAGGAAATTATGATTTTATAATTATGAATACAATATCTAGTGTTAGTCTGTTACAAATATTTAGTTTAGATTTATAAATGTTTTTTTAAAACATGGTTCAAATGGACGAGTAAAATTATTATGGGTGAAACGGACAAAAAAAAAAGCAAGGATGAATAGCGAGGATGAAACCGGATGCATCCTAATGTAAATTAAAAATAAGAAAATTGGTAGGATGAAACTGGTTACATCGTGGCTATTTTTATATTTTTGTCCATTTAAACAATATCAAAATCTAAATGTCTTTTTCACCCAGGAATTATTGATTTTGGTCTTTTTAACCAATTTTGTGTTGACGATAATAATGTAATGGCAATGAAATTCTTTCATAGGACTGTCACTTATTTCCCTTAGATTCCATCTTATTATCTCATTTTACTCGTTTGGTGACTTATTCCATGAAAATACACGCATAATGCTGTTATAAGTGAGGGATTGGACTACGAAGAGTTTTTTTTTTCTTTCTTTTTCTTTTTATAACTTTTGGTCGAAGAAAATACAAAGAAGGGCATTGGTGAGCTTCCCTAGTTAACCAAGTATGAGATTTAGTGATGATGGAGATGGCGAAAACAATCCCCACACTCTAAAATGTTCTAAACCCTTTCTCGTTTATTTAAGAGCAACCATTTACAAGACATGAAGGTGTTTCTCCTTCCAATATATTTTTTTTCCGATGACAATATGATTTTCTTCAAAGGGAACCTATTTTGGTTCAAGAAGATTATTTAAGGTTCTGAGTAGATATCAGGTAGCTTCAGGTCAGCTAAATTCATTTGATGGTGTCGCTAGTTATTCGGGTAGTTCACATGCCAAACGGAGTTTCTAACCCATGATGGGTAGTCCATCCTCATCTACGCCATAATCCAACCTCTCAAAGCACCGCACTACATCAGAGTGTATATGCTTCATAAATAAGAACCGTTTTTTGGGGACTACTCAAAAATGGTGGGGGACTACTCTCCATTTTTTGGGGTGAATATTAGAAGTAATAATGAGTCACCCCTTATCTAAGTTTTTTCTTAACACCAAACTTTCCCTTGGTATTTAAATTAGTGTAATGATTAGTGAGATTAAATTAATAAGTTGGTTTTTTCAAAAGAAGAATTATTGAGAGGGAGAAGAAGAAGAGGAAGATGATAATGGAAATGAGGGTTTTTGAAGAAAAAAAGTTAAGATCTTTTTCTTTAAGAGCCACAACAAGAGTATGATGTTTTGGGTACTCATGGATACTTCAAATTTAGTTAATGGTGCTTGAATAGGCCAAAACATTCCTAAAAATGAACAATTTACAAATTGATTTCGGTTTGGTTAAAAAAATTCGGCTACGAAATCTGAAGAACGGGTAGCCGAACTCATCTGCAAGTGTAGTTCGGCTAATATTTATGAAAACACAGGTAGCCGAACTCAGCTTTAATGGAGTTTTTCTTTCAGAGAAAAGTTCGTTAGGAGAAGAAAATTGCGACGTAACCGAACTAGGAGTTCGTCTAGGAAAAAAAATTGCGACGTAACCGAACTCAATATGCAGGTTTTTCAGGGAAAAGTTCGGTTAGGAGAAAAAAATTGCAATGTAACCGAACTTTTTTCGATGTAACCGAACTGTTTGCGACGTAACCGAACTATAAGTTCGGCTTGGACATTTTTTTTCGACGTAACCGAATTTTTCTCTAAAAACAAAAACCTCCATTAAAGTTGAGTTCGGCTAGTTCAACAAAAATTTTCACATAATTCCTAGCCGAACTTCTCTTTGTAACTTCCATTTTCAACTCATTTTGATGATTACTTCTCATTTTTTCAACGGAAAACGAATGAAAAGTAATGAGTTTGTTATAATTTTATTTTGATTTTGTTTTGTTAATGATTTAAATTAAGCTACATATAGAGGTGGCGGTGGTGGTGATTTGAGGTGGTCGGTGGTGGTGGTGGTCGGTGGTGGTAGGTGGTGGTTGGTGGTGGTGAGCGGCGGTGGTGATGGGAGGAGGTGGTTATATATATATATATATATATAGGTGGTGGTGATGGGAGGAGGTGATTATATATATAGGTGAATGGTATGTTAGTCATTTCCACACTTTAGGACACCCCTTATAAGTATAGGGTAGACATTCCAATCACAAAGTAGTCCCCACCCATTTTGAATACCCCAAAAAAACGGTTCATAAATAACAGGGCTTGCTGCTGGGCTGCAATCAATTATCCATTATGATTAGTTCGAGGATATATTGGTAAATCAGACAAAGTTCCTATAAATTAGCAAAACCCTAACATTTCGGTATATATTGAGGGGAGACTAGCAGTGTGCGCGAGACGGCGTTGAGTGCCGTTTCCAGAATCAGATGGATCGGAGTTGTGGTACTATGTGGGAACCTTTACACTTATCTTGGAGATCAAAGTTGGAGAAGAAAGACAGAGATCTTAGAAATCGTCATAATGACTTGTCCTCTCAAATTTATGCCGTATGCTGCTGTCTAGCCCTGGTAAGATCTGTAAACTAAGTGATGTTTGATATTTTGATTGTCTTAGCCCACAATGTTGACATTCTATGGATTGATTTTTATACGCAGGGAAGATCGTATTTGTATGTGAGACCTGATTTCATAACCAATGTACCAGTGTTGGGTATGTATCATTTGTTGGAAGTTTGCGATCATTGACATGCCACAGCTGCTGAAATGGTAGTCATCTGCTGATATGGTAGTAATCTGCAGAATATTTTGAAGATCTTATATATTATTGGTATAAATTGAATTGGAGATGTTGTAGAAAATATTGCAGGTCTAAATAAATAATTTAGACATTAGCATCTCATCGCAGTACCTCAAAAGCCGTATGTTTCTAGTTAGGAATTGGATTGGGAAAAAGTAGGTGATTGATTCCGGTAACGAAGTAGGTAATTGGATTGGGGATAAAATTTCAGGATGTGTTCATATATATGATTCCGGTAGTGTTTGTATTTGTAACATTTGCTTATCTGAACAAATTTTAGACAACTTGCGCTTATCTTACCCTTTCAATTGTTAGACAAATTTACTAGTACAAATTGCTAGTTTAGATGTACTACATCTATAAATGTTGTTAATCTAGCTACTAGATTGGCCGTCCACGTCAGATATGGAAACCTCCTAACCCTTATGGGATGGTTAATCTAGCAGCGAAACGCTGAACAATACAGTGTCGAACGCTGAACCGAACAACGTTTCAAAGATTATTTGTACATATCTTGATTACTTCTTGAGTTTACGGCTCTTAGGAGCACAAATGGTGATATGTTATTCAGAGAGGTTTAGTGACACAAGGTGACATCACTATGTAGGGACTAATGAACGCATGACCATAAAGATAGTGGACAGAACCGCAAAAGCATGATAAGCTCGTAATAAGTTAGGTCACCAACTACGTTAAGCTGGTCCCTCTGTGAAACCTTTTGCATAGTAAAATCTCGTCCAAGTAAGCAACACAGAATTCTTCACTCACAGTTAACGCTGAATGGAACAGCGTCCAAGGGATATTTCCTGGAATTTTCATATAACGCTGAATGGTTCAGCGTTTGGACCACTTTTTGAGCGCTGGATAGTACAGCGTTTCAATCTCGCTGATAGTTGGATTACGAGCAACTGCTAAGAGAGAGAAGTATCCAACAAGTAACGTTAACTTTTTTCCCACCCTTTTTTCTTGATTTGCAACACTTTTTGACCAATCTAGCAGATCAATCTAGCCCATAGGGATTAGGCTAAGCTGAAGATGTGTAATTGGTCTTCAACTGACATAGCACGCATTGCAGAGTACTCTACGTAGGACTTTTCGCTTCTGCTTACTAGGAATTGTATATGCGTCGTGTGGATGCCTCCCAAGGTACAATTGTTTATGTGGATGGTGTTACAAAATGCCATTGCTACAACAGATAACCTAATCAAAAGGGGATGTGAAATCCAAAACTCAAGATGCAACTTCTGCAGAACATAGGAGGAAAAAATTGCTCACATCTTTTTGCACTGCCCATATGCCTCAGAAATCTAGAACTACTTCATTAAAGGATTCAATCAGAAATGGGTTCAGACCAAAGACATGGAACATCAAATACTGGCATGGAAACTAATAAAAGGGATAAACAGGGGAGGAAAGATATGGCCCTTGTTAATATTTGCTATCATCTGGGTAATATGGAATGAAAGAAACCAAAGGGTAATGGCAGGAAAAGGGGGAAGAGAAGCTAAAGTGTCCATTGATGAAGTTAAAAGCACCATATATTTATGGACATCAACTTCAAACTGGTTCAAATTTATTCAGTTCAGTCAACTCATGACACACTGGAAAGTGATAATGGAAGGGAAAGTATAACTGAATTGTATTCTGTAATTTATTTTATTTTCTTAATAAAATCATAATCTTTTCTCGCAGAAAAAAAAAAAATATGCGTCGTGTGGAGACTGATGAATGCACAAGTCGTTTCAACTTAGATTGGCTAGGTTTGGATATATCAAAAACAAAATAAAAATCATTAATACAATGTACACATTTCACATGGTAGTAAACCGTTCTTACTCAGAGAGTAGTTGAGGGGACATTAAGATCATCTTCATCATCAACACTAGTATGTAGCAACATAGATCTATTATTACAGATTCAATTGCATTCACCTTTGAAATCTTTGCTTTTATTCAAATCTGTATCAAAATCATGTCATTCTCTCATAGAAAAGCCCCATTTTAATTACAAGCATTGTCTTTAAAACCCTTGCTTTTTTGTGACTGAAATTCTCTGGATCAACCTTTTTTTTTAGGTCGAGGTCAGTGGGTACTGGTGTATAAATAAAAATCTTGATGGAAATGAGAATGTGAATTTTTCCATAAAGACTTTTTAATCTTGTAATGGTCTTTTCCTTCGTAGTAGTTGCCAGTGTGATAGTAAAAAAATGTAGTATTTATTACATGAGTCCTGCTGTCACGCGAGCGTGCGTGTGACAGCTATTTTGAGCTCGCGGGTCCTGGCCGTTTGATCTTCTCCTAATGCGTTATATCTTACTCTTTATATATTCTGTAGATTCTCAAAGATTTTCTTTATAAATCACCCTTTAAGATTTTATGTATTTCAATTTTGTGACAGCAGGACTCTTTATTACATTATAGTTTCTTATCGTTGCCTGTAATCGGGGGTGTGTCGAGGCCTCACCAGGATTATAATTCTGAAAGATACAATTTGTACTACGGGTATATTAACTTTGACGAGTATGGGGTCATTTGATTTGTTTTGACTTTTGAGGTTTGTGTCAAGGTTTGGACACTTCTAGCTATTGAGCTTTCTTTGGTACCCCGTCAGTAACGGAACTTGTTAAAGGGTATTTTCGTAACTCAGTCAATCTTTCCTATAAAATCACCTAAGCTCTAGGGTTTCGGTAGAAGTTTTTACAGAGTAAGAATAGAGGCCAGCACTGTGACTTTGTCAGTGAGTGAGGCGGCGTCGAGGGAAAGACTATTAACCGGAGTTGTCTACCTATTAGAAGTCGCCGTTTCCTATATCAAATGCGAAGTTATGATGAAAGTTTTTGGTTGCATGAGTGAAGCTTGGAGATTAAATAGAAGAGAGACAAGGATCTTTCAAATTTTTCAGTCATAATGACTTATCCTCTCAAATCTAAGTCGTCTCGATGAATTGAGACTCGATCTAGCAGGTGATTTGAGCGTCGGATCGTAAAGATGGACATAGCAGAACGTTTTTCTTTAGATATGGGATAGATCTCAAATTTGTAAAAAAATTATGATTTTCTGTTTATGAATTTCTGGGTAATATCTACTGTTAGTTTAGATTTATAAATGTTGTTTGGGTTATTGATGATAGGAATATAATGGCAATGAAATTCTTTGATAGAAAAGAATAAACCAAAGTGATTCATGATAATGCTTAATCATAACGAAGACTAGTATTGTCACTGCAGATCATTTTTCATTTTTCAATCATGATAACATCAGTTCTTGTAATTGCAGTTCACATTCCTGTGTTAACTGGGCCTTGCACATTGGGCAAAACAATTGCAACTAGTCCAAGGGTAGTTTAGTAAATCACCCAATTTTTCTTTTAAACCAACCAAGCTTTTCTAGGGTTCGGTAGAAGAAGTTGTTTAAATAGAAAGAGTATAGAGACCAGCAGCGGTGTGAGTGAGTGGGGCGGCATTGAGTGAAAGAATATATACCGGAATTCTCTGCAGATTAGGATTTTCCATTTCCTAGATCAGATGGAAAATTACGATAAGGTTTGTTATAGACTAGTTGTATAGTGGGTTTGGCGGTGTACTGGTTGGGTTCGGGCAGGGGCCTGGGTCCAGCTTAGAGATCAAATAGAAGAGATCACAGATCTTTCAAAATTGTCGTAATAACTTATCCTCTCAAATTTAAATTTCTGATGGAATTTCATATAGAGGAGTTTCCGATGGAATTTCACCACCATAAATTGCTAGAATGATGTTTTCTAGATGTGGATTGTTCTAAAAAATAAAATAAAGCAGGTCAAGGCTATTAAAATAACCTGGCGAGATTGGGGTATACCCAAACTAATTGGGGTATACCCAATAAGACAAAATAGGGTTATTTTGAAGTAAAAGAAGCCACCCCTTAGCAATATATTTTTCTAAATGGCTAATATACCCTTGTTTAATTAACACTAAAAAAATCTGATTAGCTTAATTAATTGAGTTTAGATTGATTAATTGAGTGGATTAAAACTTATGAATTGAAATTTTGTTTTTGATTGAACTTATTTGGGAAGATTTTTTATGAAAAAAATTTGTTTTGAGAAAATCTTTTGCAACGGAAATGAAAGCACACGACCCAAACACTTCTAAAAGGGGATTGCAAAGCTGTTGTATGAAATCATACTCAAAATTAGATCAAAAATCAACACTTTCAGTTCTGAAAGTAGAAAAAGTCGGCAAGGTCGACGAATGAAGATCATGCCGGCGACCTTGCCGACTTTATTTTTTTGACACACAGGAGACGACAGAAAAAAATTTATTAGCCGGCAAGGTCTTCAAAAATACCCACGATTGTTGAAAAAACATTGGCCGGCAAGGTATTTAAAAATACCCTTCCTAATTTGTGTTTTTGGCCGGCAAGGTATTTTAGAAATACCCTTCCGGCTGTTGTTTGGCCTGACAAGGTATTCAAAAATACCCTTCCTACTGTTGAAAAAAATTTGATCAATACGCCATGGTCATTATGAAAAGTCGGCAAGATATGCATGTTACGACCTTCTTAGGCCAAAAACACAGAAATCATAATTTTCGATTTCTAACCTAATATAACAATCAAATCACACAACACAATGATGGGTTTGAGTTTAAACATCATTTATAGTCTTCTTTTCGCCGGTAGAGTCAACGATTTTTTTGGAAAATCAAAGTTCAAGATTTTCGTTTGATGTAAGAAATGGAAGAAGATGAAGGGGAAGAGCAGAGAGATTAGAGAAGAGAGATTAGGGAAGATTATGAGTTTTTTAATTTTTAATTTTAGGGTTTAATTTTAAGTTAATTAGTTCAAGGGTATTGAAGTAAAATCAACCTATTTTGTCTTATTGGGTATACCCCAATTAGTTTGGGTATACCCCAATCTCGCCAGGTAAAATAATTTTATTTGTTGAAATTGGTAGATATGTAAAAGAAAAAAATGATTTTATGTTAATGAATTTCTCGGCAATATCTACTCTGTTATAAAGATATAGATTCTCGAGTAACTTTAGAACGCGCAATTGGGGGTGTTTATGGGTAAAAATCGTTTCTGCCGATTTCGGTAAATTCGGTAGGTGAGTGAGAAACTGGTTCAAACCCTAAACAAATGTGCTGCACGTGAGCACTTTACAGGTTCGAGAGATCAATCTGTACAAGTCCGGCCTAAACCAAGAAATGGCCGTTCCAGACTTGCTTCGGTCACAAAGTGGAGGAGAAGGGTTGATTTGGGCAGGAAAGCAAAGAAAGGTGTTGAGGAGAGTAGTATCTCGACTTGTATCAGAAAGTGAAAGCTTAGGAAGCTTGCAAGAGATGAAAGCTTTTTGGTAGAGCTTGCAAAGTTGCCTTTCTGAGAGTGTAAGTGTAGTATATTTCTCCTGACCGAGACTTGTCGTCTGGTGGAAATAGGTAAGACCTATTTATACAAGTCGAGTTTGAAACGTACCCTGGCCTCATGAAGGAAGAGAGTAAAGGGTGAAATAATGGGAGGAGGTGGTAACCGCATGGTTTAATGGGCGAAAACGTTTTTCACCATTATTTCCTCTTTTATTTCCTGGCGAGAATGGGGTATACCAAAACTAATTGGGGTATACCCAATTTTAAGTGGACATGTGACCTTACTAGGGGGAGGTCAAATTTGGTTGAAGTTACAATACTACCCTTGACCTTTATAATTCTATTACCATAATCAGTTTTTTTTTATTTTCATCTTCCTTCTTCTCTTCTTCTCTTCCATAACCAACCACACCGGCTCCTTCCCCACCACCACCACCAAAACTCGTCGATTAATTCGTTAACATCGTCGATTCGAAAACTCCAAGTAATCTTCAACAATGGAACCACCACAGCGTAAGGGAGCTCGTATGAAAGGCGCCAATCGCAAACCCAATCAATACAACCCTGAAATTGCAAAATTAGTTCAACAAAAAGAAAGAAAAAACCGTCGAAGAAGAAGAGATTGAACCCGCTCAAAACGAAGAAATGGTGCGATTAAGAAAGTAAGGGCCTACTTAAACTCACTCTAGTACTTCGATTTCATGTTTGCATGTCAAATTAGGTCAGAAAAATCGAATATTTGAATTTGCAGTTATTTCGCCGGCAATGTGTTTGTTTCACGACCCTGCCGGGATTTCATATTTAGTGTTCCGCCGGGATGCTCGTTGGTTGAATATCATGCCGGCGGTTTAGTTATTGTAACTGCTTTCACAGGGTCGGGATGTTATTCAACCTATAATCTTGCCGGCGAAAATTTTATTTTTTAAAGCCGGGTTGGTTAAAAATTTTAAACTTGCTTGGCGGGATTTCAGATTTTTAGCGTCTCCTGATGCCTTGAATGATAAATGTCGGAATGGTATCTAAATAATACAACGCCGGCGTTATGTTAGCCGGTGTTGTTTTTATTATATACGTTGCCGGCGTTTGTAGTTGAAAACCCAGCCATAGTTATTAAAAGCCGGCAGGTTATTGGAATAAAACCCTCCCGACCCTTGTTTAGCCGGCTTGATGTTTAGATATCGACCCTTCCGACCTTAGTCCGCCGGAATGGTTATATATGTTGAGCCTTCCGACTTATTTTTTTTTTCTTAATTGTTCTTGTTCAGGTTGCAAAAGGCAAACAAGAAAGCTCTGAAAGCTCTTAGTCCTCCTTCAAGACCTCCTCGTGTTGGTGACAAACTCTTGACTTCAAGACATCGAGGGGCATACGTTAATGGCGGGAACGACAAAGATCCGTGTGCCGAATGATGATTATCAACCACCATCGTAACCCGGTGATTGAACGAGACTTTAGATGAAGACCAATCAATTCCATCTGGTAGAAGAGGTGAGGATGATGATGTTGATGAAAGAACTCCATTTCTTGGAGGAGGGAACAATGATGATGATGATAATGGTGATCAAGACATGCCTAATGTTGGAGGAGGTAATGATGATGATGATGATGGTAATGGAGATAAAGGTAAGGGTAGAGAAGATGAAATTGTTGAAGAGGCAGTGGAAGAAGAAGAAGAAGAAGAAGTTGGGGAACAAACCCAAGCTGCAAGTACTAGTGCAAAGGGAAGAAGAAAAGGGTTATCACTAAACCAGCTAATTCCCACATGCCTCCCTCTGAATTGAAGATTAAATTGAAACCAAACGAGCTTCCCCGGGGGACCCCGGAAGATGGTGGACGTGTTCTTTTTGGATACAAAGACTCGTGGGCATGTGAAATCCAAAATACTATCGTAAGTAATCTCAATCCGTCTTTGTTTTTCATTTAAGTGTGTAACTATCTTAAATTTGTGTCAAGTATTTGTATTTCTTTTCATTTTGTGTTTTTGGTATTTAGGATCACAAGCATGCTATCCGTCTCATGAGGCGCCAAGCTTCATGTTCAGTGACTAAGACTTGGGATCTTAAGGATGAATGTGAGGAGGTGAAAGTGATTGTCAAGAACTCCGGGTTGTTGCCTGCGGTGGAGAGTTCGAATGTTGAGTATGATAGAGTTACCGTATCTGCATTCTGTGAGAGGTTCTACGGAGAGACCGATACAATGTTATTCCCATTTGGTGAGATGGCGATAACTCCCGAAGATACTCATCAAATTCTAGGCCTCGAGGTTGAGGGAAAAGCAGTCAGTGAGGGCTTCGATAATAACATTTCTTGGGAGGATATCTTCAAATTGACCAACACTTTGTTCGGTTGGGATCAGATTAAGATGGAGTCTATGCTTGCAATGAAGGATGGTAATCTAAGCAAGAAGTTTAATCTGAAGAAGCTGAGGGATACATTGTCTGGGACCAAGAAAATCTTTGATGTGGAAGGAAGGGTGAACCCGTGCGAATCAATGCTACGCGTCGAGGTTATTTGCTCTATGTCTGCAGGCGGATGTATGTTCCAAGCAGATTACGGAAGCTTGGTCGACGCCTTGATTATTTGCAACTATTGGATCCCTTAGATAAGATGCATGAGTATTCTTGGGGTACTGCGGTGGTCGCCTTCTTGAACAATGAGTTGACAAAGGCTTCAAGGGAACTCCTGCGCAAGTTAACGGAAACATATGTCTCTTCCGGGTAATTGTATTGTCTAAATCATTTATATTTGCCAAATGCTTGTAATGTTTGATTCTTACTAAACTTTGTGTTTGCATAGGTTTGGATATATGAGCACTTCCCTACTTTGGTGAAAACCAACTCCCACGTCAAAGTGAATGAAAAGCTTGCGATTGATAAGCCAAGAGCGCAAAGATACGATTTTAAGGGTGCTCGGGGAAAAGGATATGCCGCATGCTTCTTATTAACGTGCGAATCGCCTTGGACAAATTGACTGCGGATGAGGTAATATTTGATCCTTACCGAGATGCTAGAAATCAAGGTTTAATCCAAAGGAGAGATGATGTTGCATTATACTACGGACCCTTGTTGTTCTCCCATGGATTTTCAATGTACGATCCACATCGGGTAATGCAACAATTGGGTTACGTCCAAGAAGAACCCCATTTCAATCTTGAGCCTTTCTTTAAAGTGTTAAGGGAGGACTGCAGCACATCCCAAAAAACTATTAACGTCGCTTACGCTCCACCCCCAACTCTAGGACATTGGAACGAAAGACTTGACCGTAAAGTCGTCTACGAGTCTTTTGGACGAGGTACTTGGGTTGGGCTCAGGAGAGATACATGTCGTGGTACTTGGGTTGGGCTCGTCCTACTGTGATTAGGGAAATGACTGGTGAACAATTGGCTCGTAAGAGGAAGATGGCATCGAATGACTCAACAACAGTTCCTAACTTCCTTGTAAGTATTTTGGAGTAGCTCTTCTTGTTTTAAGATTACATTATCGAATAATTCTATTAATTGTTTGTTGTTTAACCGAAAATAGAAGGGGCATTTGAAGACCTTTGTGAAGTTGTTGTGTTGCGCGAGAGAAAGAGGAGAGCCTTTGTCGATTGAAGAGCAAACCAAGTACATTCACTATGCTAGCAATATTGACAATGAGGATGCCCATGAAATGTTCAAGCAAGGCGATCTTTCAAGTAAAGAGGAAGAAAAGGCCAGGAGGGAAGCACAAGCCAAGATGAATCTTTGACAAAAAGAGGGCTCGTAGTGGTCGTGGTGGTGAAGGTAGTAGTAGTCTTTGGTGTTCCTAAACGGGCCGAGGTCGTGCTCGTGGTGAATGAATACAGTCTCTAGTTTATTTCTTTATGTTGGGTTGGACAAATGTCAAGGTTAATGGTTGGACAAATGGTTTTTTAAGGTTTATGGGACATGTTTTCTTATTTTGGACAACAAGTGTTTGATTTCTAATTGTTGAATGAAAGTTTTGTTTAGCTACATAAAAGTTTCAAGACAAATAGCCGGTAAGGTTCTTTTAATTCACCATGCCGACCATACCAGGGCCGGCAAGGTTTTTAAGTGTCAGACTGCCGGCCCTGTCAGCGGAAAATGCTTGCATACCAGGGTCGCAGAGTGTATTATGTTTTCAAATAAGCCGGCATTTTGTTACAGAAAATACCTTCTCCTGATGCCAAAACCATCATAACGCTTGGCATGGTTTTAAATTTATACCCTTCCGAACATATCATCGCCGTGATAAAACTTCAAAATATATTGTCGGCGTATTGTGAAGAAAATGATTTCTTGATGCCAAAACCATCATAACGCATGACATGGTTTTAAATTTATACCATTCCGACCGTGTCATAGTAGGCATATTGAGAAAAAAATAATCGCGCCAAGCGAATTCAAAATTCAAATTTTTGGCAAGTACAATTTCATTGATTGACTTGTACTTGGGCACTATAACAGCCAAATTTGGACACCATCATATAAATACACTAATTCTCTCTACAAAACAACATACAAATAGTTTCATATACTCTCCAAAGCTCATATCATCATACAATCCATCAAACTCACCCAATAGCTAAACAACAATGACTTCATTTGATTCAAATGAAGATTTGGCAATCACCAAAGCATGGTATGCGGAAAATCGACTTAAACGTCAATCCTCCGAAAGGGAGGATTCCACGACCTTTGGGCTAGGGTACACAACAAATTTTGCGGCGAGTTTGGTAATCCTAATGGAAGAAGTATTCAACAAGTCCACGAAAGGCACCTAGTCATCGAAAAACGCGATACTTGCTTTTTGGCTCCCCAACCTCGGATTTTTAACACTCGCCCCTTCACCTTGTCCATTGCACAATTTGTAAGCAATTTTGTGGTTTTTTTACGCAACCCATGTTGTTTTATCTTCCAATGAAACACCACTAACATATGTAAGTTTGTTTTTGTGTTTTTGTAGCATGAAGTCGTGAAAGCGCGCTACTTGGAGGAAAAGGGGAAGCATTCGCGTTCGATGCAAGCTATCACTTCTTGGCGCAAAGAATCCCGGAGGATAACCCGAGTACTTGGATGCCATATCGTCTTCGGATGAGGAAGATTGATGGCTTTAGAAGTTTTTGTATAGGTTTTGTGGGTAGACCTCTATGTAAACCCTCCGTTTCAATCAATGTAGTAACCAAAATTGCATGAATAAAGTGAATTAGATCTTCCGATATTCTATTTTATGTTTGGTATATGTAAATGTCGGCATGGTTATAAATCCTTAACATGCCGGCTACACAAATTTTGTCATAAGAATGTCGGCATAATCTTCATTCAAAGACCCTTCCGGCCACAAAGCGGTCGGCGTTTTATTCATCCAAGGACCATCTCCGGCTAAAATTGGTCGGCATTTTATTCAAACAAATACCATGCCGGCTATATTATAGCCGGCACTTTATTCAAACCTCGGCCCCCTGCCGACCTTTCATATTTTCAAAACAAAATTTTTTGGATCGAAATCGAACTCATAAGACGGATCAAAAGGTTAATCTACTGAATTCATAATTTGAAAATTTTAATCTAAACTCAATTAATTAACCTAATCAGAATTTTAATATTAATTAACCAAGGGCATATTAGCCATTTAGAAAAAATAAGGTTAAGGGGTGGCTTGGTTTTACTTCATAATGACCAGATTTTGTCTTATTGGGTATACCCCAATTAGTTTGAGTATACCCCAATCTCGCCAGGTTTTATTTGACCGCTTTATTCCTTTTCACGCTTTCTTAATGTGAGCGTAGTGTACGCATGCATCTTTGGACCGCCAAACCAAAACCCTAAAGAAGCATCCCCAAGTTTGTGTTGATGTCTCGAGTGTTGGTTGCATCTTGAGTGCAAGTGGCGCTGCTAGTGGCGCGTGTGGCATGTGCCAATGGCATGTGCGGAATGCCTTGGTGGTAGTTTGCACGGTTTGCAAGTTGGGCTACCAGCGTGTGTGTTTGGCATGTGCCAATGGCATGTGCGGAATGCCTTGGTGGTAGTTTGCACGGTTTGCAAGTTGGGCTACCAGCGTGTGTGTTTGGCATGTGCCAATGGCATGTGCGGAATGCCTTGGTGGTAGGTTGCACGGTTTGCAAGTTAGGCTACCAAGTGTGTGTTTGGCATGTGCCAATGGCATGCGCGGAATGCCTTGGTGGTAGGTTGCACGGTTTGCAAGTTAGGCTACCAAGTGTGTGTTTGGCATGTGCCAATGGCATGCGTGGCCATTAGGGCCGTGACCTTGATAGGGAAACTAGCTAGCGAGCATGTTGGCATGTGCCAATGGCATGCGTGGCCGTTAGGGCCGTGACCTTGATAGGGAAACTAGCTAGCGAGCATGTTGGCATGTGCCAATGGCATGCGTGGCAGTTAGGGCCGTGACCTTGATAGGGAAACTAGCTAGCGAGGATGTTGGCATGTGCCAATGGCATGCGTGGCCGTTAGGGCCGTGACCTTGATAGGGAAACTAGCTAGCGAGCATGTTGGCATGTGCCAATGGCATGCGTGGCCGTTAGGGCCATGATTTTGCTAGGGAAACTGGCTAGCGAGCATGTTGGCATGTGCCAATGGCATGCATGGCCGTTAGGGCCGTGATTTCGCTGGGAAACTAGCTAGCGAGCATGTTGGCATGTGCCAATGGCATGCGTGGCCGTTAGGGCCGTGGTTTTGCTGGGGAAACTAGCTAGCGAGCATGTTGGCACGTGCCAATGGCATGCGTGGCTGTTGACCTAGTTGCACGTTTTGCAAGCCTAGGGCGCTATGTTTGGCATGGGCCAAAGTCATAGCGACTTGGAAATATGGCTTGCGACACGTTTTGGCATGTGCCAATGGCACGTGCAGCCATGTTCACCTAGTTGCAAGTCTTGCAAACCTAGGGCGCTATGTTGGGCTTGGGCCAAAGTCATAGCGACTTGGAAATATGGCTCGCGACACGTTTTGGCATGTGCCAATGGCACGTGCAGCCATGTTGACCTAGTTTCAAGCCTTGCAAACCTAGGGCGCTATGTTGGGCGTGGGCCAAAGTCATAGCGACTTGGAAATATGGCTTGCGACACGTTTTGGCATGTGCCAATGGCACGTGCAGCCATGTTGACCTAGTTGCAAGTCTTGCAAGCCTAGGGCGCTATGTTTGGCGTGGGCCAAAAGCATAGCGGCTTGGAATTTGGCGTTGTTGCCATGGTGCGCCAGGTGCGGCTTGGTTTGGCATGGTTGCCATGGTGCTGCAGAGTGTGGCTTGGCTTGGCATGGTTGCCATGGTGCGCGATGATGCGGCTTGTTTTGGCATGGTTGCCATGGTGCGCAGAGTGCGGCTTGGTTTTGCATGGTTGCCATGGTGCGCAGAGTGCGGCTTGGTTTGGCATGGTTGCCATGGTGCGCAGAGTGCGGCTTGGTTTGGCATGGTGCGCAGTATGCGGCTTGGTTTGGCATTGCTGCCATGGTGCGCAGTATGCGACTTGGCTTGGCATTGTTGCCATGGTGCGCAGAGTGCGGCTTGGCTTGGCATGGTTGCCATGGTGCGCAGTATGCGGCTTGGTTTGGCATTGCTGCCATGGTGCGCAGTATGCGACTTGGCTTGGCATTGTTGCCATGGTGCGCAGTATGCGGCTTGGTTTGGCATTGTTGCCATGGTGCGCAGTATGCGACTTGGCTTGGCATTGTTGCCATGGTGCGCAGAGTGCGGCTTGGCTTGGCATGGTTGCCATGGTGCGCAGTATGCGGCTTGTTTTGGCATGGTGCGCAGTATGCGGCTTGGTTTGGCATTGCTGCCATGGTGCGCATATGCGACGACAGCATAGTTGCCATGGTGCGCAGAAGTGCGCTTGGCTTGGCATCGTTGCCATGGTCGTGATATGCGGCTTAGTTTTAGCATTGCTGCCATGGTGCGTGATATGCGACTTGGCAGCATTGTTGCCATGGTGCGCGATATGCGGCTTGGCATTGTTGCCATGGTTCGCAAAGATGCGGCTTGGTTTTGGAATTAGGGTTATGTTTGAAAAGCCTAATCCGGTATTTTGAAAAAATACCCCTATTAATTATTTACACCGAGTTAAATGCTCTTATTCAATGTGTTGCAGGTAACACTAGGTCATGGGGTTTTACGATTTTACCCCTTGTTTAAAACCACCATCAACATTAAGTCCCTGCTTAGCTCGGAGCAGGGCTTTGTTGAGGTAAGCATAAGATGGTGACAAACTGTTAACAACAACCCGTAAAGAAAATTGAAAGAGGCTTGTCTGACCTTTTATAAATAGGATTTGGAATCCTTGCCCCTGGTAGTTTTGCACAAATCGGGAGGCTGGCACCATTGGTGGGCCCGGTGCAGCTTGGGCGACGTTGGGAAGTTAGCGTGAGTTGGGAACTGAGTGTGCGGTGGGACCAGTGAGAAGTGTAGAAGCCGTTCGTGCTTGCAGAGGCGTGACTTGGGCGGCATTGGAGGTCGGCGCAATTGGTGGGGCTTGGTCAATCTTGGAAACCATGCTTGCAGGCGTGACTTGGCGGCATTGGGAAGTCGCAATTGGTGGGGCCGGTCCAATCAGAAACCATGCTTGCAGGCGTGACTTGAGCGGCATTGAGAAGTCGCAATTGGTGGGGCGGTCAATCTTGGAAACCATGCTTGCGGCGTGACTTGGGCGGCATTGGGAAGTCGCAATTGGTGGGGTCGGTCCAATCTTGGAAACCATGCTTGCAGGCGTGATTTTGGTAAAAGGAAATCCTTCCCTATTTCAAAGTCTTTCACGCCTATATATATATATATATAAAGCCCCCTTTTCCCCATTCTGCGCTTTATTCTTTCTTCTTTTCATACTAGCGGCAAAGAGAGACCGGCTTCCAGGTATGTCTTCGAATACTCTTCTTTCTCTATTTTTTTTATATAGGTATAAACCTTAAAAGTAAGAAACCTTAAAAGTAAGCGCTTCCACAATCTTTGCATATGATTCCTTGGCGTGCCTCTAAAGAAAATACTGCGTGTGTATTTTCGAACCCGTAGAGAACCCTGTATGGATCCCGAAGAAGAATACTGTAGACACACTTGTACCCATATAGAATGCCGCGTATATAGTTTCGAACCCGAAGAAAAATACTGCGTATATAGTCTTGAACCCGAATAAAATACTGTGTATATAGTCTCGAAACCGAATTTGTTGGAGTACGATTGTGTCGGGGAGATAACTTCGTCTTTCTCCATTTGTTTTGTGCGAAGATACCAAATTGTTGTGAAGGAATTCGACAAGATGTTACCTGAACCACATTTCACTTCGTCGAAGGATGCTCATAATTCCAAACCGAACACAGATGATGAATTCTTCACTAGAGCCCTCGCCCGCTGCTCGGAAGAATCACCCGGGTTTCGATGCCAATTTTGCTAACCTGGTGGTGAGGATGACAGGGAAGACACATTCTGTTCGCCCAGAGAGCACCATTCGGTTTTGTCTTCATAAAGGGTATATTCCTCTTCCAACATTGACTTTAGGATGTGTCAAAGTCCATTGCGTTCTTTTGTGAGATGGGTTGAGTTCATGGTGAGCGAGAAGCGTATAAATACCATCTTGACTCAAGCGCAGTCATTGATGCTGTCAAGACTTGATAAATCTTCAGATTAGGGAAGGACATCCCGGGCTTAGTTGTTTTCATCTCCATATGGTGTTCGGACACCCATACAATCATATGTAGATGGGGTGAGATAACTTTCTCCTTGGAGAGTGTGGCTCTCTTGCTGAATCTTCCGGTAACTGGGAATCTCATAATCCAATTATCTGAAAGTGAGGCGAAGATGCGGGATGACCTGGCCGCTAAGTTGGGGGCACTAGTACAAAAATCCCTTTTCATCACGGTTTTTTACCGTGACCAAAGTCTCTGAGTCACGGTATTTCAATTTTGAGAAACCGTGTCTAAAGCTGCGAGGCCAAAAGTGTCGTCATTTGGTCACGGTGATTCCCGTGACCAATTTGTATATTTCACCGTGACCAAAATTTCTTTGGTCACGTACTTTATGTTAGACACCGTGACCAATACACACAATTAGACACGGATATCCTTCTATACCGTGACAAGTTCATGTTTTTAAACACGGAAAACTAACATACACCGTGTCCGAATTTGATCGTTGGTCACGGACCACATCTCACACCGTGACCAATCGTGTAATGGTCACGGATCAGTAATACCCACCGTGTCTGGTCCGGTATCCCCACTCAGGATACTAAGATGTTAGCGGCGACTTTTAAGATTAAACATTGTGCCCAGAAAAGTCTTAAAAGCAATAACTACCAATAAATTGAATTTTTATTAAAAATCAAACATTATATCCATGACATAGAACTCCATACACATATATAGCTTACTGTTAACAAGAATGAACAAGAAAGAGCAATGAAATCCCTATTTACAATGCTGGTACTACTTGTAATGTCCGACGTAGACCGCCAAATATCTATTCACGGAGATGGAGACAATTGTACGCACATTCACTCCCAACCTAGGAACTTCCATATCAGTCTTACTGAAAGGATGCACTGTATTGATTACAGATTCACAGGCGAGGTTTCTTAATTTGTCCAAAGAGAAACTCATTGAGATCATAGGAATAGATCAATCAAAATACCTTTACGCGAATATAGTTAGTGCCTTTAAATCTCATGGTGCATTTAAGTCTATGACACCGTATGTGTGGCATCTCCATTAGCAGCTTGGTGTGCCTGAAATTAAATTCATATTGCCTCTGCATATCTTCACACTTTTCGAGAAGTTCTGAAAGCGTTGCCAAATTAGTGTGGTTCAACTGTTTTATCGATTTTTAGATCAAACACTACATGTAAAATTAAGGGTGCGATATATTAACGATAAAATGAAGGAGTAAGTTCAAAGCAACTTCAGCCTATAAACTCAATGCTCAGACCTGTGCGCAGTAGCTTTCCATTGCAGATAACCGTTGTAGGTCTAAACCATATTTCCAGTAGTTCGCATCTGTGAGCTCCAATCAAGCGAGAAAATAACAAAATTTATTTTGACTCTAATTTGTTTCTACAAGGAACACACCAGACTTAAGCACCCAAGTTGACTGCTTTATTCATTCTCTGGTCAAGGATTGGTAGCTACAATCAATTAAACTAAAGAGGTCTGACGTCATTAGGAAGTTGATCCAAACAATATATATTATGAGAACAATTTTTTAGTGCAAAGTACATTCAACAAAGACCAAGAGATACACAAGTCAAAATCACTTCCGAAATCGAAATAGTTTTGAAGCATTGGAGGGTACTTCGAGAAGGAGCATGACCATGGGCCAACTCTAAAGCATGATTTATCCCAAATGACAAGATATCAGGTCTGCAAGGTGTATAAACAAAGAAACTTCACAAGAGTAGATAGTGGTTCTTATAGACATATGAGACGAGGGTTTTCTGTATATCAGTAGTTTTCATGGAAAATGGTCGAGACCTGCCGAGTAAAAACTATTATACAGTACAGTAAGAGATAGGAAACAACCACTCACTTGAAATCGTATTCGCTTCCTGGCTGCAAAACTTTTAAGCCATCCTGTAAAACATGGGAATGTTTTTAAATTCAAATTGTGTGCAGCAATGGTGAAAGAAAAAAAAAAATTGGAAGAAATAGTAGATTTTCATTCAGAAAAAGCTTGTTAGTAGGGGAAAAAAAACTGATGAGCATGCAGTTCCTACAAAAGAGCGTTGCCTGTCACCCTTGTCAAATACACAAGCTAAAACACCGATATCCCAAAGCTTCACTATTCCACCATTTGTTGAGCAAGTATGTTTCAAGCCTGCATAGGTACAATCCTTCAATTCAGTCCATCTCTCCAAATAAATCACAAAGGGAGCACATATGTATCTGTTTAGCTTCTAGTAAAAAGCAATATGCTTGAACGTGATAGAAAACTTTGACGTCCAAATGTATATGCCATATTAATAGTGACAATCCAGAATAATGTACTTACGATAATTAAAGCCATACTATCTACGTCACCTCCAATCCAGTTTAGCTTTGCCTCGCCAAAGCAATCACAATAAACTCTCCAGTGTACCGGAAGGATGAAACTCAAATCAGTAATTAGAATTATAATCGATCTGAATTGATAAAATTAAGTAGAGTCGATATTTATAATACATCTAAGAGATAAAGGGTGCATCTGAATCGAGTTGACTTCCCAAAGATATTCTACATTCACATTCAGAAATAATATAATAGCTAGCATGATATAATCAGTGACCAAGACTCCAAACTTCTCATCTTACCAACAAGATATTCACCTAATGAACGGGGATTAGAATAACAAACTAACAACAAAGAAAAATCAAATTAGTACATTATAATAAAAATTACCTGATCAAGAACCTCAGTGATGAAATCCCCAGCCACCTCCACAGACTCGGTAACAACACCCAAATCCTCAGAGACCCATTTCCTATTAGTTGGCGTAGCAAATGTAACTAGCATGTGTCTGAAGATCCTAAATTCTGAAGTGCAAAATTCTAAATCACGAGACATGAGTAGCTAGAAAATAAACCGACCTTGGATGGTGGTGAATATTAACCGAAGAAGCACCCAACATGTTAAGCATAATCTTTTCCAAGACACTTCGATCAAGTACTTGCCGTTAATGAAAAGATCTTTGTCGCT
>JAJJWW010005973.1:0-53531 GCA_023531295.1 Papaver armeniacum
GGAGAAAGGTGACCCTATAGAAGAAAGCACGTCTTCGATGACAACCATTCTAGGACGAATGAGCATCGGTGATTCGTTTGAGGGAGATTTTGGACTCACTTAATGCCCAAGACGTATGCTTTGATCCATACAAGGAAGACCGAGCCATCGGACATATCGCGGGTCGGTCCGATTTGGCACTTTATTTTGGACCGTTGTGGCACCCCAAGGATATGTGATGTACAATGCCTCAAGGGTGATGCGACAACACGGTTTTGTACAAGGTATACCAAAGGAGGAAACCCATGGCAATTTCACTTTGGATCTGGAGCATGGTAGGCCTTTGGATGTGTATAAATTATGGCCTACGTGTTATACCGCAAGTGCACGGTGTCTTGGTTGTAGGACTGAGCAAGTGCGGGTCGAACCACAGAGACTTGTGGTGCTCTTGTATGATCTAAGGCTTCCTAAACTGATTTCAAGTGTGACGAGTAACAAAAAGGGTGTTTTGTGCCGAAACGGCCGAGTTTGAACCGAAGTGACGCTAAACTAAGGTAAAAGATACAAATTAAAGAGCCCTAGGGTCTTTGAATCCACCACTAACCTACACTTGTAAATTCGGCTACTTATCTTACTCTTGCCCTTATAACAGTAATGGAGAAGTGTCAAGTCTACCATTTACCTAAGGTGTTTCACCAATGGATGATTTAATCACAACTAAAGAATCAATCCGGATAATTAACTTGTCTAATTAAGCACAACTAGTCAAGGAATTAACAAAAATCTCTAAAGCATGAGGTGTAGCACTATCAATACGGGGATATTCTAACTACAAAGGCATCCATGGCATTGGCATGCACTG
Source organism: Papaver armeniacum (assembly GCA_023531295.1). NCBI lineage: Eukaryota > Viridiplantae > Streptophyta > Magnoliopsida > Ranunculales > Papaveraceae > Papaver > Papaver armeniacum. The sequence goes on from JAJJWW010005973.1 coordinate 842, forward strand.
TGAGGGCAAAGTATTGAGCGCTAAGATTAATTCTATCCTAGAAAATATTCAAGCATTCAAGAGAACTATAAGTAACATGAATCACATAGCAGAAAGCTAGGGTTTCATCTCAAACCCTAGTAATTTAAATTAAAGCATCAAGAAAAATAAACAAACTACAAATTAACCTAATTGAATCCTAATTGACGCACTGGCTAGCCCAGGCATGACTATTACACACACCCCTCTCTTCAATTTATACATGCAACCATAAAGCTACCAAACCCTAATTCTTTAATTCAAAAATCGAAATAAAATGAAAGATAAAATCAAACCCATACTCTCTCGAATCTCGCCTCGTCAATTCGTCTCCTGCACTCCATGCTGGGTTGTTATAGAGAAACCCTAATTCTCACTGTCTTAACCCTAGCTTCTAGGATGAGAGAAGCTAATGGTTGAGAAAGGTAGAACTAGGGTGTGGGGAGGAAGTCGAGATGTAGGCGTTGTCAGGAGGGTTGTTGGTGAGGTGGTGTTGTCTCTGGTGGTGGTATGGGTGAAGAAGGTGGAGGAGCAGAGCTGGTCGGGGAATGGGGGAGTGGGTTTTGCAGAGAAGAAAGAGAAGAGGAAGAAGAAAATGGTTGATCGAATGGGTATAGGGTTAGGGTCATTTTGCTGTGAGGCGGGTGCGACGACGGACGATGAGGAGGTCGGGACCGAGCGTAGGATGTGGCGGAGTAAGATCTCAACGGCTCGGGATGAACCGAGGCGATTTGTCGTGGAGCGGGAGTATCAAGACATGATGTGAACGATGGAGCGACCGTAGGATGTAGCTAGACGCGATCCGAACGGCTCGGGATGAACGGGTTCGGATCCGGGTCGTGGGTAGCTCTAGCCCATGTCTTCCTTGTTGGGTTGCAACCGATTTGCGCGCCGGCTTTGGCTATCTGCTCCATAGATGTTTGATCCAATTCTTCGCTCTTTAGCTCCTCGTTTCTCCGGACTTTATTTATTACCTAAAAACACAAAATTAATTAATACAAATATTTATTCTTGAAAACAAAGAAAACACGAAGAACTGGGATAATATCTGATTTCTAAGCGCAAAAGATGAGTAAAAATGCCAATAAAAAGGTGTATAAATATGCACTATTTGGCACTCATCAAATACCCCCAAACCTGAATTTTACTTGTCCTCAAGTGAAACAGAAATTAAGAAATCCTAACTATACCTCTCGCAGTCTCTCGAATGCATTTAGCGTATGCACTAAGCCTTTAAACCCCTAGGTGTCCCTAGTGGACGAGTTGTAGTCTCGTGAGGGTTTACCAGAGGTGTACCCACAAAACCTTCTCCAACTTCGGAGTGTAAAAGAGTCTCAAGCATCCAAGGAGCTATGAGGACATAGAGTTTCTGCATGCTAGTAATGAAGTTAGAACTATCGAAGAACGCATTCTCATCCTTAAGTCTTTGAGCGAGAAGTAACCATACCATATGAAAGAATTGATTCGATTGTGATCATAAGTCTCAACTCCTCGCCTCACCATTAGGGTTTTATGATAATTGCACTCAAAAAGATCGCTTTTTAGTCTCTCATGTGTGCAGGCAGGAGTAAAGAGAGAAATCCCGCACACGTTGTAGGTAAGAAGGATAACCTTCCGAAATAAAATGCGGAGACTCCACGTAAGTGTGGACAAAAAGAATCTTTTTCGATGATCTCTAAGAAAGGAAATCAACCATTAGCAAGGGGTGGGAGTACTCACTCACTTCTCACCCGATCGACAATTAATATCACTCTCTCATAAGAAACCATAGAAACGTCTTCAATCTTCGGTCTTCGGTCTTCAACTGTTGATGACGAACTTCTGAACTTTACAAAAACTTGACAATTCTTATGAATAAAGAAAAGAGAGAAGGAGACACAAAGCAAAAGGGAAGAAGAGAGAGAGATTCTTATTATTATGTGTATAATAGACTAACATTAGAGCCTCTATTTATAGGGCTAGACACAAGGGCATCCCAGTAATAAATGGGATTTGCCCTAGATATTCTTAACATAATTACACGTTTATAACACTCCCCCTGATGACATTGTGTCTAAGCTAATTACAAACGGACCAGGAAAACTCAAAAGAGAAAAACCTGAAATTGCATAAGCATGTAAAGACTCGAAACATTGTTGGACACACAAATGTTGCCTCGTTAAAACCTTGACAAGGAAAACCCATTGGGACAAAACCTTGACGAAGGAAAAAGAGTACAACTCAATAAAGTCCAGTGAATGCAGCTTAATTTGATAATGGCGCTCCCCCTGATGAGTACTTCGGTAAATTATTGGCTTGCAAATATTTGAGTCGAGACTTCCCAATTTCGGTGAACGAATTTCTTGAATGTAGAAGATATTTGTTCTGATGAAGTCTTCTTATGTGTTAGTCTTCTAAATAGAAGTGTACTCGAATCTTCAAGCTTCTCCAAATTCATTGAGAACTTATGTCTTGGTTTGCTATCTTCGGAGATGATTTACATATCTAGTTGACGTAGTTTCTTCAACAAGGTGCCAATATGTAGTTACAGATGCCAAAGGTGAACAAAATTTGTGATCATACCTTATATGGATCAGAATGATATCCAAATTCATAGGAGAAGTTTATGTTGATGTGGTCTAACAAAATTATCTAGTTAATGGTGGGAATCCACCAAATAACCGAAATCGATACAACTCCCCCTTGGATGACCACCATGTTGAATTAAATTGCCTCGCTAAAACCTCGCCAGTAAAACCCAATGGGAAAAAACTTGGACAAAGGGAAAAGAGCACAAATATCAACATTTTGAAATAAAATAAAATAAAATGTCATGTTGCCCCGTTAAAACCTTGTCAGGGAAAACCACATGGGATAAAACCTGAAACAAAGGAAAAAGAGTACAACTTTTGAATATTATTGATGCTAACTCAACTATATGAGTATTACAGAAAATGAGCATCAAAATCATAACTCTAGTCTATCTCAAAGATCAGTTTAAGCTAGCATAATTCTAACTGCAGATTTAAGAAAGAAAAGAAAATAGAATTTATGTTGCTAAAGCGTGGATTTTGGTGTTTTTAAGGACTCCTCAAGAGACCTATAAAGCTGATATCATCAACTAATTAATTCAGATTTTTGGTCTTGTACCAAGTTTCTAAAAACACATAAAGGATCGTTAAACCTTATGTAAGAAAATAAGGTGGCTGCCCAAATATAATTTGAAAATCCTCCACGGATTACAAATTTAATATGTTCTCCGACCACATTTCTATGCAATATGAGTCCTTCAACCACGCCATGTGCATTATATAAAGAGAACAATTAATAAATCAATCCTAGGGTCTGAAAATAAATAAGACCCTGAAACGAATACATTTCTCATATAACGACGCAATATGACTACACCAACCTGTAATTAATATAGGCTTGGCATTTTTAAGGTGATAAGTTTTGGATCCAAAAATTGCGTTAATTGAGAAATTAATCCAACTTAATTTGGATTGTAGGCCAACCAATCATATATGTCGATATTTCTCTGAGAGGGGTTCACAACCACCATCATTTATTTCAAGTAGCTACTTTAAATGAATATTGACAATAATTTAGCTTGCTATAAGCCAACACAATTCTCAAGTGTAAATTCAATCAATTATCAGGTACGACGTCATGGACATTATAATCTCCTCATATTCAAGTGAGAAGATATTATAATTGAGAATGTGAATTCGGTACACTCAATTGGAGCACTACCTGTAGCCTCTTATAGAATACTACTTATCTGCTAAATGTGACTGGATTTCCTCTTAAGAGGCAAAAACTTAAATAAAAGCAAAATGAGAAATTTCACGCCAATCATATAGTGACAGCCTACATCGATTTGATTGTGATGGAAGAGAAATTGATATAACATTTAAGTTAATTACACAAGCTTCTGATAGTGTATAGTCCCCCTGATTATGGCGAAAAATATTTTTCATCTCATATACGAAAACTTCAAGTTTCGTAAAGTATTATCCGATTAATTCGAGACATATACTTATAATAATTTTTGGATTTTAAGAAAACCACGTTGGACAGTAGATACTGATTTCAAAAGCCATAAAAAAATTATCCCAAAATTGTAATCTACTTGAGATACAAATTGAACATCAACCATGTATTTTATTAGTTACATCCAAAATATACAAATAAAACTCCAAAATAATTTCATGACCTCAAGGATCAACGAGATACTGAACTAGAATGAAATTATGGACACTTCTTTATCAAAAGAAAATTATATCAAGATCGATATAGTCACAACAAGGACTAATGATATAGCTAACAAGCCGGGTGCGCACCCTTTGATTTTTAGTGTCATATCATATTCCAACTACTAGTGGAACAATTTCAATTTTGGATAATAATTACCACGAGAAAAATCAAAATTGCTCAATATCCCTCGAGAATGCAGCAATTCCCCGTTTCGTTGGTACATGTCATCGGGTTATACCCTAATAACGACATCTCATTCTAGGGTCGATAGAGAAAATGTTTCTTTTTAAGAACATAAAGAAATTATTATCGTTATTTTCTTTTGGGAAAAAAAATCCACTTTGTGGTTGATTAATGATGGTTTCTTGTAGGGAATAGAAACCAATCAATGCTCCTTGCAATAGATAGAAAAATTAATTGGCTTAAAAAAAAAAAAAATAGAATGCCAATTTATTTACATCTCATCCCGAAGAATCGATGGAGAAATCAATTCCTATGGATTTAAATGATATACCAAAATTTTATCGACGACATAAAGAAACAATCGATGGAATCCATCTTATCGCTGACAAAGGGTTTCTTGTAAAAAATAATAGAAACCATATGGCTAAATCACATGATCTTTGTCGACCAGACAAAGATACCAAATTGAATTGGCCGTAGGTTTTTCAACCATGCACGTAATTATTTACCATAAAGGTTTTACCATATTGCGATAACACCAATCTTTGGTGATTACAATTTCAGTAAAAGAATAGAAATTGTAAACCGTTTTTAGATGGATTTTTTTTCTTTTCTATATAAAAAAATAGAGAAGAAAATATCAATTTTGGTGATTACGATTTCATTAGGGGAATAGAAACTGTAAACCATTCTCCCTTGGCTTCCCGAAAGAGGGGATACGAGAAGAAAAGAAAGAAACTTATTGAAAAAGATTGATCATATCAGTCTAAAGAAAATCTCTGGATGGTAAAATATAAATAAAAAAAATTAAGATTGTAGATAACTTGAGTACTGATTTTGTTTTTACTATATATATAGATTGATTCATAGCCTTAGCTTTTCAATTGTCCCTCCTTGTGATGTATTGTAGGACATAAAGTCCACACGTAGCTTTGTGTGCCATCCAATAGAACAGACGTACATACAAATACAAAAACCAAAAGAAATTTAGAGTTAGTGGTCATTATATAGTAACAAATACAATAATAACTTAACTAAGAGACAGAAAAACAAAAGAACTAAGTAAAAAATAGAAAACCGTTCACGGAGTAAACTCTTCCCTTTATTAACTTTTCAAAACTCGTATGATTTATCCCTCGAGAAGACGAGTTTAATATCTATTCATACTTGTTTCGATGGGATTTGTCTCCGTTAAGAGCAATCACGCTGATAACGTCTTATGAATAAAGAAAAGAGAGAAGGAGACACAAAGCAAAAGGGAAGAAGAGAGAGAGATTCTCATTATTATGTGTATAATAGACTAACATTAGAGCCTCTATTTATAGGGCTAGACACAAGGGCATCCCAGTAATAAACGGGATTTGCCCTAGATATTCTTAACATAATTACACGTTTATAACAACATTTTTTTTTTTTTTTTTTTTTAACATAAATAATAAAACAATAAAACTCAATTTTTCACAAACTTCATTAATTCTCATCCTATTTTCTTTTCTTTGTTTTGTTGCATAATAACCTTGGACTATCTCAACTTTTCTTTCAATATTCGATCTTTGCTCCGTTTGTTGACGATGATGTGTTTCTATGGGTCTTCTTGATTGAGAGAGAGAGTGATGCTAACTGCAAATCGATATTTAGAAGGAGTTTTCATCTTTAGACGTCACCCTCATGATTGACAAAAACTAGCACTCAAGAGATCAAAAGTAGTCTTTGAAAGTGGTGCGAAGTTGGGTAGCTCACCATTCCTACCCGGAATTTACGTAAGGTGACACACACTCTAACAGCTTTTCTAGAAAGTTGCAAAAATTGAAGGTTGGTGCCTCACTTGATGTAAAACGGGTAGTCTCCACTATGGGTGATCACAATTCTACTACCGAATATCTAACAAAGACCTAATTCGCCCTCGGATGGTTAAATCCAACTTTAACGCTCTAATCAACTAAGGAACCCGATTGTGTTCTCCGGTACTTCTAACTTTTGTTATTTCGGTCAGATTCTCTATGTAAACATAGCTAGAAGCATGCTAGTGACTCTAAAATCTCTAAAAGTTGGAGGTTTTTACAAAAAGAGTTTTGTTTTTTTTTTTTTTTTTTTTTTTTTTTTTTTTTTTGAAAATAAAATATTAAAAAGACTAAAATTAAAAAGACTAAAAACTCTATATGCAAATGCACCCCCAAACCTAAATCAAACATTGTCCTCAATGTGTCAACATATAGGAAAAATTAAACAGTCACATACCATGAGAACTATGCTGAAAAGATAAAAGGGAAGAGATTACCGGTATGTCGGCGGGAGCAAGGTTGAGCTTCATTAGTCAAGGCTAAAATCCAACATTCTCAGTGGAGATCATATTGGATTAGCATAATATATGCGCAAGAAGACTCAACCGATGTAAGAAAAGAAAAATTTAACAAGTCCTACTGGATATATACAATGAAAATTCACCATAAACCAACAATCTAAAGAGTTGAGGATCAACCCAATAGAAAATATGTACACACAGTAACAGCCTTACACAAATATAATATGAGAGTGCAAGTAAGACTGTGTATGTGAATGAGCTTCCCCCCAAACCTAAACTTGTGAACGGGTGTGTTTGGGAGCCAAAAATCTTGCAATTTTAAAGGTACGTCATGCAAAAGGTTTAACTCAAAATGAGTTTTGCTAAGAACAGGCAGACATACACATTCCAACTGTGGTTCCTTAAAAGTGTTATACTTTGATGCAAAATAGTCCAAGAGGACTTGGGAAGCACAAAGCTCTAGGCCTAAGTTAGGCATTTTCAGAAAAGTTGGTTTTGCAATTTTGTGACAAACTACACCTAGGTTTGGTGGAGGAGTATCAATTTGTGACTCAGGAGAGAGGTTAGGTACATCTAAGTTGTTTGCATGTATAAAATCATTTGCACCATCACACACTTTCCCAAAGTCAGAAGAAGGTAAATCATGTTCATTTTCACAGGATAATTGCACAGGTTCCACATCATCATCACATATATGAATATTAGAAGAAGCATCATTCATGGGGTTCACAGAAGAGACACTTAATGTCTCTGAACCTAAAGATTCTACTACATTTTCAAAATACACATGCTCTTCATATTCATCATCATCATCATCATAGCAAGAATTCATCTCCCCATTCAAAATTGTAGTATTTTTAGTGTACTCATCTACCTCTAGATTAGGTTCATATTCAATGTTAGTTGCATGAGTAAGACTAGAAACACTATTTTCAATCATATCATTTTGTAACTCAATCGGGTTAGTTGGAGAATCATCTTGAGTTGTTCTATTGAAGGAGAGTCTTCACTAGTGGGTATGCATTCCTCATATGGATAATCATTGTATGGTTGTGCATGAGGTTCACTAGAGAAGGGAAATTCAGACATGTTGCTATGTGGATGGTCATGCATTGCATTCATTTCAAGCCTAGCATTTTGCTCCATGAGCGTTTCCATTATTGATTGCAAACTAGGAGTTGGGGGAGTATAAAATTGTTCATCTCCCCACTGTGGTGAATGATGCATGTGTGCAGGTTGATTATGGTCCCAATAGTTGCCAGCATGGTCACTTCTAGACACTTCGTACATTGGATAATTATGGTTTTCCCTAGACTGCCTAAAATCATGCAAAATATAACAGTACTCAGCAGGGTGGTCTAAGCCACCACATAAGGTGCAAGCATGCATTTCATATTGCCTAGGGGAATTAGATTTGACAGATCGCTCATGTGATTGCCTTCTAAAGCGAAACTTGAGCTTCTAATTGATCTAGAAGTGATGACTGGGTATGAGGAAAGTGTTCATTTTCAACCCGTGGTGGATGATGCATGTGCTCATAGTGATTAGGGTATGTGAGGTCGGGGCCCCGAGAAGGCTCATAAAATTCCCTAAAATCACTATGGTATGTGGGGAGTTCATCTGTGAAGCGTGCCCGTAAGCACGCTCTCTAAGGGATTTGTTTCCATCCCAGGATGCGGACAAAATCCTGACATGATTTAATACTCAAATTGAACTCAAAATCTAGTTGAAGTGGACTAAGTTTGGTTTTGGTGGGATTGGTTTGGTTTATTGGGTTTCATTTGGTTTTGTTGGGAAAGTTTGGTTTATGTGGGTTTTGGTTTGTTGGGAAAGTCCAGCCCAGTTGATGCTAAATAGCCCAACAGAATAGGTTCTAGCCTAGATGGTCTGTCCCAGCTCGGTTGCACAGCCCAGATTAGGCTGAAAAATGTATAGCTCAGTAGTTGGGCTTCAGTTAACGTGCAGAGCCCAGCCGCTCAGATGATGCGGCTTAACTGTTTTGTGTGGGCTCAATTTGGTTTAGAGCCCAGGTTGTGTGAGTGTGAGCAACCCAGCAGCAGAGGTTACGTGGGCTTTATTTTGTTTGCAGAGCCCAGTTCTTAGTGGTTCTCAGCCCAGTCGAAAAGCACAGTAGGCCTCAGTTTTGGGTGTGGGCTCTAGGTTATGTTCAGTTTAACACACCAATCCTTGGACCTAAGCGCAGGCAGTTAGCACAGCCTAGTGCTTGCATAGCACAACTAATCACCAACTTACTCAGAATTGACACAGCAGCACTTGGATTCAAGTGCAGCTCACATCACAGGTCAGCCACAGCTAAGGCTTATGTGAATAGCACAGCTGCACAGCACAGCACATGCAACAGGGCACACAAGTGTACGCTACGGCCAAGGCAAGCACAAGGGATTTGGCAAGTGAATAGCTCACACAAGGTACAGGGCAGATAAGGTGAGCTGTCTCAACTGGTTTTCCTAGGGTCTGCGACTTAACTCGCGCGACTTGGGCTGGAGTTTAGCTCTAGTTGGGTGAGTAACACAAGACATGATTTCGATTGAGGCTAAAAACTCAAGGTACAGGGCAAATGGGTTGTGTCAACTCTCTGAGTTGATATCAACTCATTCAGTTGACTTCAACTGGAATTTTTAACTATCTTGGCTAGGTCACTCAAGTACAGGCTAAGCATAGATCAAGTTGCATAGAATCATACACAGATGCAAAAGCCAATTTACAAATGCGAGTAAGGTTGATGGGTGATGGCATACAATTTCGGTTGACTCGGTCTGTCACGAGTTTGCACAAACTTGCACAGTGAAGATGATCGGGGTTTGTAGAGCATACAAGGTGCGGGATAGCAATACATGTGGTCGCACACAAGTATGCAAATATTGACAGGGTCTTGCTCAGGTGAGATAGGTTATGCTCAGATGATGGTAGCAGGGTTTGCAACTTGGCTCAAACTTGCAGCTTCAGGGGCTAGCAAGTGAGCAGGGTCTGGCTTTTAACACAATGGTCAAACAACACAATGGGTTCAAGCATGCATTCAAGACTCCATCTTACCTCAAGTTCTGGGCTTACCTCAAGTTCAATAAATCTTACCTCAAGTCACAGGGTTTACCTCAAGTTTAATGAATCTTACCTCAAGTTCAGGGCTTCTATCCCTTCTTGGGTTGTCTTGCACAGCAGCACAGGTAGCACAACAAGCACCTGCTACTCAACACAGAAGATCAGTTCTCTGGTTGCACATATCAAGACACACTAAGGTGCACAAATGCACAGCTACACTGACAGAACCACTACACAGATTCAGCCAGCCTAAATGAGGGTTATGCAATGATTAATTGAAAGTCACAATGAAGCTGGGTTGTTGACAGCTCAAGCCAATTAAGTGCTAGTGCTAGCCATTGTTCTTTGGACTGACTGGGGTCAAAAGTGACAAGTGATACTAAGCTGTCGCTACAGATGCTTATAGCTCAGATCAAAAGCCAAGAAGGAAAAAATTTAAGCCAAGTTATACGAATAAAAGAAGAACAAAAGCAAGAGTGCAAAGTGGAAATGTACAGGGAAGAATTGCAATGCTACAAATAAACTTACAATGCTAAGTTGCTCTACAACAGGGCTACAAGTAACATTAAAAATGAGTTATGTACAAGGTGAAAATGAACTCAGTATAGATAGGCCAGTAATCACAGGGCACACGCCAAGTCCCCGGCAGCGGCGCCAAAAACTTGGTAGGCCTTTGGATGTGTATAAATTATGGCCTACGTGTTATACCGCAAGTGCACAGTGTCTTGGTTGTAGGACTGAGCAAGTGCGGGTCGAACCACAGAGACTTGTGGTGCTCTTGTATGATCTAAGGCTTCCTAAACTGATTTCAAGTGTGATGAGAGTAACAAAAGGGTGTTTTGTGCCGAAACGCAGTGAGTTTGAACTGAAGTGACGCTAAACTAAGGTAAAAGATACAAATTAAAGAGCCCTAGGGTCTTTGAATCCACCACTAACCTACACTTGTAAATTCAGCTACTTATCTTACTCTTGCCCTTATAACAGGTAATGGAGAAGTGTCAAGTCTACCATTTACCTAAGGTGTTTCACCAATGGATGATTTAATCACAACTAAAGAATCAATCCGGAGCACTAACTGTCTAATTAAGCACAGCTAGTCAAGGAATTAACAAAAATCTCTAAAGCATGAGGTGTAGCACTATCAATACAGGGATATTCTAACTACAGTGCATCCATGGCATTGGCATGCACTGTGAGGGCAAAGTATTGAGCGCTAAGATTAATTCTATCCTAGAAAATATTCAAGCATTCAAGAGAACTATAAGTAACATGAATCACATAGCAGAAAGCTAGGGTTTCATCTCAAACCCTAGTAATTTAAATTAAAGCATCAAGAAAAATAAACAAACTACAAATTAACCTAATTGAATCCTAATTGACGCACTGGCTAGCCCAGGCATGACTATTACACACACCCCTCTCTTCAATTTATACATGCAACCATAAAGCTACCAAACCCTAATTCTTTAATTCAAAAATCGAAATAAAATGAAAGATAAAATCAAACCCATACTCTCTGAATCTCGCCTCTGTCAATTCGTCTCCTGCACTCCATGCTGGGTTGTTATAGAGAAACCCTAATTCTCACTGTCTTAACCCTAGCTTCTAGGATGAGAGAAGCTAATGGTTGAGAAAGGTAGAACTAGGGTGTGGGGAGGAAGTCGAGATGTAGGCGTTGTCAGGAGGGTTGTTGGTGAGGTGGTGTTGTCTCTGGTGGTGGTATGGGTGAAGAAGGTGGAGGAGCAGAGCTGGTCGGGGGAATGGGGGAGTGGGTTTTGCAGAGAAGAAAGAGAAGAGGAAGAAGAAAAATGGTTGATCGAACAGGGTATAGGGTTAGGGTCATTTTGCTGTGAGGCGGGTGCAGCGACGGACGATGAGGAGGTCGGACCGAGCGTAGGATGTGGCAGGTAAGATCTCAACGGCTCAGGATGAACTGAGGCGATTTGCTGTGGAGCGGGAGTATCAAGACATGATGTGAACGATGGAGCGACCGTAGGATGTAGCTAGACGCGATCTGAACGGCTCGGGATGAACGGGTTCGGATCCGGGTCGTGGGTAGCTCTAGCCCATGTCTTCCTTGTTGGGTTGCAACTGATTTGCGCGCGGGCTTTGGCTATTTGCTCCATAGATGTTTGATCCAATTCTTCGCTCTTTAGCTCCTCAGGTTTCTCGGACTTTATTTATTACCTAAAAACACAAAATTAATTAATACAAATATTTATTCTTGAAAACAAAGAAAACACAGAATCTGGGATAATATCTGATTTCTAAGCGCAAAAGATGAGTAAAAATGCCAATAAAAAGGTGTATAAATATGCACTATTTGGCACTCATCAGAGCACTGCGAGTCTGATAAAGATTCTATCACAGTGGTTCACAAGGGTTCACCATCCTGTAAATTCCATTGGGATAGAAGGGCGCATTACTTGATCAACCAAGGAAGGGCAGCCAACCAAGGTTTTGAAAATGCTCCCAACTATATGGATTGGTACCGCAATGTTTCTCATATTCGTGTAATCCGTGATCTTAAAGCAAAGCCGACCGTACAAGAGTATCCTCAAAGAGAAGCCTGCGGGTTTTGATAGATTGGTATGTATTGTTTTGTTAATTTAGTTTAATATTATGGGTCAAAATAGAGTAATAACCGTTTGATGGTATGCTATGTTTTAAAACAGATGAACAGGTTCAAGCGTTTGTCAAAATGGTGCACTGATTGTATAAAGTCCGAGAGCCTGTTTCAATTGAGAAGATAAAAAAGCACCAACAGTTGATTGATAACGTTGACAATGAGGAGTATGCATCTCAGTTCGGGGAAAAATTGCAAAAGAAACCTACAACCAAGGTGAACAAAAGAACTCGGGCGTCATCAAGCACTCAAGTTGATGAAACCAATGATGATGCTGGTCCAAGTCGTAGAGGTGGTAAAGGTCGCAAAATCAAAGAAAAAAGGAACAAGTAAACTTTCGATGTTGTAAACTCTCGATATTTTTCGTTAACTTTATGGATAACTTTGTTTATGTTGGATTATGTCGGATTCAAAGTTTGTGTCGGAATATTAGTTGCAAAGTTATGTTTATGGATTAAGAATAGTTATTTTACACATTTTATGCATTTAACGATGACTCGCAAGCGAATCACATGAAGAGACATGAAAGTGTTGAATTTTGGAACACAATCGGAAGTTAAGTGTATATATTAACCTACCGATTCTGGGGATGTTCCATTTTTTAGTCAGAATCGGTAGGGTTATACGTTATTAACCTACCGATTCTGGGGATTTTGCAAAATATTTGGTCAGAATCGGAAGATTGCTAATATACTTTTCTCTCCGATTATCATGTGTAAAGAAAACTTGTCTTCTGTATCCAAACAACACCACAATCGGAAGGTAAATGTGCACCTTCACTTCCGAATAATAATAATCGGTAGGTTTATTTGTAATGTTCCTTCCGACTGTTATATGTAGAAAAACTTTGTTCTCTGTAACCAAACAACACCATAATCGGAAAGTAATTGAGCACCTTGACTTCCGAATATTTTTAATCGGAGGTTTGTGGTTTTGTAAATTTCCGATTATTCTACCAAAAAACAACTATGGTTTCTGTAACCAAACAACACCAAAATCGAAAGGTAACTTTTCACCTTGACTTCCGAATATAGGTAATCGGTAGGTTTAGTTTTTGTTGGTTTTCGATTATTATGTGTGAAATAACCAATGTTTCCTGGAACCAAATAACACCATAATCGGAACGAAAGTTGACACATAATATAACCAAATGTGTTAATCGGTAGTTTGTTTAACAACATAAGCTTCTGTTTATTTATAATCGGAAAGTTGTTGTATTAATAATCCTCCGATTACATCCATTACATAAAGTTCAAACGACCTTAACCTTACAATTTCGTCAAAAGCACCTAAATCCATACTCCTAATTGACCATAAAAGTATTAAAAAAGATCATAACGTCCAAACACCACAGAAATTGTCCCTCTTGATCTTGTAACATCCTTCATGTTCAAATCGTTTCCCGTAGAGGTCCATATACCGATAATCAGCAAGATTTCTCTGAAATTACGAATGAGTAACAAGTTAGTACTAACTTATGTTAATGTGAGTCGGAGTTATAAAGATACTTACTCGTTTTTCATACGTCCACCAAGAAAAAGCGTTCCTAACAAATCGTTCTTCATCTTCAAGTTTTCAATCTCCTTGTCGACCGCCTTCTTTCTCATCTTAATGTCATTGGATGATCTTCGAATTCGATTACCATCTAACGCCTCAAATACCATTAGAATACGGTTCCATAACTGCTCTTCAGATTCCCGTTTGTGGAGCTTGTGAACACGATCATGAGCAGTTACCACAACCCACGCTCTATAAATAGCACAATCCTCTTCTTCGGCAAAAGCAATATCCATGTTTTTGGTTTTCAAAATTAGAACTCAAGAGAGGAAAGAGTTTGGTGCAATTGGGTTGATAGATATGAGTTTCTTTATATAGGTTTAGGGTCCAACGACTCTTTTTCTTTTTCCCAAAAACTACAACGGCTATTTCTTAAATTTGGTTTAAACTGCAATGGCTAATTTGACGTAGGTGATATCTTGGAAAACCAATAATCGGTAGGTATGTAAGTTAGTAAATCTACCGATTATGGTAGCTTTCAAAATTTTAAAAAAACATGATTTTTGAAAAAACTCATTTTGGGGCAACTATTAATCGGTAGTTTGTGGAACCTATTATCCTTCCGATTATGGCTGCATCCAAATCACGAACCACATGGTCATGCCTGGCTCTGTGCACTCAAAACCTATGGAATTTGGCAAGGGTTCGATCCGGGGCTCCTTATAATCGGCAGGTTTTTAAGTTGTTAACTCTACCGATTATTGTAGATTTCAAAATTCATCACATGAAGGATTTTAGAAAAAACTAAATTTGGGGCAACCTATAATCGGTAGGTTGTGGAACCTATTTGGCTTACGATTATGGCTACATCCAAATCACGAACCACATGGTTATGCCTGGCTATGTACACTCGAAACCTATGGAATTTGGCAAGGGTTCGATCTGGGGCTCCTTATAATCGGTAGGTTGTCAAGTTGGTAACTCTACCGATTATGGTGTATTTCAAATTCCCCGACACGAAGGATTTTAGAAAAAACTCATTTTGGGGCAACCCATAATCGGATGGTTTGGTAATATATTTAACTCCCGATTAACGCTGCATCCAAAACACGAACCAAGTGGTTATGGCTGGCTGTGTGCACTCAAAATCTATGAAATATGGCAAAGGTTGGATCCGGGGCTCGTTATAATCGGTGGGTTATATAATTATATACCCTACCGATTATGGTAGATTTCAAAATTCATTACGTGAAGGATTTTAAAAAAAAACTCATTTTGGGGCAACTTATAATCGGTAGTTTATGTAACCTATTAGGCTTCCGATTATGACTAAATCCACAGCTCAAGCCAAGTGGTTATGGTTGGCTCGCACCCCTCAAAACCTATGGAATTTTGGCCAGGGTTGAATATGGGGCTCCTTATAATCGGTAGTCTTACAAGTTGGATAACCTACCGATTATAAAAGAGATTATTAGCCGAAGTATCTACACAATAATCGGTAGGTAAAATATCAATTTAACCTACCGATTGAATGTTTACCTACCGATTATGGTGTTGGCTACCGATTATATAAGGGCATATTGGCCATTTCGAAAAATCGAAGATAAGGGGTAGCTTAGATTTACGTTTGGGTGACCTTTTTTTTGTCTTTTAGTGTCGCCCCTAATTCTTTCGGGGTCGCCCCTAAAAATGCCAGGTATCGAAAACCTTATATAAGTTTTTCAAAATTATCATACATTCTTTCAAGCTAATTATCTTCCCTAATTTTTCACTAACAATTCGACACTTACAAACGTAAAGACTATTTTAGAACACCTTTTCTCTCCCTCTTTCAAAAGAAAGAGACATGACCAAACATCATCAAAGGGCCAAATTAATTTTGAAGAAAAATCAGTATGTATCACTGCACAAAGCAGTGACTGGATCAGATCCAACCCAGTGTTTGCGAGAACATGTAAATAACATGAACTTAGGTTTTTAAAATAAAATTGCCTAATGCAATTAAGGTAACAGCGTCTCAAGTAACTGTAGCAGTAACAATGTCTCAGGCAACAGTAACAGTAGTGTCTCAAGTAACATCGGTTATCTGACTCGGTCTTTAATGGTCTGAATCGGCATGGAAGATTTGTTATCAATTGCAGAAATATATGAACTTGATGATAATCTTGATCTAGTTGTTGACGTCTTTGTCTAGCTACAAAGGGTCGTTGTTGTATTTGTTTTAGTAGTCTGTAAAATTGAAACTCGTTGGAAAACTCATTGGAGCTTCTTTACCTGCCAGAAATTCTCTGCATCAAATATGAGATAATAAACCACTCAGAGTAGATCATCACCACACTTGCAACGAACATCAATCAGATTACAGACAACCCATAAGATCAAAGTTAACCCAAAAATCACAAGGTCTGAAAGTGGGAAATCTAAATCAAAGAATAAAACACCAAAACTAGTACTTAATACATAAAAAGCTAAAAGTAGAACAACCAGAGCTATTGTTAAGCCATAACCAAAGGCTAAAACATAAATAGAACTGCTAAGCAAAGTGGGATATGTCACAGTACACACTAATAACCAATCACCGCTCATATTGTTGAAAATCGCAAATCTGCTATGATAAGTTGAAGAGGATGTCGTTGCTAAAACAGTTGATGTTGCTTCGTTAAGATCTCGGATTACAACTGCAGACTGTAATGATAAGCTTTGTTTTCTTCTTTGAGAAAGATCACAACACATTCCTACACAATCAGTATCAAACCCAAGTTGCAAAATCAAAACAAAAAAACAACAATACCGAAAAGATGGTGGCCTTGGAATTTACAGCAGAGATTAGCTACCTTGCCCATCAAAGATGGTGGCATTGGCATTTACACCATGGAAGATACTAGTACCTATTGTTATCTCGCTTCTCAGAGCCAGACTGCTTCGGTGCAAAAGGTGATCCTTGGTAGCTTATTTCCTACAGACAAAGGCCCTGCCTATCAGTTGGTTCTTCAGAACTTTATCCAGGTATGTGGATTACCTTCTTCTTATCGCGTCGATGACACTGCCCCCCCTTCCATGCACTCCCTGGCAGTCACTTATTTTGATGCTGTTAAAAAGCAAATCTCAGACCAATTTTCTATATATGCAAGAGATTCCATATTTTGGCAATGCAATCGTGTGAAGCATGCACAAGTTTATTTATTGGTTGTACCAATTAGTGGACTTAATCAATGCCTTGGGCCACGACAGTTCAGAGCCGTTCTTTGTTATCGTCTTGGTATCCCACTTTTTGTTGAGAATGGTCTATGCTCCAGTTGTAACAGATCTATGGATATCTTTGGGGACCACGCGCTTCATTGTGCTAAGGATGTTGGAAGTAAGTTTCGACATGACCATGTACGTGATGTAGTCGCCGATATTTGTTACAAAGCTAGTGTGCCTGCGCGTAAGGAAGTCTCTCTTGGGTTTTTGTCTGATGATGACAAAGACTTACGGCCTGCAGATATCCTTGTTCTTAACTGGGAAAATGGGAAAGATGTTTGTATGGATGTCACGGTTGGCTTTCCCTTCACTGGTGAAGGCACTCGCTCTTTCGTCCCAGGCAAAGCTATTTCTAGTGTTGTTTCGTGTAAACGCACTAAATACTTGGACAAGTGTGAATCACATGGTTTGGATTTGGGAGTTCTAGCTTTCTCTACATTAGGGGAACTTGGTGAAGATACTTGGTGTTTTTTCAAGCGCCTAAATAATTGTTTAGTTAGCAATGACGCTAGTAGTGGTTTTGGTAGTTTTATTTATCATAGATTAGGTATTGTTATTCAAAAAGGAGTTGGAGCCCAGCTTGTTGCTAGGTTACCAACCAACGCTTTGTAACAATCTTTACCAATTATTATTATTTACAAAAGTAAAATGTTTTATTATAATTAGATAAATAAAATGAATTTTGGTACCGAAAATAAACCCCAAATTTGTAACTAAAATCTAAATAAAACCCAACATATGATTAAAATTAGGTTTGGAGACGATCCGAGCGGGAGGCGCGCAAATTGATAAGGTTTTCGTTTATTTTTTTTTTCTAGAGAGAAAAAAAAAGGAAAGAGGAAATAGAACCAAATATTACCAAGATATCCTAAACTTTAGGGAACTAAGCCCTCGGTCTCGTGCATTTTGTTCTTACAAATTTTGCTAGGAATCCTTGTTCTTCATTTCATTAGTACGATTGTCAGCTCATCTAGTTGGATAAGCAAATACTACTCCCTCTGACTTATTCATTTTTTAATTTTGTCCCACTAATACATGACATATCATTAGACAAGGGGATATTTCTAAAACTATCATTTTAATTGATTATTGTTAGCATATGAAATATGTATAATTTGATAGTCATGTTTATATTCGTTGCGCAGGTGTTTTAAAAGAACGTGTGATTGGGGGATACTTAAACTAATTGGGGGATATAAATTACTTTCTCCAACCAATAGTGTCTGCTAAGGGGTGTTTTTTTTGGGCAGAAATACTAAAATACCCTTTGGTTAATTAAAAACATTATGAAAAGACCATACTACCCTTCACACAAAATAAAAAACTTAAAACTTAAAATCAAAACATCCCCATTCTCACAAAATCTGTTCTGGCACTCCTTTAGGTTTAGGGTTTTGAAAAGAAAAAAAATTCTTCATCGTTCTTCCTTGTTCTTTATCGTCGATTCAAAAATATCTTCGTCGATTACCCCGAATCTATCTATAACCATGCCTCCACGAAAGAAACCCAATCCCAATCCACAATCAAAATCAAAATCAGTTGCTCAACAAAAACAAGAAGAAAGGATCAATCAGATTGCTCTTGAAGAAGAAGAATAAGAGAATTCGGACAATCAAACTCTCGAAGAAATGACTTCTGTGAGAAGGTAAGTGATTCTGAACTGTTCTATGAGTGTTTAAATCGATTTAAGGCATTGGGTTTAGGTTAGAATAGCGAACCCTAACTCAAACTGTTGAGTTACAGTCAATGCCGGCATTGAAATTGTATGAATACAATGCCGATACTGGGTTACGACATTGAATTTCGTATGAATACCATGTCGGTTACCTGTTTCGGCATTGAATTCAGTATGAATACTATGCCGGATACAAAACTAAAATCACCTGAAACTGAATGTTTAATTAGTCCCAGCATTGAAATTAGGATGAATACCATGCCGGTACATAGTTACGGCATAGTTGTAAATTTTTTCGCCTATGCCAGCAGTGCTCTTTTGGTATACAGGAACAACCTAGGAATCACCTAAGAATACTGGCATTGTCGACATTTACTCGACAATGCCGGCTTTATGTCCCGGCATAATTTTTTGTCAAATTACTATGCCGGTTTTTGGTCTCGGCATGGACGGTATTTCGTAAACCAATGCCGGCAATTATGATTCTATGTCGTTATTCAGCATTTCTATGCCAGCATCAGATATTATTGTGAGTTGTCTTATATTTGTTTCGTGTTTATTTTTATATAGGGCTAAAGCCAAGGAAGCTAAGAAAGGAAAAGCAAAAGATGCTGGCATTAACAAAAGAAAGAAGAACGTTCTTGGTACTCCTGAGTCTCTGCCTCCTCGAGGGATAGAAAAAGGTCGCAACAAGCGTTTGGGGGTAGGCTCTACAAGAGGAAAAATTGGGAGAGTGGTGGTGACCGTAGAAAACTCGTAACCCGTGAACCTACTGGAACAGTTGAGCACGATGAGCAAGATGAAGAGGAAAGTGATAAGGAAGATAATGAGGTTGATCCAAGTCAATTAGCAACCCAAAGCGAAGTTTTAAAGGAATATGGTGGGTCAAGTCAACAACCGACACAAGGAAAAGTAAAAGTAAAAGGTTCGCACCTTCCTCATACTGATGACATGATACCTGACCTTGATCGTGGTAGAATTTGGGGTGAAGCTCCGAAACCGAAAATGCTATTTGGCTACAAGTACACGTGGGCTCATACTATCTATCAAACCTATGTAAGAATGATTATCTTGTGCATATGTATTGTTTTGTATTTATGTAAAATCTCTTAATTGTATTGTCTTCTAATTGTAGGATCATAAGAAGTATGTGCGTGTTTGCCGACACCAAGCCGCGACTCATTGGGATTTGGCTACGGAATATGAAGAGTTCCAAACATTAGTAAGGGAGTCTGGGTTATATGCTTTGGTTGAAAATTATGTGAAGTATGATTCTGTGACAGTCAATTGCTTCGTCGAAAGGTATCATGGTGAAACTGATACCATGCACTTCCCGTTTGGGGATATGACCTTGATCCCTGATGATGCTCAGAATATTCTAGGCTTATGGGTTACCGGAAAATCAGTTGCAGAAGGAGATAAGTGTCCGGACCTAGAATGGTCGAAAGTGCACGCTCTAACTAACAAGCTATTTGGCTGGGACTACAAAACTTCTTAGGAAAGCTTCTATGTATCTAATAAAAGTAGGACAAAGACAATCAAGCTGAAGTTGCTTAAGGAGACCTTTGAAGGGACCGAGAAGAGACGAAAGGAGGAAGGATGGGACCCCGCACAAATTCGTTATACAGTCGTTGCGTACCTGTTCTTCATCTTGGGCACTAAGGTATTCCCTGACGCTAGTGGGAACATGGTTAGTGCAAACCACCTTCAATACTTGGATCCGTTGGAAGAGGTCTGTAGCTATTCTTGGGGCACCGTGGTAATGGAACATTTGATGGCAGAGATGAGAAGGGCCTCTAAGGCTGTTACAAACCAATTTGACGGGAATTTCACTCTACTCCAGGTAATTTTGTTTTTAAACTTATGTTCTTGTGTATATTGTTCACATGTACCTTAGAAACAAAATAAATTTACTGCTTCTTATATGTATCATTCCACATTGGTATAGGTGTGGTATTATGAACACTTCCCAACATTGTTCACGAACTACAAATTCTTGAAGATCAAAAACATTTCCGAACCCGAGGCGCATAGATCTAAGAGATACGAATTCAATAATATCCCGAAGCCCGATAACAATCGTCGACTGATAAATATGAGATTGGCTCTGGACGCGATGACCTCCAAAGAGCTTGTGTTCGACCCTTACAAGAAGGCTAGAGAAAACCACCAAATTTTGAGGTATCATAACGTTGCATTTTACAATGGACCGTTGTTCCACCCAAAGGGATACGTTATGGCTGATCCCCGGCGTGTCATGCAGCAACTTGGATATAAGCAATTACCTTATTCCGAGACAGCCTCTCTTGAAAGGTACGATGTTGACCGTTCTCTGAGCTATTCAAATTCCTTAAGGTTGAAGGTAAAGTATACGCCAATTCTAGAACCAACACATTGGAGGGATAGAGAACCACGTTGTTTGGTAGATATTAGTAACTGGGAGATTGCGGAAAATGATGATGAAGCCCACCCCGACTACATGTTTTATTACTTGGAAGAGTCACATTCTTTTGTCGTGCGCCCGGACGACGTCAAAGTTCCACCCAAAAATAAACCTCTCGTTCCAACTCCTACAGAGGCACCACCTACAATGGCCGGACTTCAAAAGACCGTTGGATTGCTAGTAAGTATTTTTGATTGCTTAGTCGTTTAATGTACACATAATCTTATATTAGTATATATATATATATATATATATACTAATTATGTGTTGGATGTATGAAACTAGCGGCGTCGGCTTGGAAAGTTGAGGAGGATGTTTGGTTGCAAGAACGAGAAAGGAGAGGTGCTATCCCGTGAAGAAATAAAGGAAGTTGAGGAAAAGCTTGATAAGATGGAAGACCCTAATGCAAAATCTTTGTTCGGGGAAACGACGAAGGTGCTCTCCAAGAAGAAAAAGACCAAGTGACATAAGATTTGTATTTGTGTTTCTTTATTTGGATGGTGGTTGTTACGTTTTGAACAATTTCGAACTTGTTTTTGTTTGTAACTAATGATGAACTCTTTAGATGTTTGGTTACAAACTCCTTTATTGTATTTAATTGATGGTTACAAACTCCTTTATTCTATTTAAGGGACGGTTAGAGAATGGAAACTATTCCATCTCTCTTTGTTTTTGCTTCTCGGCTCCTCTAAAAGAACTTCCAAAACCACTTAACTCCCTTATTTTGTTTCATCTTCTATACCAACTTCATTCAATTATTCAAACCCAAAGAAGAATGGTCGTCGCAAATCTCCTGAAAAACCTATACCTAACCCTGAAGGGTCTGTTGATGATGGTGGTAAATCGAAATCAAAAGCACAACGAGCGCACGAAGCAAGGATAAATCAAGCAGCTCTTGAACAAGATGATGAGGAAATAACAAATTTGATGCGGTAAGTGATGTCTATGTTAAATTGAAGCATTTTTAGGGTTTATCCCATACTAGAAAACACAAATTGATAGTTGCATGTTTAGTCTTTCTACTACAATATAGTCAATTGAAATTCGGTTACAATTTTGTTTCGCCGTAGAATTTAATTTGAATACCATGTCGGATTATATGTCTTGTATCTGCTTTTTATTGCATGGAATTACTGGCATAGAAATCTGTTAGAGCATGGATCGGTTGAACCCACCAAGCGTTGGTATGTCAAGTTTGGTTGTCATATTTTAGTGAATCAAAACTCATGTTAAGAGTCGCTTGATTATGTACTAGAGTTAAACTTCGTATAGGTTAGCTTGAAAGTATTAGGATATGAGACATTACAAGTATTGCGAAGACTTGAAGATGTGAAGAAGAAATGAGCTACAACGACAACAATCATCTTTCCACTTGAGTTTAGTGATATTTGACTTGAACTGTTTCATTCCCTAACGTATCTTTCAAGTCGTGCATCTTGAAAACATAATTGCGAAGCATATTGAACTCTAGATAGACATACTATTAAGGAATACAATATGAGGTTTATTGCTTAACCATTAAACTTTGTAGATAAGACATCGCCATAATCATTTGAATGCTATTGTGATTATGTATAGGTATGAGGTGACGATTTCATCCTAGGGAACAATGTTTACATGTGTTCTAAGGAAGTAAGTTCATAAACTTGTTTGTGAACCGAAAAGGAAATTGCCAGGTGTTATTGGTTTTGTTATTCATTGCATATCTTATGAACAACCAATATGTGTGATAGAGTATAACCGCTCACAACTTGTTGTGTTCTTGGTAGAACTGTTCACAAAGGCCTGACTTGTGTATTGGTATAACTTTTATTAGTAAAACCGATCTTAAGTAATCACCTGTGGTATGATCGAATTTTGTATGTCTGACCTTGTAAGGGAAAAGGAACCGATCCTTGTAAGGGAAAGGGAACCGATCCTATCACAACTTTGACAACAATATTATGGTGATATGTATCACTCCCCCTTAGTCAATACTTCATCTCACATGAAAACCACTCCCCCTTACATAATGATCCGTAAACCATATGTATTTGTAGTGTGAACTACACATTAATTCTCCATTTTTTTGTCAATATAAATTGGCAAAGGTAGGAAAACTAGTGGGATCCTAATGAAATTTCCATAGAGATACTTCATGACCAAAGGAGAACCACATATCAACTTGTTTAGATGCAATCATATAGCCGAAACTAAATGCATTCATCAAGGAGTTTATAAAGATACAAGATAACTCCTATAATATTCCGTTAGAGCATAGCTCGGTTGAACCCACCAAGCGTAGGTATGTCAAGTTTGGTTGTCATATTTTAGTGAACCAAACTCATTTAAATAGTCGCTTGATTATTTACTAGAGTCAACTTCGTATAGGTTTACTAGAAAGTTATTAGGATATGAGACTTATGAGTATTTCGTCCTAGGAAATAATGTTTTACATTTGTTTAAAGGAAGTACAATTCACACAAACTTGTTTTGTGAATCGAAAGGGAAATCGCTAGGCTTATTGGTATTGTTATTCATTACAAATCTTTGGATTACCAATATGTGTGTTTAGTATAACCGCTCATAACTTGTTTATGTATCTTGGTAAAACTATTCACAAGGCCTGACTTTTGTATTGGTATGACTTTTATTAGTGAAACCGATCTTAAGTAATCACCTGAGATGGTATGATCGATATGTTGTAATTGGTATGACCAACTCTAGACATTGGGGAACCGATCCTAGTAAGAGGTGCAACCGATCAAAAGTATGTGGAATCGATACTTGTAAGAGGTGCAACAAGTCTTAGTTATTGGTAACCGATCCTATGACTTGTGCATCCGATTGCAAGTTAAATACCATAAATATGTGGCAACCGATCCTAGTACCTAGTCAACCAAATTTTGGAAAGCTAGTGTGACCGATCCTAGTACCCACATGGAGGTAGAACCGAAACTTGGTTTGGTAGAACCGTGAAACCCATTAATGGTGATTTGATAGGATAATCAATCACTAGTTCTTGGAACTCAGATGAACCAATTCTAAACTTGTTTGTAAGTGTGGCAAATCGGTTCCAAGATTGTAAATATGAAAAAGGATTTACAAAGTACAGATGTCGACATACTTTGAACATGTGTAGTAACTCTTATCTTTTATTGTTCAAAGATATTCCTTAATAGCTAAAGGAGAATCCCGGATCGAAATAAATTGAGAATCTTTTAATTAAGGTAATGTGCATTTACTAATTTGAGATTTTCTAATTAAGGTAATGTGCATTTACTAAATAGCTAAAGGAGAATCCCGGATGCACATTACCATATCTTTAGAAAATAAAAATTGGTAATGTGCATTTACTAATTTGAGATTTTCTACTGAGATTTCGGTCAATATTTGGACAGAGCATTTCCAGGAATTATGGAAACCGAATTTGGAAATATATTGCATATCTTGAGAATATTTTCGGTTTTGGAAATTCCTTGGTGTCCAAACTTCCTTGGTTTATAAATATTGAAGTTTGCATTTCGAGCAAAATAATCCTCGCAGAGCCAAGCAAAACTACCTTGTTGTGTTGTTACTGGTGGAGCCGTCTATTCGGAGAGGAAAGTACCCTAATTAGGCAAAATCTCTTACGATCGCTCGTTTTAAAGACTTCTTCGGGATTGGGAAGCTCTACGAGTACCGTTGGTGGGAAACTAGATAATTGTAGTTTATTATTAGTATTCGATTGATTTGATTGACTAACGGTTGTTAAACTTTGATTGCTCCTAGTTTGTTTATGCTTGAGAATCTTCTCTTCTGATATAAGATTCACTCAAAGTAGATCGAAGTTTCGACGGGGATCTTTAGACTGTTTGTAGATCTAAAGACGTCTTGTGATAATCCATTGTTAATGAGACTTCGTCTACGTGTGTGATTGATCACAAGAGATTCAAGTTGATTGTGTGCTTGGTGTTTATTGAAGATTTAAGAATATTTGAAGACAAAAAAGATTTTTGATTTGAGTTCATAATCTTTGGTGTGCACAAAACTTGATCGGCTGGGGACGGTTTATCTTTGTGATAACCTTGATTGATTAGTTAAGTAGATCGGCATCAATATAATTCTTTGTGATTCAAAGTATTGATTGCATAGTCTAAACAATTACTTTGGTAGTTGTTGATAGATTGATCTAAGAACCGACAAAGGAGTTTATTGGGATAAACGGAAGATCCTTTTGTCAAACTCATATCACGTTGTTTGAAAAGAGTTGTTACCGAACAAATTTGTTGTTCCTTTACTGTTTGGAATACGAACCAAAGGAATTGTTCCAAGTGCGTGACTTATTGCAAGTTGGAGGCGCATGGATACTGAGACGGAACTAGGTGAACTATAGATTTAGTTGCTTGGTCTCAATTATGCGAAGTTGGTTTAGATTTTGTATAGGGGCTTAATCCTGAGAGTATTCAATTCCGGACAAGGTCCCGGGGTTTTTCAGCATTTGTGGTTTCCTCGTTAACAAAATCTTGTTGTGTCTTTTACTTTTCTATTTCCGCAATTATAATTGTTTTTATTATAATTAGAAGTAAAATACACAAACGTTAATTCCTAATTACTTGATAGCAATCCTATTGTGTTTGGTTAATTCCGAACCTATTATCAAGTAATCATACTTCGTTGTTGTATTGTATCGATCTTGTATCCATAGTCAATCACGCAAGTTATCTTGTTGTCGTATTGTCTAGATCTCGTATCCATAGACGATCACACGAAGTGTGAACCGATTAGTTGTATTGTCTCGACTCAGTCCATAGACAATCACTTTCGGAGAAAGGACTTATAAGTGGAAAAGTTTTAGATTGAAGTATCTTTGGGTACCCTCGTCTTATCATATTCCACAGCCGCACTCCCCACAAATATATGGCAAGTAAGCACAAGTTCAAAAAGAACTCTCCCCCATAAAATGTCATTCCCGAAAGAACAACAAGAGCGACCTTACTTTCACAAGAAAAGAAGGATTTCTTTGGACATTAACAAATCACATGAACATGAATTTGTATCCAAAATACTCAATTAAATTAACCACAGGAGAACCCATGATTAATTTAATCGGAAATGCTCAACATAAGAAAACTTACGCAGCCGCACAGTATTTACACAAAGATGTGGATCAGGGAAAGACCAATACTGCGGAATATTTCAAAGATATATTCTATCTTTTATCACTATTTGCATAGAGACACATAATAGACTTAATCTTTGTAAACAAAAGTTCATCCTATCTTCCATCAATATTTGCATAACGACATAATAGGCTTAACTTTTGTTTGTCAAAAGTTCATTCAATCTTTTATCAATACTTGCATACCGACTTATGAAAGACTTAAATTTTGACCATATATGTGACAATCATAGTTCACGGACGCAAGCACACATATCCCATAACAAGTTGCAATATATATAACCATAAAGATTAATATTGCAAAATCGTCTTCCAAATCAACTTTAGAATTTAAATAAAAAATCTAAAAATATTGCAAGATGAAAAACGTTGGAAATAGCTATGTGTACTCACAATAATGGTTATTCCAAACCCTAGTTGTCCTTCTTAAAACACAAGAATAAATTCTCATAAGAAGTTTCCTAGACATTTGAAAAAAAAATTATCGTCCCCGAACTCCTTGTCGTCAACAGCCATAGGAACATAAGGTTCATGAAGGTATGAGTCAATTTCAACGAACCTTCTTGACTGATGCCGAACTAGGGCTTTTTGAATTTCAAGAGTCCTAAACACAAAAGCCTTTATTTGCTACATCTCCTTTCTTATTTCCTTCAACTCTTCAAGAATACCAGAAAACTTCTGAAGATTTGAAGGAACAGCCATTAGTTTTCTCACATTCCTCTTTTTTCTTTTCAAATTTGAGGGTAAGGGAGATACCAATTTATCTTTTTACTTCATGATTGACGGCTTAACAATCATACTAACATCTTTTCCATCAGTAGTCATGATGCTTGGAGTCTCCGTAAAAATGGGTTTGTGAGAGAAAATCACTGAACATGCTCTACAACCAAACTTGTGATGAAAAGAGTTTTTTAGAGAAGGAAAAAGGAATGTAGAGTTACGGAACCTTTATACAGACTAAGGATTCACATACGCTCAATTCTCGGCCCAAAGAGGGTAGAATTGTCGATTTTAACCCTTCTTTTAATGAAAAAGGAAAGACCATTTCAATACCAAATTGTGATATGAAAGGATCACCCAAATTTTTTATTGAAAAAAAACAATCAAAAGAAATAGGATTTTTCCCCCGTTTATCAAAAAATCCTATTCCACATGTTTCAGGTACCTCATTTTGTTTAGCAGCATGCTCCGCTGTGGTGTCTGAACCTTCCTCCACATTGACATGTTCTTATTATACTTTTAAGGGTCATGAACTCTCTAAGTGTTACAAGTATAAACATAAAATAGAATATGTCAATAAACTTCAACGGAGAGCAAATCGATTAGCAAACAAGCTCAAACTTGTTCAGAAGTCTGATTTATCTGAGGTAAGAAAACTCAATTCTTCTCCGAAAAAGTTAATTTATAAAGAATTGATTAAACCTCTCCGGAGAAGAACTAGGTCTAAACATTCTGTGAAAAAGGGTACTAGGAATTCCATACAAGAATTGAATGGTGGACAGATTATTGTTCACCCCAACACAGCTTGACCGTGTTGAAGGTGCATCTTGTCTCATGTGCCTGGTCAAAGAGACAAGAGTTGAGCACAAATCAGGCTTTAAGAAAAGAAAAAAAAAACTTTTTTTTTCCTGGAATTTTGTTGATCTTTTCATATCATAAATTGGTATTGAAAAGGATTTCCCTTTTTGATTATTAAAAGAGGGTTAAATTCGAAAATTCAACCTTTTTTAGGGATGTGAATTGGTCGTACTTGAATCCTTTTACTTGTATAAAGGTTCTGTAACCCTA
This sequence comes from Papaver armeniacum, assembly GCA_023531295.1. Taxonomy (NCBI): domain Eukaryota; kingdom Viridiplantae; phylum Streptophyta; class Magnoliopsida; order Ranunculales; family Papaveraceae; genus Papaver; species Papaver armeniacum. The sequence goes on from JAJJWW010005973.1 coordinate 29,053, forward strand.
CATTACTTTTTCCTTGTTTGAAAACTCTTTTTTATCACAAGACTGCTTGTAGAGTCTGTTTTGTGTATTCTCACAATCCCATATTGGAATGGAGACTCCAAGCATCATGTCTGCTGATGGAAAAGATGTTAATGTGATTGTTAAGCCATCAATCATGAAAGAAAAAGATAAATCTCATTCCTTTAAAACTTTGAAAAGAAAAAGGAAGAATATGAAGAAACCAAGGGTTATTCCCTCTAATCTTCAGAAGTTTTCTGGTGTTCTTGAAGAGTTGAAGGAAACAAGGAAGGAGATTCAACAAATAAAGGCTATTGTTTTAAGGACTCTTGAAATTTAGAAGGCCCTGGTTCGGCATCAGTCCAGAAGGTTTGTTGTAATTGACTCCTTTCTTCATGAACCTTATGTTCCAATGGATGTTGACGACAAGGAGTTCGGGGACGATAAAGAATTTTTTTAGAGGTCTTAATGTCTAGGAAACTTCTTATGAGAATTTATTCTTTTATTTTTAAGAAGGATAACTAGGGTTTGGAATAACATATATTGTGATTACACATAGCTATTGCCAACGATTTTCATCTTGCAATTTTTTAGATTTATTTATTTAAATTCTACAGTTTATTTGGAAGATGATTTTGCAGTATTAATCTGTATTGATTTTATATATTGCAAATAATGTTATGGGATATGTGTGTTTACGTCCGTGAACTATGATTGTCCCATATATGTCAAAAGTTAAGTCTATTATGTCATTATGCAAATATTGATGGAAAATAGAATGAATTTTGATGTCAAAGATTAAGTCTATGGTATCATTATGAAAATATCGATGAAAAATAGAATGAATCTTTGAATATTCTGCAGTATTGATCTTTCCCTGATTCTATGTGAAAGTACTGTACGGCTCCGTAAGTCTTCTTATGTTGAGCATTTCCGATTAAATTAATCATTGAGGTTCCTTTGCGGTTAATTTAATTGAGTTTTCTGGATACAAATTCATGTTTCATGTGATTTGTTAAAGTCCAAAGAAATCCTTATTTTCTTGTAAAAATAAGGTCGCTCTTATTGTTCTTTCGGGAATGACATTTTATGGGGGAGAGTTCTTAATTGAACTTGTATTTAATTGCCAAATCTTTGTAGGGAGTGCGGCTGTGGAATATTGTAGGAGTTATCTTGTATCTTTATAAACTCCTTGATGAATACACTAAGTTTCGACTATGTGAAATCATCGAAACAAAGTTGACATGAAGTATCTCTATGAGAATTTCATTATGATCCCGCTAGTTTTCGTACCTTTGCAATTTATATTGACAAAAAGGGGGAGAATTATTGTGTAGTTCACACTACAAATACATATGGTTTACGGATCATTATGTAAGGGGGAGTGGTTTTCATTGTGATATGAAGTATTGACTAAGGGGGAGTGATACATATCACCATAGTATTGTTGTCAAAGTTGTGATACAATTGGACTTTGATGTTGTGTAATACTCCCTCCGTCCCACCATTAGATGACCTACTTGGTCTAAGATCTTGTCCCATCATTAGTTGACCTATTTCACTAATCAAGGGGATATCTCTAAAACTACCCTTTTGATTGATTATCGGTATCATAAGAAATATGTATAATTTGATATTCATGTTTATAATCGTTACGTAGGTGTTTTAAAATGATTTTCAACCGTACAAAATTTACGAAAATCTATGATATAGTTTGAGAGATAAATGATTTCTAAATTTTACAAATTATTATCCATAAGGGTATAGTTGTAAAAAATACTTAAAAATACTCATTTCATTCATTGCCTTAAGAATTGTGCAAACTTCAACTAGGTCATCTAATAGTGGGACGGAGGGAGTAATACTATGACACTGTGTAATAATACTACGACACTGTATAACAATGATTGAGAGCTACTGTTTGCTCATTGTTATGGCTACAGATCTTCAACAACTATGATGGTGAGTTGAACAATTTCAGAATCACTGGAGTACTTGGAAGTGACGAAGATTTCGAGTAATGTTGAAGAACCAAGGAAATCAAGCATTTGGATGAGAAGCTACAAAGTTTATTTATTTTGTAATCCATATGTATTGATAGTTTTGTCACTAAAATTGACAAAGGGGGAGATTGTTAGAGCATTGCTCGGTCGAACTCGCAAGCGTTGCTATCTCAAGCTTGTTTGTCAAGTTTAGTTGCCAAAACTATAAGTCTTGATTTCTTGTCTACTTATAGCTAAGTCTCGGATTAGGATAGAAAGTGTGGCTGAGCTTTAGACTTCACGGCGTTCATCGATTGAAGACGAAGAATTACTAAGGGGAGCTTGTGGAACTTCATCAACAAAAGGTATGTGGAGACTTGAACTCATCTATCACTCAGAAGTCTATTTCTATTCTATCTCCTAGTGAGACAAAAGTCGTATAGCTATATAGACTTTAAATTATACACATATGATATTTCGAGCTGAGTTTAACTCGCTTACATATTTCTCGAAATATGTGTTGGTAAGCTTTTCGCTTTAACCAAGTTCATCTTTTATTCTTGACGAAAGTCAAAATATGATCATGTGAAAATCGCACAGTAACATCTAATATGATTTGTGTGAGACACTCATTTGATGTAGACTCAGAATGTTTCGTATTGATCATTTGAAAATTGCTTTGAAGCTAATAGTTTGTGTGAGACAGCTATTCTCGTCTTCTAAGAATGTTTCAATGATTAAAATGGGAGTTTAGAACAATTAACCATGATTGGATATAACACAGTATGCATACTTGTATGCTAATTGTTGCCTGTGTATTCCAAGTCCGGGAACTTAGTATGCATGCCCGTATGCGTACTGGTTGAACAGTTGAAGTCCGGGAACTATAGTATGCATACCCGTATGCGTACTGAGTTCGGTCGTGAATGACGAGTATGCGTTACACGTTTATGCACCGACAAACACAGACCAAGTCCAGGTTACTAAGGTATGCGTACCCGTTTGACATCACCCTAGGACCAAACCATAATTTCTAAGACCAAACTATAATATATTTTCCCAAATAGGACTAAATGAGACACATGGTTGAGTCAACTGGACTAGACTCTCTCTAATATATTATTCCTAGGACCATATGGTATTTCCTACGACAAAAAAAGAGAGGGAAATCTGTTAGTACTTGGGTTGTTCTTCACCAAAACGTGGCAAAGTTTGGTTTTTTTCAAAGTTGGTGTAATACAGATAATACTACTTAGTAAATAATAAATTTCGTTTTGTTCTTTTGGTGCTGGTGAATTTTTAATGGTGGTGGTGGGTAACTGTGTGGGGTCTCTTTCTTTTTATCTCTAGAAAGAAGCAAACACTGTCTTTAATTCCTCCCGCCTTGGCACTCTTTCTTCTTGTTCAATTTAGAGAGAGAAACAGAGATACAGTGTTCTTGACAATATGAATACACCAGAAAAGACACAGATCGGAAGTGCACCGCATAATTTTCAGGTAATTAATGGTATCTTTGTTCTTTCTAATTAATGGGTAATTATTATAATTGTAATGGTGGTTTACAGGAGTGTGACTTTGTGCACCCCTCTAAAACCGGGGTGCACATTCCGGCCACAGTTATTGGTCCAAATCGCTACTCCGGAAACCATCTCTTTTCCAGTTTCTTAATTTACTTTTTATTCATTTTTGTTTGAGTAAATCTCCTCCACTAATACGTTTTTTTCCTCTCTCTTACCTCTTCTCATCTCCTCCACCCACCACTGCTGCTGATGTCCCAAAGCGAAGAAGAAATAGGATTTATTGTTGATCAAATACAAGATTTGTGTTTTGGTCATTGAATTAAACAAACAAGAAATATGTTTCAACATAAATCCTTTATTTGGGACTTGTCAAAGCAATCATAAATATGATGGATCAACAACTTCAATATGTAAATTCTTAATTTTGAATCCAATCATCACAAATCAATATATGTATATACATCTTCTAAGACAATCTTCATTGGGCACATGGTAAAGCTGGTGAAGATATAGTTCATGTTCTTATCAGAAGAACATGGTTGGCTTTATGTTGGGATTTATGATGGTTTTAAATTTATGATCCTGATGCACCTGAATTTTTAATGGGTAATCATTATAAGGACGTTTTTGATGAAATTGAAGATTTGTTTTGAATGTTGAATCAATGATTAGCAAAACTTGGAAGTTTGTTTTGAACTTGAAGATTTGTTTTAATGGGTATACTGAAACTAAGACGATAGCTATCTATATGCCTAAATCCCTGGCCTTCAACCTAAAATAGAGATTCCTAATGTAAACCAGATTACAATTAATCCCGAGTACCCTACAATATGAGAGAGATCTGATTTGTTGTACTATAGAGTTTTGTTATGATTTGGTTTTTGCTTCTGATTCTTCATCATCTTCAAATTCCATTCCTTTTACAAATTAATCGTTGATAATGGATTGATAAAACGGTGATCTTTAGGGAGAAAAAAATCGATCAAGATTTGAGTAATATTTCTTCTGATTTACTACGCTGCTGATACTAACAAGAGATCATCCTATTTTACAGAGAAGATGGGAAGGTTGCAACGTTTTTTATTTACTCTTTATCGTAATTTCCAAAAAATAAAAATAAGAAAAATATAAAAGTAAAGTAAAACTGTGAGTAGTTTTGTTGATTTTATCGACCAATAAGATAAGCCGGAATGTGCACCCCGGTTTTAGAGGGGTGCACAAAGTCGCACTCGGTTTACAGTTTCTAATTTTTTTTCGCATGTTGATTTTTTTAGTATTGTGCTTACTTTGAGTTTTGTGAAGATGCAGTAGTATATTTCTTTTTAGTGGGTACACAGCTTTTTATCTACAGGTGTATCAATGGTGTAATAGTGTAATCGTGTAAGTGTCAATTCTTGTTTTTGAAAAGAGAGGAATTTTTTGTTTTCTTGGGTACTTAGAAATGAGATTCTTACAATTTGTTCTAGTTATAGGGTTTTTGTATGAAATTATTATTATTTTTTATTTAGTCATTTTGTAGGAACAAGGGTTTGAAATATGTCGTGTTTCTTTGATTTTTGGTTCAAATTTTTTATTTTCACTTAGAATTATAGGGTATTTGGTTCGGTTTTTCTTCTTCTTCTTTTAATTAGTCTTTAGGTTGTTCTTCCTGAAATGTTTCTTTCGTTTGCAGGAGTCTCCAGTGTTTAATTATATCAACAGTCTTTCGCCTATTCAACCAGTTAAGTCTACGCACATTTCACAGACAATCACTGCGCTTAGTTTTGCGTCTATACAATCTGCCTGCACATCCTCGTATGTCATTTCCAGAAAGCAGCCAAAGCCCTTGCAAAGGTAATTAATTACTGCTACGTCGTTTGTTTGTAATACACATCCTCGTATGATCCCGACAATGTTTAATTAATCAATCAATTTAATGGATTTTGAATGCATTTATCTGAATCCATTAAGTATTTTGTAATACATGTTATGAAAGTGGTGACTATATGTGAAGAGATGTCTTTTCTTTACGTATCTTATATGATTTATTCCTTCTGTTTCAGGCGTTGCTTTTATGAAATATCAAAGCACGACGAGTCTTCTATTGTTCGAAATGAAGGAAATAGAAATTTCGAGGTTTTAGATGCTGTTGAGGTGTCGCAAGAATGCCCTGCTCAAGAGGATATTTTTGATACATCTTTTGAGAACTCGGAGTTTGTGATTGAGTTGGCTGGTACCTTAAAGTATGATTGTGGTTCCCCTATCAGTGACTTCACTTTCCATGACAGCAAGATGGATGCTAGGTCGAAAATGAATAGCTCTTCAGCATCACTTGCTCAAAGCGTTAATATTTCTGTGGAGTCGTTTGAAACTGAAGTTGATGATTTGGCTGGTTTATGTCAGCTGGATGAAATGGAGGAGGAAACAGGATGTTGTTGGGAAAATTTAATATGTGATGAGTCTAATCTGCTACTCTTTGATTCATTTACTGATATAGAGGCTCATAATGGGGAGGACCAGAATGTGGTGGATTACCGTGAGACTTGTTCTTTAACTTCTCTGTCATCTGAATTACTAACCGATGATGATTCACCTACTCCAAAACCTATTGATTTGGTTGATTGTGGACAACATGAAGGAAAAGAACATTTAATTCAACGAGCAGAAGTTCAAGAGCAGAAGGAAACTGATGGCTCTATTAGTGATTCTCAAGGTGACCAAAATGCAAGTGAGAAAATGGACGACAGACTGAGAAATAGTAGTTTGCTAGCTTGTGAGGTAAGCTATTAGATTTATTATAGGCTTGTTCTACACAAGTTAGTTTTATGCATAGTCATCGTTCTTACTCTTCTTTTGTGTTTAATCTTTGCTCGCTTTCTAGTTAACAACACAATAAGGGTTTTTTATGTGTAGGCCGACTCTCATCAGCAACACAACATGCGAAAGCGATGCCTACTTTTTGAGATGGCAGAATCTGATAAAGAGAACTTCGATAATCGTTCAGCTGTATCACAGACTAATGGAAAATCTAATACTAATGATATGAAGTCGGTTAAGCCCAAGTTTGGAAATATTTCCACACCGTGTATGCTACCTGGTATTGGTCTGCACTTGAATGCTCTTGGAGCTTCTGCAAAGGATTGCAAAATTGTCAAGTGTGAACCTCTGGCTTCTAGAAGTCAATCAGCCACCACGCTGGGTTCTATCTCTTCGTATCTGGATCATTCTCGCGAGGAGATACTTCTTCGTGAAGATTTGAATAAGAAAACTACCAAATCTGAGATGTGTGATGCCAAAAATGGGGTCCAGGATGCTCCTGCTGCGTTTGGAATTAGCGAAGAATTTAACCAGGGGAACCTGAAGAAGAAGAAAAGGTATGCTTCCTTATATGGAGTTGAATCCTTAAGCAATCATGTACTTACGTTTTTACTCATATTTGCAGCAATGGAGTGGAACAAGGTGGAGACAGTGACGGATGCAAGAATTGTAACTGTAAGAAGACGAAATGCTTAAAACTGTAAGTGTTTCACAAATTCCCATTTTATGGTGTAGGGTTTTACTGGTCCAAAAATATGCATACAAGGATTTTACTCGCAAGTTTCATCTGAGACATGCTTATGGTTAAAATATGGAATTGACCCGCGCAGTTACTGTGAATGTTTTGCTGCTGGAATCTACTGCATAGAGTCTTGCTCATGCTTAGAATGCTATAACAAACCTGTGCACGAAGATACAGTTTTGGCAACTCGAAAGCAGATCGTATCTCGTAATCCACTTGCATTTGCTCCAAAAGTGATCAGAAACTCCAAATCCGTTGCCGACATTTGGGTCTGAAATCAAATTCTTTAATTTTTGACTTCAAGCAACTTAAAGTTTAGTCTGCAACTTAGAATGTTTCTTCGTCCATGTAGGAAGAACCTAGCGAAATATCGGCTTTAGCTCGGCATAAAAGAGGATGCAACTGCAAGAAATCAGGTTGCATCAAGAGATACTGTGAATGCTATCAGGTAGTTTCCAACTTCAGCTCAATCTGTATATGCTCTCAATGTGTGTTGTGACCTCAATTGTTTCGTTCGTCTTTGAAGGGTGGGGTTGGTTGCACGATCGGCTGTAAATGTCAAGGGTGTCAAAATACATTTGGCAGAAAAGATGGTGAGTATTTGATGGTAGTTCTTAAGCTTCATAAACGTTTTATTGTGCTAATCAATTTTCATTTACAAATTGGAATCTAGCTGACATTTTCTTTAATCCCATAGATAACAATTTTTAGACTCAATTTTGCATATTTACTTAATGTTCTTATATAGTAAATTACTCTAATTCTATTTTTTCCAAGAAGCCGAAGCAGAAGAAAAAACTGAAACCTGTATAAGGGAAAAGGTTGATGAAAGTTTATCAAATAGTAACAAAGAACTGAAGGATGAAGAGCAAGCTTCAGTTCAACTTCCGTGCCTGCCTCCTCTTCCTTTCGCGATTCACAGGTTTAAATTCTACGGCATTTTCTGAAGTTAACACGAGTTTTTATAATTTTGTCCATCATTAAAAATTGCATGGGTTTTTAATATTCAACAGTCAACATTGTATCTTGAACTACTGTTTTTCTCCAGTGGGATACCTTGTGTACCTTCCATTGTTGCTCAGTCGCCTACTAGTCAACCACTCGAGTCAGATTTTGTACCAAACATAAAGTTGCATTTCCAAGACGAAAGGCCCGAGGTTCTGAAAGGCAATTGCTTACCCATCTCTGGAGTGAAGACCGCCTCTCCAAACAGTAAGAGGGTCAGAGTTCCTCAGAATGAGTTTGTGTTTCAAAAAAGCAGAAAATTGGTACTGAAATCTATATCTTCGTCACCATCTCTCGCTCCTCAGTATAGGAATAATGCCCGGTGATGCACTGATCTGTTTGTAACTATGTTGGTTGTGTGTTTGAGTCTGTATATTTTCACATGTAAAATAGTTCTGTAAAGTTCATTTAGTCTTACATCTTTATTTGGGTTAAAAAGTTCTACAAGGTGAATATCAGTAACATTATAGCAACCAATCTAACTCGATATCTAGAAAACAGAGAAGAAAAACATCCATTGACTATTGTGGTCTGGTTTTCCCCTTAACCTTAAGAGACATGAGGTAAAAGATAAACTTGTGGACATCCTAGTTTCGATCATCAAAGGACAGTACCATCCTACTAAAGGTACATCTGTACCAAGACGAGTCCATTTAACGGGTTTCGAACAACCATCCCGTTCAACATCATTATCTGGATGAAAAGTGGCATTATTACTTCCTGTTACAGCTATCTTTATATACCTATTCCATTTGAGTTCTGTAGATATAGCATTTGCAATCTAGTTCCATGATAAGTTCCCACACAAATGAAAGTTTTGCTCATTCTGCTCTGAGCAGGTTTTTTTGGTAAGCCATGTTCAGGAAACCTTGAAAAGAAATTGTTGAAATTTTCAGGGTTTTTTGGCAAGCCATTCCATGGTTTGAAGGAATTTGTTGTGTGCACTATCTTTTTGGACCCAGATTCTACTGAGAAGTTCTTTGAATTTCCACCATCCAAACTTTCTGTCTCCCTTGGGAATACATAAATTTTTTACTTGAGGCTCTGTTGACATCAGTTCGAGTAACTTAAATATACTCCCACCCCTGGTGTGTTTGATAAAAATTCTAAAAAGAAAAGCAAAGTTCCCATCTCTTCTGTGTCCATCATCTTTAAGTATTCGTCGATTTATTGATTTGCTCATCCATTGTCCAATTTCAGCTGAGATTAAGATCCAAAAATTAGTCCCATCTGAACTTTCTCTTATCTTGAATCCTGATTTTCTCATCCATGGTCCGAAACTCGGAAAGCAGGAAACCTTAGATGTCAGCACTATATTCACGGCTCCAATCCGAAACCAGTATTGTTCGCGAGCACTGTTGCTATGCAATTGGAAGAGGATGAATACGGTAATCTCAATGTGCAAAAAACTGAAGCTGAAAATGCGATGATGAATTTGGAAACTGATGATGAATTTGGTTGGCATGGTATAAGCAGGAGAGAAAATGCCGAAACTGATGATCAGATGCAAGTGGCAGTAAACCCTGATCAGATGCCCAAGCTACAGCATTGATGCAAGTGGCAGTAAACCCTGATCAGATGCCCGAGCTACAGCATTGATGCAAGTGGCAGTAAAGATGCAAGTGGGAGTAAACCCCAACAGATGAAACTCGTAATAAACAGAAAACATCCAAAACATCAGCAAATTAGCGCAGAGGATGTGCAGAGAAGTCGACATCCCTCTTCTGAGTTTTTTGACACAGTGGCGGAACCAGAAAATGAATGTTAGGGTGGCTTGAAAACAAATTGGCTTGACTTGGACTGGCTTAACCCTATTCACCACCCATATTTCTCCTAAATACCACCCATTCTTAAATTTTCTTTTAATTATGAACCTAATTTAATCCGGGTAACCGTAACCCAACTTATTCATCTTCTTCCTTTATATTAGCGAACCGCCCCGAGCCTCAAAACTATTGATATCACCACCACTGCCACAGCTTTCCTATTATCCTTAAATAATGGTGGTAAATTGGAAAACAAAATGGAAAAGATCTCATACAAGATTAAAGATGTATTTTTGAATTCTAATTTGATCCATGTTAGCTCTTGAAGACTTGATCCATTTAAATCAAAAATCGGATTGGATCCGTCGAACTCGTATAATTAATCAAGAGCATTAATCAACTATAAAATGGATGAGGTTATTTGTCAATTCTCATGACTAGTAGCATCTCTTACTTAATTTTCAATCATACATATGTATATATATATATATATATTAGAAATACTACGATGTTCATCATCTCCAAGTTGTGATTATTACTTGGAGAAAACCCTAAAGTCTGTAAACTTGAATTGAATCTCATAATATACCCATGTTTACAGATCAATAATTAACCTTTCTAAATACAAAAAATCAAATTAAGGTAAAAACTGGATCCAAAGCTAAGTCATCACATCAAAGGAATGTATGCATTTGGTTTATCTATAAATTATTGTGATCGTAATATTCCAATATTTTCACTTGTAAAAACAATATTCTGTTGAGATTAAATCATCTAACGATCGTATGTACGATCAATCAAAGTTGATGGTGCGGCAGCGGTGTGTCTAGGTTTACGGTTTAATAGTAGGATTATATATCAGAGAAAGAAAAGTAGTTTTTAAGTGGGTCTTAGATACTCACATTTGAGAAGGTCAAAAAGTGCAACTTATTTTTAGTATGGGTGGAATTTAGGAGAAACATAGGTGGTAAATAGGTGAAAATAAAATGTGATTTTTTTGGACTTAGGGTGGCTTAAGCCATCCCAATTCTCTACATAGATCCGCCCTTGCGTTGACAAGGAGCTCTGAGTGGACAGAGTAGAAATGTTTTAGCAGATTTATGTCTAATTTGAGAGTCTAAAAGTATGGCATCTGAGAAGCATATATAGAAAATATATAGGTCTAGAAAACTCAAGCTAAATTGGGGCCTATAGCTAGATGACAAAATATGGTCATTAAGAAATATTTCATAGAAACCCCTTATCCACTATTTATGTTAATACCTAATATACCCTTGTTAAATTAGTGTTAATTCGGATTATTAAATAATATTTAATCAAGCTAATCTTGAAATTAACTTTCATTAATGCATAATCAACTTGATTGTCAAAAATTTTAATTTTCTTTCGAAAGACTCGATCCAGAATCGGTTTATGTTAGTTAATTTGTAAACCGATTCCGGGTTGAGTATTTTCAAGTGATTTAAGTAAACCTGAATCGGAGTTTGAACAATACCCAAATAAATCGATTCCCAAAATCGGTGTTTATATATATCTATATAAACCGATTATTCCTTGCTTTCAGAAACAAAATATTCATTACATAGTTTAGGAAATTAGCGCAATACATATAGGATTCAATATGGGAATTCTAGAATTTGACACATCAAATGCTCGTCAATGAACCTCCGAGCACGTCGGTACAACGTCGTGTACTCTTTGTGGTGAATGAACTTTCTTTCCCCATTACGAATTCTCCATAGTCCGTTCAAACGTTCAGTGAAATTCAATGAACTCTTATATGTTAGTATTTGAACTAGTGTAGTTGACATAGGTATAAAAATGATCGCATTACTCACTTTTTCCCTAAGAGGAGCTCGTGGATGATAGTGGTACACCATATTTCTAACTATTACGTACTCTCGCATTTCCCCTTTAATGTATTGGAATCGAAATGTCAAGTCTCTCCATTTGTGGTTGTTGGGATTCGCGTGACGCCCGTAAAGAGCTCTTTAACTCTCTTTTAAAACATTGAATAGATTTCATTCAGACGTTCACGGAAAGTATTAGCAAATGATTTAACGAGACACAAATCTTCAAACGGTTCCCATTCCATTTTCTAGGCTAAGTGTGTATATGGGAGTGGCTGAAAGAGGTTGTCCTTATATAGATAAGGGACTCAATGGCTATTTTTTTCAAATTCAAATCAAACAATCGGATTTTAGGTATGTCCACATAAACCGATTGTGTCTTTATAAAATCATATAAATTGTGCCTCTCAACAATCAGGCTTTTTTAATGCACATGTAAACCGATTGTCAAAGTTACAGAACTTTTCTTCATGAAAATCGGATTACATATTCATGCATGTAAACCAATTCTAAAAGTTACATAACTTTTCTTCTTAGCAATCGGATTACATTTATGTACATACAAACCGATTCTTGGCTTCAAAAGTTACAGGAGTTTTCTTCACGACAATTGGATTTTATAAAGGTACATGGAAACCGATTCTGAAACTGAACCTCTAGGAAATTGTCAGAATCGGTTTACATATAGTTATATGTCAACCGATTCTGACAGAAAGAATGCCGGAATCCTCCATTTTTTCCACGCACTAAGTCATTCATACACTGGAAACCAGATTAAGTCAAACTAGGAGTATCACCAAACATAATTCGACAATAAGTTTAAGACAAGACATAAGTTTTGACTCCATAATTATCCATAATTAAAGACATAAACATGAATATAAGCATTCATTCATGAACATCCCCACCACGACCACGTCCACCACGTCCTCATTTACTAGGTTGGGCGCTGCTCGATGCACCTTCAGACATCTTTTTGGTAGGGGCTCTCTTTATCTTCTTCTTTGGCTCATCCTCCTCCTCCTCCTCATCATCATCATCCTCTTCCTTCTCCCCAAACTTTGCACCAGCTTCTACATCTTCGAGACCGTTCAATTCATCAATTAGCTTTTCATTGGCCTTCACATTTTTCCCTTCCCTGATTTGTAGCTTTGCCTGGGTTATCAAGTGTCCGACTCGCCTTCTCTGTTTCAATTTCAAATAACAAACATTCAATATATAATGCTAAAACCATTAACAAAATTATACTTGAGTAACAATACGCACCAAGTAATCGAGAGCCGTATCTTTGTCCTCTATTTTGGGCCTCTCATCTACTCGTATCACTCGAGTATGCAAAACTTTGAGGTACCACGGTATGTAACCCGGAATTACCTCGTCATCTCGCTTTCGAGATGGACCATCCAAAGGATATCTGTGAAACGCTATGTCGTCCCAATAATCACATGATGGTAAAGGCTTGTGAACAATGACAATATCATTATCATATGATTTGGTTTTTGTCTCATGGATGTTGAACATCTTGTGCGCCTTTGGGATTTTTTTGTATGTACCAAGCATTGTCTTGCGACTCTCGTCGGGTTGTACATTACATATCCTCTTGGGTGAAACAAAGGCCCACAATAGTCACTTTGCTCTCTGCATCCAACCTTCTTTCCTTTTCCTTTAGCCAAATCCTGCTTGTAAGGATCAAAGACAACATCCTTCGTCGTCAAGTTGTCTAACTGGCATCTCAAATTCGAAAATCCTTTTTTGTTTCTTCGGCTTACTTCTGTAGTTGTACTTGTCTCCATAATGCTCTCCGTCCCATTCCTTGTTCTCAAAAGCCCTTTTAGCAAATATTGGGAAGTGCAAATATATCCACGCCTGCAGAAAAGCCATATTCCCTCCGAGTTGGTTCCTTCTAGCCCTATAAGACTTTCTCAACTCCTTCAACGAGTGTGCAAGGATGGCAGTGCCCCAAGAGTATTCGTGCATCTTGTCAAATGGTTGCAACAGCTGGATAAAGTTGGCGTTCACACGGGCACCGGAAACGTCGGGGAAAATAATAGCTCCCAGGACATAGAGGACATATGCATTGGTCATGGCGATGATACGTTGCGGCGTCACTTCCTTGTTCCGAGCACGAAGCTTCTTTGTTCCCATGAAGTTGTCCTCGCCTTCGAGAGATGAAATATCCTCTCGCTTTGACTTGCCTACTAGCATCTCCTTCTTGGTCTTCTCCTCATCCCATTGGAACATTTCCTTGGTCCACGCATAAATCTTGTACCAATCAAGCTACGTACCCTTTGTGCTTCACGGCTTTACCTTCTATGCTTAGCCCGGTAATGAACTTCGCATCATTTGGATTTATCGTCATTTCTCCAAACGGAAGATATAAAGTATCCGTTTCCCGTAGTATCTCTCGGCAAAGGCGGAACAAAGAGGTCTATCGTAACCAAGGTGATCCAAATTGTCGACCGCAGGTACCAACCCCGTAGAATTGACTGGATCGACTACTTCCTGAACTTCTCCTTCGGTGGATTCTGCAGCTATAAGTGGCCATTGCCTCATCATACTCACCGACGTTCTTGGCTTCATAAGCATTTAACGACATCCTTGTGATCCTATAAAACAAAACAACCACGATGGAAAATCAAAACACTACATAGATAATAATGTTTACATCACATAGCATAAGGTTTAGGTACTTACTATGGTATTGTAAACGACGTGAGGCCCAACTGCCTTTGTAACCTCATAATACCTTTCCTCCATCACCGGGTTTCCCTAAAGGTGGATCATCGGGACCATGCGAGCAAACATCTTCGGTGGTCGGGCATGTGGTCACCTTTCTTCTTCTTTGGTCCATCTTTCTTCTTACCTTTTTGTTGAGCGTCTCCTCCTTGGTCTTGTTGTTGAACTTCTTGTTCTTGCACTTGTTCTTGAACGACTTCTCTTATCTCTTCATCATCTTGATCCTCACTTTCTTCTTCATCACTTTCATCCTCACCTTCTTCTTCATCACTTTCACTCTCATCACTTTCTTCATCACCACCTTCCTTGCCACCACCTTCCTCATCACTTTCTTCTTCAACACCTTTCTTACCACGACTTTCTTCTTTAACACTTTTCTTGCCACGACTATCTTCATCACTTTCTTCTTCATCACCTTCCTTGCCACTAGTTTCTTCTACATTCATCTCCTCCTCACCACCTTCTTGTTCAGTCGGTGTATCAGAATCAGATTCTTCATGTGTTGGTTGCTCTCACTTTGGAGGTGGTGGGTCATTGATGCTGATCCCTTTGGCTTTACTCCCCGTGCCCCTTCGGTGGGAAGCATTCAAATTTTGACCGCCTTTTCGACGAGGTTCCAAAGGCTTAGGAATAGCATGGTCATGTTTCTTCTAATATTTCTTTTCGGCTTGTGCCTGTAGAATACGGATTTAAGCGACAAAAAACAATGGAATATAATGCATTTTTAAAGTCAAGGTACATAATCGGTTTACTAGATATACATACAAAACCCGATTCCTAACATAAGAAAATTCACAATCGGATTTTGTTAAGTGCTAATGTAAACCGATTCTAAAAATCGGTTTACTCGATATACATATAAAGTCCGATTATAAACTACGCAATCGGTTTTTGTGAAGATATATGTAATCCGATTCCAACAAAATAAAGATTCAGGAATATTTGCTATAACAATCGGGCTATTTATACATTAACGTTCACCGATTCCATTTCACATGCAGCACAATCGGTTTATAAGTTTTAGAACATAATCCGTTTCTAACAAGCATCGGGTTACTTCGTCATTAACGTAACCCGATTCTCGGAACACTGAAATTTTTGATTTCAAAATTATCGATTTCTAACCTAATGCATGTTACTAAAACCTAGTTTAGAGGATTGGGTTGATAGAAAAGTACGATTCGACCCATTTCCATTTCTTCCTCTTGTGCGACACGAGAGGCTTTGATTGTTCTTGCACATCCTTCGTTCTATTTCGAATCGCTTCAACAAGTCCGGGATTGTCGGCACTAGAATGATTCCTGTTAGTAGCATACTTAGTTCTTGGTTTCGACATTTTATAGAAGAAAGAAACGATTAATCGTTTTTGAATCGTCGATCATCGACGATTTTTAGTTTTAAGAAAATAAGGGGTTTTTTAGTTTACCCCCTAAATAAATTAGTGACGTAGCTTTCCCCCTAAATTATTAATGTTAGTATAACTTTCCCCCTAAAATAAATTTTGTGCCAAAACTGTCCTTAACTGTGCATGTGCAATATATACTTGTGTGCGCAAATCGTATTCTTCATAGAGGCACAATCACAAACACATTCAAGTCGTATAGAAATTGCATTTCAACCTCGAAATGATACGTAGCCCCTAACCGTGAATTAACAAAGCAGACGTTATAGCCTCAAAATTATAAATGAATATCCATTGAAGTGTCTGTGTCCTACTTTTGAAATATGATGGATTTTCAATTCAACATTGGGGAAGGGAGAAATTCGTGCGAAACATTAATCAATAAGCATTAGTTTATCATCAGCTACACCTTGGTATGCTTCCAAGTAGTAGTGAGTGAATCACTTTCTCGAGTTTATAAGCATATATCGTCCCTTCTGTCAGGACAAAGACGTTTCCTGCTTTGGAGGGAATCCCAAAAAATTCCACCTCCTCCTATACCCCATGAAATAGAAAAAAAAAGTGATCCTAGCCATTTGTCTTGAACTTCAGCCACAAAGTTCATTAAATCTTTGTTACAGCAGCAGATAAATAAAATCATATTTCATATTAATTCATACGACGGTGTGCGAATGTGGGGCGAGTTGCTGGCAGGTATATAGGTTTTAAGACACATGTATTACGCACGGGCGCACTTAAGGATTTTTTTGGTAGAAATTTTTTTTAGGGGGCGAAGTTGCTAACATTAACAATTTAGGGGGAAAACTACATCACTAATTTATTTAAGGGGGTAAACTCAAACAGTGACGGAGCCAAATTTTTTTCCGGGGTAAATTCATATGGTAAAAGTCTGTATATATTAGCTCCGCACGATTTTTTTTGGACATTTTATTGACTTTTTAGTATTAACTAAGTGAAAATCAAATTATAAAAAATTTGGATTTAAATTAGATATTGTAATTTAGATTTTTGTTTTTATGTCATACATCTGATGCATTTGTATTAATTTTACATGAATTTTATAATTTTGACCCCATTAAAAATAAAATTTCAATTTTATCAAGCATATTTGCCCCCACACCACAAGACATGTAAATTACAAAATTTATACGCCTGCGGACCCCATTTGTCCCTACATCCCTCCTTCCCTGAGCTCAAAAACTCCAAAAAATAAAAAAAGAGATTTTTTTTTTTTTGATAGAAAAAAACCGCCTACACACATGACCAATCGAGTCAAAGCCAGCCATGGTTTGGTTACAACAAATTCAGTCCGCCCGAAAAGAGCATGGTGCGCGGCTACGAAAGCCAAAATTAGGGCTTTCAAGTCATCACGCAGCGTCCATCTTCTCCAGTGCGAATGGAGGGTCCACAGATTGGATTAACCAAGGCCGGTCACACCAGCATGACCACCGTGGGCCCCATCTACCTCACTCTTGCGGTCGGCCCGAGGCATACCATGCCGGCCTAATCCAGCAGCATACGACCAAACTCACGCGGTTTACATCTCCCAAATCCTAGAGAACGATCTCGACCGCTCCAGCTTCACCGGATGATTTGAGTGGCTTAGATCACGTTTTCATGGGATAATCAGGTATAGGTGTGAGACACTAGCCTACACCTACTACGGTTGGTATGATACGACCAAGGCAGAGCCAAGATAGGTAGTCGTCTTGGAGCATGCCTTAAACTTAGGGATGTCATGCGGTTTCCAACTCCTTTGCGGCAAGTTTACCATGAAGCGATCTCAACCACTCCTCTTTGGCGGTCAAATTGGTAGCTAGATTGCATCTTCATGAGAGCGGTGAGACATGGGCGTGTACACCATCATGCCGTCAACACGCATGGTGGTTCTCTACAAATCCTTCATGTGGTTTAGAAGCCAGTGAAAAGTGATGTACTTACCTCTTTAAAACCTAATTTCATCAACGGTCGGAATGAGTGTCTCAGAGCATCATCTCATGTCCGACTTCTGACTTAGTTGTAGCCACAGTCGGGAGTTATTTAGTTAGTAGAGTCATTACCCATCACTTTACCACCATAATCTTTTGATGCACATAAAATACCTGCGATACTCCACAAGTATCGACTTCACGAATAACGTGATTATTCAATTCGACAATACATGCTATCTTCCGTGGATCCACGATCCACATTCCATACATCAATCATGTCACCAAGGCGGGGATACATCTTTGGGGGTAGTGCAGCGGTTTGTGCGAGCGTGCAACGCGCCGTCACAAACGTGTTAGGAAGTCGGGGACGGTTAGAGATGAAGCGGGGAAAGTGGGCAAAGGCGGTCGTGTGTGCAGGCACACAACTCCACTACTCCATCATTCCCTTACTCCACTTCCACGAGAAGCGTGAATGAGGCTCAATGACTTGTATAAATGGATTTTCCGCCCTATTTTCCAACAACAAAGGAATAAGGAGAACAAACACAAGTTCGGGCGGCGAAACCAAGTGTTAGCCAAGTAGTATTCCAAACACCGAGAGCCACTTGCATCGACGTAAGCTTGCTCATCTTTAGTACAAGTCATAAGCAAGCCAACACCTTCACAATCTCAACACCTTCTTCGCTTCCCTCCCTAAGATCAACCCCATCTCCTTCATTTTGTGGCCAGAAACAAAGTCAGACGGCCATTTCTTAGTTTAGTAGGACTTGCCTGAATTGATCTCGAATCTACAAGCACTCACCGCGCGAGTGCATTTGTTTAAGGTTTAGACTCATTCCTCATCCACACCCCAAATTACCAAGTCTGCGGGAGTAGTTTTCACCCCATCAACAATTGGCGACCACGGTGGGAGGTTGATCTGCTCGGTTGCACAAAGTTGAATTCTCAATTCTTCGGTTTTCGGCTCACGATGCATCCTCATCGGGAAACCACAGAGGCGGTTGAATACCATGGGAAGTGTAAGATAGAATCTTGGAGGATGTCTTGGCAAATCGTAGCCGGTATCACCGGGAGGCGAGAGCGAGACATTTCGCCTTTTGAATGATATAGCGGCACAATTACAAGAAGGGTCGGCAGAGGCATCTGCTCGGCTCAAGAAATGTTGAATCATTAGCAGAGTCACACCTTTGGGCAAGAGCGCGTGTCGCGGGAGACTCGGGAAAGATGAGCAGACATGGTCAGTCGACAATGAAGATCCGAGGCAACGCTCCACGGGAGAATAGACTTGTCAGGAGTACTACAATGTCGCCGGATAAAGAAGAGGCACGCAGCCTATGGAGCCTCTTTAGAAGATTTGTATTTCAAAACTCTTATTGAAGCACGGAAGGCTTTGTCCAATCCCGTCGGCCTCCCAGCAAGCGAAGGAACGCTTGAGGAAGGAGAAATCAATCGGAAATGCTGAATACGGAGGATGAGGCGTTCAATCCAGGTCACTCGGCGGTGACATTCACGACACCCTTCTACATCCCTTTGCTTAGGCAAGCGATCCATGAGATACGATAGCGCTCGCAAGTCATCAATTTCATCTCTTGTTCCACGTCAAGCCGCGGAGAGGCGTTGCAACGCCCAGCACGGGAAAAGCCGGACTCAAGTACTTACATTTCCCATTCCCAATGAAGAGAAGTAGACTACGGAGACATGGGTACGAAATGAAGAGTGGGAGCTACCCCGGTATGGCGTCAGCCTACTGATCAAGTAATGGACCAATCTTGTCATTACCACGGTTCCTTCATCACCCCACCGTAGATACGACGCTTTGAAGCGCATTGTTCGAGCTGGATTGAGAAAGATAGCTCGCGGAGGATTTTCTTAGAGAGGTACTAGGTTTGATATAGTGAGGCTTCAAAAGCAAGCGGTAGAGGTAACTACGATCCTTGAGGAAAGTCCTTGGTAACCTTTCGTCATACGGGCAAGAGAGACTTTCATCCTTTGAAGTACAATGCTTGACTTCAATTCCTTAGGCAACTTTTTCAACCTCTTCTTCTGGCGAGTAACACGATTGCTCTGAGAAGGGGCTCAGATCCCTATAATTTACGGAGCTACCGTGGTCGATACACCTTATCGCCGTCACTTCTACCACCGGTGCCGGGCGTAGCGAGGAGATGTTCAGTAAGTGTAACAGCATCTCCGTCACGGAGGTCGAGCAGCCGCAAATCGGCAACTCCTCAAGCGTAACGCCTCCGGTAGTCACCGAGCAACAACTTTCCTCCTGCATCGGGACGAGGAGCGGAGGGGCAGAGGAGGACCACCATCCCATTACCATTTCAGAATTGATGGAGAAGCGAGGAAGTTCTTGCTAAGACTCAAACGGATATGGCCGCAACTTCGGAAAGAATTATTTGACCCTAGCGGACCTCGTGGACGATCAAATGGCGACATCGGATATTAGCAGTCTGTCATGGAGATTCCCTCTGGCTTTGGGGCCCGATCCTCCTGCGATCCTCCCCCAGGTCAAGCAGATTTACTACAAACCCCAGAGACCGGTGGATCGGAAGCGGCATCTCTAGTGGAAAGCTTGTGAACTCTTGCGCCTCTCGAATCGCGTGCGGAGATGTTTCTTTGTAGTTAATAAAATAGCTCGGGCGTACACTGACTCCCTTCCGTCCATAAGTCTTAACTGCATCGAAAACACCTTAAAATAATGTACATTTACGAGAAAGGCGACATGATGGCGAAAAAGATCACGACCGGCCCTACATGTTACCGCACATCAAGGGGTCGAGTTCGGGGGAGGGCCCTAAATCGACACGGGAGCATCTTCCAATGTGATTTCTCTCAAGACTCTCGGGACGGCCAAGGTTAGCCCATGCAAGATTGTGCGTCATCCCACCACAATGACGGACTTCAAGAGAAACCAGACAGCACATACGGTGAAGCTTCAATCCATACTCTCACCAAAGGACGCACTTGCGAAGCAAGGCGTGATTAGAAGGAAGACAATATCTGGGGTACCGCTGTTAGCAATTAGCGGGAGGCTGACACCCGGTCTCTCCGCCCAGTGGAATGCTCAAAAAACGATTCTCCTCTCTGAACATCGACATGTTAGTAGATGCAACCAACGGACACGGCATGTTCTCCTCCATGGATGGATGTAGCTGGCTACAACCGAGATAAGGATGTACGGCGTGACGCAGAGGCATATATCTCACCAACAAGCGATACAACCTTGAGCCTTCTGTAAGCGGTTCCTGAAGCGGCAAAGGGAAAACCTCAGAGATACAATATCCTGCGTGTCCGCCAACTCCAACTCCAGTGCCACATGTCGACTCATGATGCAACAACGTTGAGATATTCCATACCGGGCTCGACAAAAACCACTACGAACAAACCATATGGCCACGCTTGGGACTGAGGCTCGGCATGAAGTTCCTTCACCGTCGATCAAGGACTTCTTCAACAAGAAAGATGGTCTGTCCAGAATCATGGAATTTGCAAGGGTAAATCGGCGGAGAGGAAGCCCCTTCAACTCTCCCTCATGAATTGCTTCAATAGTCTATTCAAGAGACTTCTCAATGCTCTCTCAGGACCTGTTAAAAGCGGAATCCTGCTTCAACACTCTCTCAGGATCTACCTCAGCGTTCGCACCTGAAGCCACTTTAACATCCTCTCAAGTCGTTTCAATGCTCAAGCTACATCAATAATGCGCTCTGGTCAAGTTATCTTTGATGTACTCATTTGCTCAACGTCGTCTCATTCATCCTTCATGAGGATCAAGTGGAGCATGAAAACCCTGAAGTCGATAGGAGGAGAGGTTATCTGTGGAACGGATATTTTCATATAGTTGAAAGGGCGCGGTGAACAACTCATCCACAATATTCGACATATCCTTGTTTATCGACACCTCGACTTGGCATGACATTATCTCCGGAAGACATCTCAACAAGAGCTCTTTTCTTCACTCTACAATGAAAGACGGGGAGTCAGTACTTGTAAAAAAAAAAAAACACACGATACGTGTGTGAAAGCGCATTCACGTTGGAATGCACAAAGTTGGGATTAGGTTGAACACCGGCTCAAGTCTCAAGTTCTCCGGTACAAATTTCAAGTCAAATTGTGCTCAAGCTTCAAGTCGGTATTGCTCGGGCTTCCCGAGTCTGGTACTGATCAAGTCACAAGTTCGGTATTGCTCAAGTTTCAAGACCGGTGTTGGTCAAGGGCACGAGGCTGGTACAGAGGTGACATTCAGTCAGGCATACGATATAGGACCCACGTTCAATCAAGCATATATAAGCGGGACCACATTTATTTGCACAACACGGTTCTCTTATGTCATGGGAATCATGTTCCACGAAATTCAGCCCACGTTCGATCAAGCGGCGCGATGGCCCCACGAGCAAGCGGGCGCAGCAGTCCGTCGATTGGCACAGCCCCACGATCGGCCCGGAAGGCCAAGCCACGGAGACGGGCCTGGCCAAGACGGACATGGCAAGGTCGATCCCGGGCGAACAAGGCAGAGCATCATACTGAGGGGCAGCTCTCTCTATAATGCCTTTTGAATGCAGTATACTCCAGGGCAAGGATGACCGTCTCTCCTGGTAACATCTAACTTTGTCTCATAAGTTTTATCTTTAAGCTGTCACCATCTCATGCCTACCACACAATAGTGTAACCATTATGTGCTAGGCGGGGGACTTAATGTTGATGGTGGATTTTCGTTTAAGGTTAAATTTGTAAAAAACCCCGAGGAAAATCATGCGGTGACATCTTGTAAAAGATAAAGCCGTTTATGAGTATGGATACTCCTCACTTAATTCACCCAGAACGGGCATGTGACAATCCCTTCTGTGAATTTCCTTATCGGTCTTGTATTTCTGTACTCATTATCGGTGTGGCATGGCGGCGAGTGTTACTCTTGCGATTAACCACGAACCTCAAACACTTATAATGAATCATTATCGAGTATGGCATGACGGGCGAGTGTTACTCTTCACGGGAGTACCCACGAACCTCCCAAACACTATAATGAAAAATATACGGAAATGCAAATGCAGGCTGATTCTCGGTGTATTTATACTGGCTGAGGCCCTCTCGGTGTGTTATACTAGCCCGATTGAAGCCCCTCTCGGTGTGTTATACTAGCCGATTGAGCCGGACTTGGCGTATCGATCTCTCGGATATGATCTGATCATGAGTCATCCCAACTCCACAAGCATGATTGGATGACCCACGGATCAATTCCCATCACCTAAGCATGGTATGGAATACCCGGCCTTAACACGAGAATGTGATCGATCGCGGTCATCCAACTCCACAAGCATGATTGGATAACCACGGATCAATTCCATCACCCCCAAGCGGGTATGGAATACACACACGGCCGACCACATGTGGTCGACCATTGGCCTTCGCTTGCCAAGAAACCATCCATACCAAGCATTATGGACGGAAAACCTAAATTAGGGTTTTGCGGCATATTACATGTGCCTTGGCTTGGTCTCAACCATCCATCTTCGCGAGCATAGATGGAGGTGTAGATGTAGACTCAAGGAGCCGGAGCATGTCGACACAATCACCATGTGACAGCCTACACACATGACCGATCGGTCAAAGCCAGCCATGGTTAGTTACAACAAATTAAAATCCGCCCAAAAGAGCATGAGTCGCCTTTGACTTTGAAAGCCCAAAATTAGGGTTTCAAGTCATCACGCGTCCATCTTCTCAGTACGAATGGAGGGCCTGGTGGGATTAACCAAGGCCGGTCATACCGGCATGACCACCGTGGGCCCATCTACCTCCTCTTGCGGTCGGCCAAGGCATACCATGCCGGCTAATCCAACGCCCGACCAAACTCACGCGGTTACATCTCCCAAATCTAAGCAGTCTCGACAGCTCGACTTCACCGGATGATTTGAGTGGCTTAGATCACGTTTTCATGGGAATGTCGAGGTATAGGTGTGAACACTAGCCTACCACCACCTGCCCAGTATGATTGACCAAGACCCGACCAAGATAGGTCGTCTTGGAGCATGCAGCAAACTTGGGATGTCATGCGGTTTCCAACTCCTTTGCGGCAAAGGGATTTGCCGCCTTAGCCGTCTCAACCACTCCTCTTTGACGGTCAAATTGAGTGGCCTGGGTGCATCTTCATGAGATGGTGAGACATGGACGTGTACCCGTCATGCCGTCCCAACACGCATGTATGGTCGGTTCTCTACAAATCCTTCCCATGCTTGGTTACCCGACCGGCTTCGAAGAGTGATGCTTGCGCACCTCTTTAAAAACCCTAATTTCATCAGCGATTACAGAGATGAGTGTCTCAAACATCATCTCATCAAGTCAGGCTTCACTGACTTGGTTATACAACCTGGTGGGAGTTATTTGGTTAGTGAGAGTCATTACCCATCACTTTACCACACGTGTCTGAGTACACATAAAATACACACCGCGATACTCACAAGTATCGACTTTACGAATACTTAGCGGTTATTCAATTGACGATACATGCTATCTTAGTGGATCCACGATCCACATTCCATACATCAATCATGTCACAAGCGGGGATACATCTTTGGGGTATTGGTGGCGGTTTACGGCGTGCGGCGTGCAACGCGCCATCACAAACGTGTTAGGAAGTCGAGGACGGTTAGAGATGGAGCGGGAAAGTGGCGGGCGGTGAAGTGTTATTACCGACACACAACTCCACTACTCCGTCATTCCACTACCTCCACTTCCCACGAAAACGTGAATGAGGC
>JAJJWW010005974.1:0-18876 GCA_023531295.1 Papaver armeniacum
ACTGCTTGTTCCTACAAGGGTTTGCAGACCAAAAAATGCGCAGGCTGTAAGTGCATCAATGAAATTTTGGAATGGAAAATAGATAAATAAAGAGCTCATCAACTGTTAAGCAACGCCAACTGACCAAGTGTTGCATTGTCGATACTTGGGAGAAAAACAGGGCACAAGTGCTTGCAAAACTGAATTTATGTTATTCTGCTACTGTAAAATGGGATGCTGATGACGAATAAAGTGTAGCCAATTATGATCAAATGCAACATTAACGCAAAGCTTGGTGTTACCTCCTTTACGAGATTCGAGGAGTAACTGCCAAGACAACATAAAAAATCACCTACCACACTCCTTATGCATGAATTGGCAACACATTCTGTGGCAATTAACATCAAATAACAGGGGCTAGGAAGTTTTACAAAAAACGTATACCAGTATGCCACACATCTTATAATTACAGGAAATGCAAATCACAATTATAAAATGGTAAAAAATGTGGAGAATAATCTCAGAACTGTGTCACTTTATTTGTGACTAGTAATTCGTCTTGGATTTGGTGAGGTCTACGAACTTAATAGAGCACCATAACAGGGGCACATGACAGTAAAATGAACTAAGCTTCCCTACAAGACACTAAAATAGACTAAGGTAAACCCAACAGAAGTAGCTAAGTCTAACTTTGTAACTACAAAATGGTGATATTAGCAATTTTAAGTGAAGTTGGCAGTAAGATCAATGTAGACAGAAGCTGCAGAAGCAAAACTAACCATGTAAGATTTGATTATTTGTCACATTCGGCTCTAGGAGTTCAGGAATTATTTTCAACACTTGAATAACCAATATATGATGCATAGTTTTCAGGAGATTATAAGGAAAACCATCCCAAAACAACATTCCCTAAATTCATAAAAACATCTCATTTAACAATGAAGGAGATTGCAATTATTCAAAATTAACCCAGAATCACCTAATGAAAATCTCCAAATTCAAACTCCCTAAACTTCTATGAGTAACACTTTCTAATTTGAGTGACTTTGTTATCCTGTATCTGAGTGACCTAAACTTCTATGATTATCTGAGCTTCATCAAAGACTTACTTCAGAAACCAAGCAGACAAACTTACCTAACCCTGCCAAGTGAAGTAAATTCCATAGTTAATTTCTCCTTCTCGAACAACATACTCTTCTGAATCTAATAAATAAAGCAATTTCAGTAGTACGGACACAAATTTAATCCCCGGCAGACAATAAACCAATTTTCGATAGATAAGCAAAAACAAACTAAGTAAGTCAGTGCGTGTATGTGTGTGTGACAGAGAGAGATATACAGAAGGAAACCACTTCAGCCTAATTTACGCACCAAGTATCAGTTAATGTTATGAAATAAAAACAGAATACAAGCAAGTTGGAACCCTAATGTCACTTGAGTACAACTATCTCATAGAAATTTGCAACTGGAAGTTCAGGGATGACATTAGTACCTTCAAGACAATCTTAAGCTAGTGAAGCTGCTCTAGCACTTGCTGTAACACTGTCAGTTCTAGAAACAACTAATGCGAAAAGTGTTTTGTCCTTGCTCAAACCGACAGCAAGTGACTCAATATGATAACCCCTTCTAGCAAATACTCCTGTAATTCGGTTTCTCATTCCACTTCCATCACCAACAAATACAGAAACCGTATGGCATCCTGCATTTTTAACGAAATCTCAGACTTAGCTAAAACATAATAGAAATTAGTGCTGGTATGAATATACTTTAGTACGAAACAAAGTGTCAAATAGTATTTAGACTATTTGCATTTCTAAAGCTTTCAGTAATTAGACTTTATGCCCTTCTTCTAAGAAGTGGCTAATGTAGTTTGATAACATAATCACTGTATCCTTCATTCTCCAATGGAAACTCCAAGCACATCACTCTCAAATCCACCCATGATTGTTCCCCCTTTTTTTCCAATTTTTTTGATAATTTAATATCCTGTAAACCCAAATAGGAGCATCAAACCTAAAACTAGGTAAAAAAAATGACAACCCAGAAATATTCAAGCATAAAGGAGCAATCTTTATCAATAATAACTACAATGCACTCACTAAAACGAGATTTTACCTAGACCTGCCCCAAGAAGGTGAAGATTCAGTGGTCGAAACCCTCATGGCTCTTATCTTCAATAGCAGAAAGAATCAATTTTTGCTGAAGTTCAAAACCCTTGGATTTTGATAACTCATTCTTATGAACTCTTAAGTTTTTCTAAAAACCCTTTATTGGAAATTGAAGATTGGGTGGGTGAAGAGCAAAACGAAGTTCTAAAATAAATCAAAATTGACTAATTATTGCCGTCATCTTTCCCCAATTTCATATAACATTATCAATTCAGATTTTAGGTCAAATTGATCGACCTGAGTAGAATCAAACCTGGCTATGACTGATCGAATTTAAATACAGTTTTGACCTGAGTAGAATCAAACCTGGCTAAATTCGAGCTGAAATTATTGCACTCTCATGAGTGTCAATGACGGAACGAAGGAAAGATTGAGATGAAGAAGAAGAAGAAGAAGGCTATTGTGAGCCGATAAAGGAAAAGAGTAAAGAGAAAACCGAATTGGTTTTTTCTAAGACTAGCTCTAATGGGATCCAACATCCAACACTATACACTGTGGAAGTGTCGTTAATGTTGCTACAGTTCCTTGGATCCGCAGAGTGGGCGTTCGTTTGGATCCAAGTTGGAAGTATCATGGACCTTGATTTGAAACTGCGTAGATGAAAAGCATTACACGCAGATTCTAAATGCGTATCGGGGAATAATTTACGAGGATATTCTTTCCACACGCATGATTTTGAAACAAGCTTTGACCGGTCAGCGTGGTTAACACGCGGTCAATGCCAGATTTGAAACAACGCATGGACCGGTCAACACCGGTCAATACGCATTTGAAACAGCGCATGGACCAGGTCAACACGATCAATCTGTGATTTGAAACCGCATTTTTGAGTATTCCTAGAAAATGTGGTTACATGCGTTAAGTGCAGTTTAAAACGCTGTATCAACATGGAATCTCGGATTCCCATTGCACCCATGCGTTGTCTTTTGGTGACGTGGATCCAAGAAATAGCTTGAATCTTGGACCACGGTTAGACCCAGCCTAAGTGTTGGTGTTGATTTTTTGCCAAGTCAAGGGTTCTTTGACTGGGTCCTGATTATTTTGGACACAAAATATAAAGTTTTTAGTAGGAAATACCAATTAGTCATAATAATAATAGGGTGTTCCCTTATATACCCCCTAAAAACGCTAGTGGTACCCCTTTGGCAGTTGAAAAAGTCGTTAAAATCAGTTAGGGAAAATTTATAAAAATTCCATATTTTTTTGATAAATCTACCCCCTTCCCTGTACCTTGATTCGGAAGTTGAAAACCCTAAATCCATGTTTCCCTTGCCTATACTTCCCATGATATCAACTCTCTCCCCTTTTCATCGTTAATCACCTTCGTGTCTCCCATGTACTCATAGGATAGTAAAGTAATCCATATGTATACACCTTCATGTACATCACTATTGTTATAAACTTGAATTCAATCCGAATTCACATAATTTTTTATTCTTTTCAACTTAGGTTTAGACTGATTGACCAAAATGGATTTTGATGAGATTATTAATGGAGATGGACAAGAAAGT
Source organism: Papaver armeniacum (assembly GCA_023531295.1). Lineage (NCBI taxonomy): Eukaryota > Viridiplantae > Streptophyta > Magnoliopsida > Ranunculales > Papaveraceae > Papaver > Papaver armeniacum. The sequence goes on from JAJJWW010005974.1 coordinate 3,659, forward strand.
GATTTTTGTTGGAGTATTAAGAAAAAGTTGATTATGTAGAGAGTAAATAAAAGTATACAGTGCCCAATGGGTAACGAATGCAAAACGGTGTTGATGGTGGTAATTCATTATATGTCTTTTATGAGGAGGAGGGACGATTTCTGGATTTGATTTTTCATCATGCGATGTTGTTGTTGATGCGATGATGGGGGTGGTGACCAGTGATGGTAATGATGAACATCAAGTCTGTGTGTTTGTTTATACGAATAATTAATTATCGGGATGAAGAAAGGGTGGAGCATTTGCAAGGTAGGATTTAATCAGAAGAAAACTTCGCATTTTTTTCCATTGGGTTTATGTTTGTATGTTCGGGAATCGGGGGTATACATATTTAATGGATTTGATGGGGTGGATAGATAAGTTTTAGGGGTACTAAGATAAAGGGGTATCGTTAGTGTTTGTAGGGGTATATAAAGGAGCACCCTAATAATATGTTAAAGTTAGTTTAGTCTAGTTGACATAGTCAACTATCTGTTTGGTCCTTTTTAAAAATATATATTATTGTTTGGTCCTATAAATTATTGTTTGGTCCTAGGGTAGACAATACCCACAGGGATGACGTCATGGATGATGTAATTGTCAAATGCTAGTGGCAGAAATATCCTTTTAGTTGGGACTATATATATACTCATTATTAAGAGAGAAGAATTACAACTCAAAAAATTAGAGAGAAGCTCTGCAAATCGGTTTTCTATGTTCTCAACTTCAAGCAATGAATCGCTTCCATTCCTTATACCTAATGCATTAGTCTTTACTTTTGATTCACTCGGATATTGTGGAATTTCCCCATGACTCTTTTGTTGTCTTAGTCTTTTGATCTTGCTTTATCGATTTATTTTTTTTTTGTTCTTGATTTATTTTTTTGCTCAGTTCTTGGATATTGTGGTATACTTCATTAGGCCCAGCTCTTGTCCTACTTCTTACATGTATTAGTGCTTTACGATTACGGGATCTTGTGAAACTATCCCCCTAATCGCTTTTGTTTTCAACTTTGAACTTCGTTTGCTAATGGCTTCTTGTATCATGTGGTAATTTTTTCAACAAAACCTTCTATCTAATCATTTGTGGTACATCCTGTGGTGGAGTTCGAATGGCTACTTTTGAATTGAAAGCAATAGTGTAGAAACGAGTGGTACCAAATCATCATTCTCATTGTGATGATCGAATTCTGATAGGCTAGAAGTATCTGCTTAGGTGAGAATTGTTTCGCATTAGTGTTTTACTTACGATTCTTGGATTTTGTGGAATTTCTCCATGAATCTTTTGTTTTCTTAGTCTTTTGATCTTTCTTTATCGATTTATTTTATTTTGTTGCTGATTTATTTTTGCTTAGTTCTTGGATATTGTGGTATACTCCATTGAACTAGTTGTTGTCCTACTTCTTCTATGTATTAGTGCTTTCTGATTCTGGGATACTTTGGAACTATCCCCTGAATCGTTTTGTTTTTCAAACTTTGAACTTCGTTTGCTAATGGCTTCTTGTATCATGTGGTAATTTTTTCAGCAGCAAGACCTTCTATCTAATCATTTGTGGTATCTGTGGTGGAGGTTGAAATGGCTACTTTTGAATTGAAAGCAATAGTGTGGAAAAAGTGGTGCAAATCATCATTCTCATTGTGATGATCAATTACAAGAGGGCTAGTATCTCATAACCCATCGAGAATTGTTCAAAATAAACCCATAGTTCAAAATCATTGAAAACCCTTTCAGTCAAAACGTCACGGAAATTTTCAAAAATTCAGTTCCCTCCTATAATTCTGCCATTTAACATCCGCAATCTACTCAACAATTTCTACTCTTGGAGAATCAGCTACCTAATTGCCCCGGAATATCAGCACATGCTGAAGCCAAAAAATTCCAGGCTGTGCATGCACAATTATACTTCAATAGAAGGCAATAATATTTCAATATTGAATGCGATATACCAATATCATCAAAAAGGCATCAAAAAAATCTTTTCGTATATTATCCTACCAAACTTCAGAGATACAAGGCTTTATACGCGGAATCATATATTGGCTTGGAGTCCCCATTGGTGCAACATAAATATTATCCCTCGGGTAAAAACCTAACATTGTCAAACTCAATTATCGAACACCAATACCACCCACCAAAACAACCAAGCTCTTAGGTATGGCCTCAAGCTCAAACCCTAGAGATAATCGCATCAATCAACTATCAAGAAAACTTAGGAATGCCTCACTTGAGATACCAACTGAAAGAAGAAGAGCTCTAGGAGTAACACAAGTTAATGTTGCTGCTGAAAAATGGTCTTTGCTCTTCTTGGAAAATTGTGCACAAAGATAAGGTGCCTATGAGAACTATCGGAGAAGAAATCAACTCATTATGGAAACAAGTACACAAACAAGGAGATCGAGTTATGGGACACAACCTTATGCTTGTTAGGTTGAACAATGAAGAAGAACAAAATGAAATCATAAACAATGGCCCATGGCTTATTGGAGAAGTCCTTTTTGCTCTCAAGAAGTTCATACCTGGAACTCAAGCTAGAGATTATGACTTCACACACCAGGAGTTCAATATGCAGTTCAAATACCTCAAGCTTGAACATCTAAATAGAGTCATCATTGATGAAGCTATCAATTTCATTGGAAAGAATATTTTTACAAAACCGGAAAACTGCAGACCAAGATATGGGAATACTATAAAAGCTAGGATTGAAATGGATCTCAAAAAACCATTGCACCTTGGAGGATGGTGGAAAACATGTCAATGGAGAAGACGAAGTTTGGATCAGATATCACTGGGATATGCAGCCAAAGAAAATATGTAACAAATGTTTTGTGATCGACCATCAAGATGATACTTGTCTGAATACATCTTGGTTACTTTACCTGGATAGTTTAAATTCTGCTGAATATGAAGAAATCCTAAAAAATGGACATCTTTGATGGTGAAAAACAAGTTGGTGAAGAAAGCAATGGAAAACTATGATTGACGAGATGGGAGAAGCAATGGTTGAAAAGGATAATACAGATGAATCAAGGCAAAACAAAATAATGAGAAACTCTGCGCTCAATGATGAACCTTCCATGAATCCACACAACATCCATATTCATCCTCCAATTACCTCAGTCAATAACCCCCCTCCTATGGATACTAACATCACTAATGAGATGGTGAATAAGGGATCGGAAGTTGTGCCATCTGAACCCACAAATGATTATGAAGGTGTTGCTCAGGTAAAAACTTATCATATCTCTTTAAATTACCAAAAAATCCTAGGTTGCATTATTTATCGTTTAGCGTTTTGCCATTTATTCACTTCAATAACAAGTTTAACATATAGATAGAGTTCTTTCTAGTTGTCTCTGCTTGCTTTGAGTTTGAGAACCCAAATATGAAAATCATTGCCTGGAATTGCAATGGGTTTGCTAAAAAAGATGCCAGAAACTATATGGATGATCTTAATAAAATGTTAAACCCTGATATAGTCTTCCTTCAAGAAACAAAAATTGATTCCAACAAAATTCTTAGGCTTGTTCGTCCTTTGAAGTTTCCTAATTCTTTTTATGTTCCTTCAGTAGGAAGAAGCAGGGGAATTTGTCTTCTTTGGAAAGATGGTTTTAACCTTGACATCATTTACAATAACAGAAACATGATACACTATCTGGTTCAAAGTGACCCTGCTAAACCTAGATGGCTTTTTATCTTGTGTGTATGGTTCTCCTTACCCACAAGAGCGTCGGCAACAATGGAACCTAATTAGAGATGTTTGCAATACTTATGATATCAATGCACCTTGGGCCTTAATAGGTGACCTGAACATTACACTTCATGAGGAAGAAAGATTTAGAAATAATGGGTCTAGCTCATTCTCACCTATAGTTAGTGATATTATTCATAATGCTGGCCTTAGTGATTTAGGGTATCATGGTAATCCTTTCACATGGACTAGCAATAAGCACGGCACAGATAAAATCCGATCTAGATTAGATAGGGTTTTAAAGAATTCAGATTGGTTGCTTTCTTTCCCTGAATCTTGTCTTAAACATATACCTTTTCTAGCTTCTGACCATTGTCCTGTGATGTTAGACTTGTCTCCGAATGATGTTTGTAGTGCTAAAAACTGGAAATTCTTTGAATGTTGGCTAAGAGATAACACTTATAAGGATCAAATCAACAAGTCTTGGTCCAACCAATTCCGTGGATCTGCTGGGTTTCTGCTTGATAAGAAGCTTTGAACAACAAGAAGGGATCTCTCACTTTGGAACAGAAACAAATTTGGCAATATAAAAATAACATTAAATCTTTGTAGAAAAAACTAGAACATCTTCAACACCCAACTTCAAATGGTGTAGACAACACAAGGTTGGTTCAAGAAGTTGAACATGAGATTGAAGAATGGCACAAAAGAGAAGAAATTTTATACAGGCAGAAATCTAGAGACACTTTCTTTCATGAGGTGGACCAAAATACAAAACATTTCCATCTCCAAGCCAATAAGAGAAGGGCACGGAATAGAATTGAATCACTCAAAAAACAAGATGGAAGTTGGTGCAGTGGAATAAATCAACTCGAAGAATATCTTATCAGTCACTTCAAGAACATTATGACCACATCAAATCCCAAGACAATGAAGACTTGTTGAATCTTCGCCTCCATGCATCAGCGATGAAGACAATGCTTTTCTTACTAAAGTCCCGATAAAGTGAGATACATAACACTCTCAAACAAATGCATCCATGGAAAGCAGGGCCCCAGACGGATTTTCCATCAGGGTTTTTTTCAATCAAATTGAGAGCGGCTGTCAAGGCCGATGTCATTAATATGGTTCGGAGATTTTTTGTACGGGTAGATTGCGAGGGAAGATAAACAAGACGAACATGTGTCTTATACCAAAATGTAAAATACCACAAATGGTTGGGGACTACAGAAGAGTAGATCTTTTGCAACTCAACTTACAAGCTAATCTCCAAGATACTTGCCAATAGATTGAAGATACAACTAGAAAAGATTATCTCACCCATGCAAGCGAGCATACGTGCCCAGGTCGACAAATAGGAGATAATATCACTCTTGCCCAAGAATTAATTCATTGCATGAAGAGAACCAAATCCAAGAAGAAATATATGGCATTGAAACTCGATATGTCGAAAGCGTTTGATCGAGTCGAATGGTCTTTCCTTGTCAAATTCATGCAGAAACTGGGATTTAATAACAAGTGGTGCGATCTAATTCATGAATGTGTAAGTACTTGTGAAATTCATATACTTCTAAATGGAGATCCATGTCAATCCTATAGACCATCTCGTGGCATACGGCGGTGGGATCCTATATCACCATATCTATTTCTTTTTAACAATGGAGGTCTTTACAAGAGCTTTAGCTAAGGCGAGAAATGGATGGGAAAATCAAGGAATAAAAATCTCGAGAAAAGCGCCACAAGTAAGTCATCTCCTCTTTGCGGATGATTGCTTAGTCTTTGCAAGGGTTGACATTCAGAATGTCACAAATCTTCTACAAGTCATCAAGTTGTTTAGTGACATCTCAGGCCAACAAATAAATTTCCAGAAGTCAACAGTTTTTTTCTCAAAAAATATGCACCCAAGGCATTTATCGTATATGTTGAGAAGTTTAAAGATGAAGAGGATGGAACTTGATGAAAAGTACTTAGAATTACTCTTTTCCTAAACAAAGAAGAAAACTATATCTTTTTCTTCATTAATCGTCAACACCAAAGGAAGCATCGACAAGGTGGAGATGCAAGTTCATCAATCAAAGTGGAAGATCAGTTCTAGTAAAGCATGTTCTCAACACGTTACCATCACATCATATGGGAATTTTCAAAATCCCAAATGCAACTATAAAGGAACTAGACAAGGTGCAAAGAAATTTTTGGTGGGGCAAAGAAGAATCGAGTGGACTATTTCTCATCTCATGGCCTGCAGTGGGAATGCAAAAACTGAATGGTGGTATGGGGTTTAGAGATCTCAGAAGCTTTAACTTAGCACTTCTTGCTAAAGCTGCTTGGAGGTTGCTGCAAAACGAAGATAAGCTTTGGGCGAAAGCTTTAAAGGTACTTCCCAAATACTTCAGGTCTTCACGCAAAAAAGAAGAAAAATTCTACCTGGGCATGACAAAGTCTACAAGGAAGTATGAAGTTTATTAAAGATCATAGTCTTTGGATTGTGGGTAAGGGCAACCTAATATCTACTTGGAAAGACAATTGGATCCAGGGCAAACTTTCACCACCAATCCCAGCGGTGGAGATCGACACAGAGAGGGAATATTGTCTTGTCTCTGACCTAATAGATCAAGATACAAGATCCTGGAAGGTAAATGTTATTCATTATCTCTTTGTACAAAGAAGATGCCAGAAGATTCTACAAACCGAGAACACCATTTTGCGGGAGGATAAGCTATTACGGACTCTAACCGAGAGATGAAATTTTTTCGGTAAAATCGGCTTATAACAAGATCATGGAACTCAAAAATGGTAGTACAGTGATAGATGAAGCTACAACCAATCTCTGGAGAAGACTCTGGAATATACCAACTCTGCCTACAGAATAAAACACTTCATGTGGAAATGTCTTATTGATATCGTTCCATCCGGTGAGAGAATGGCAAGAAATATGAACTACAGGGAGCACAATGCTCAACTGTGGAACAAAGCATTGAAACAACTCGACATTTTCTCTGGGAATGTCCTTTCGCAAAAGAAATATGGTTCACTACTCCAGGAGCAACAAGAAGCATGGTTGATGCAGATAAAATAATCCATGGATGGATAACAAGATGGTTTTCGAATGACTTCAACAATATGTTTGAGTTGGTTAGTAAAAATGGCTAACACCCTATGGGAAGTATGGAAAGCAAGGTGTAGAAGTGTCTTTGACAATATCAAGCCAAACCCGAGTGGAAGTTATACGGGCAATCCAACTCTTAAATGATAGTACAAGGAATAAAATGACTCGAAAGAATGTTCGGATGTAGCTATGTCGTGCGGCGCAACACACCTAAATGGCTTCCACCTACTAGCCCTTTTCAATTTTTTTGATGTGATGCATCTTTTAAAACTGTCAACTCAATTAATCAAGCTGGCTGGGCACTAATACATCGTGACTTTGCAGGTAGTTTTGTCGTATAAGATGCGAGCACACCATGGTCTCTTAAATGTTGGAAAGCGGCGGAATGCGGGGACTTCTTCATGCTATGAAGTATGCGGAAGAATTAATGATTCCGTTGCATGTTTTGAGATGGATGCGAGCTAGTTATACGGGAAGTCAATGGAAACAACCAAATACTTGCATGGGAGAATCATGCCATGATAACGGACATGAAGTATATGTTAGCAAAACATCCAAATTGGATATGTAAACACATCAATAGGAAAGCTAATATGCGGGTTGACAAATTGGCAAGGCATGCTAGAACTTTTTACATTTCTCAAGTTTGGTTAAACTATCCTCCAAGTTTTATTGGGGGTGCAATATTGGAGGATACAAACAATGTCATTTTTTTAAATTATAATCAATAAAACTCCCTGTTTTGAATCAAAAAAATAAAATAATAGGGGGTGAAGAAAAGAATAAATTAACAACTTCTTTTAGTAATAAATTTGGTATAGTAATGTCATTGTTATCAGTTGGTAAAGAATTCAAGATTTGGATATATAAATGTAGGATATATCATAAACAATGGGTTTAAACATCAATATGATTCGTGAAAAGACCTATGTTGAAATGGTGTTGGTGGCAATATGAGGAGGATAGGCTTGATTGGGGTATACCCAAACTAATTGGGGTATACCCAATAAGACAAAATAGGGTCATTTTGAAGTAAAGTCAAAGCTACCCCTTAACCCATATTTTTGTAAATGGCTAAAATGCCCCCACAATGATTAACTCTAATTTAACTAAAATGATTAGATTAGTTAAATTAGTTAGATTAGTTAGTTGATTTAGTTATAAGTTGAGTTTTAGAAATCATTTAGAGAGAATTAGTATGAAGGAGTAGAGGAGATTTTGGGGGAAAGTTAGGGTTTTTGTGAAATTTGTGATATGAGTGAGATGAGTGATTCTAATCCCGATTTTGAAGTGGGGAGTCTTCTAACTTTCCTCCTACATATGAGTACTTGTATGATGATCTACGAGACCATGATCAAATGGATTACATGCATGACCCTCACTTTTATTTTCCTCAAACTCATGATGGGTATGGAAGTGATGAATGTATTGAGCCAAACGAAGAATCCAATGAGCAAGAAAGAAGAGAATGGAGCCGCAAGTAATCGGGTAGACAACCTACGTGGTGAAGATTGTGATTTTTCCATGCAAATGATCGATTTTGCTTTTTTTTTTTTCGATTTTGCAGATCGGGGTCGGCAAGGTCGACGCTTGTCGATCATGCTTGGCCATAAGAGCCGATGTGGATTCTACTTTGAACAACGTCCCGACTTTTCATGAGCAAGTACCACGCCGATGATGTAAAAAATTTGAACCTTGCCGAGCTTTCATTTTTTGAAACACAGGAGCCTTTACTTGAAAATGCTTACGCAAAGCATTGTCATGTTTTCATAACTTTGCCCATTTGTTTCCATGTCGGCAATGTTTATATTCTATTACGTTCCGGTCTTTTCTAGCCGAGCATTGTTTTATATGTCGACCATGCCGGCCGTGGTAATACACATCAACTAAACTTTTGATGTTTTGTAGATTGTGGCATTGGTACCTATGGAGGATCAGCCTCAAGCTCGAGAAAATTAGGGGTCCCGATACTTCCTCACATTATGCTAATGATTTGGAATGGAAGGAAAAAGATGACGCGGTCAATTGGATTGTTGAGAAAGCCAAAGAGAAGATGTGCGTTCTAGTGAAAAACACCCAACAAAAAGATACGTGTTTTGAAATGGTATGCGAGTGTTATGGATCGCCGGAGGAAAGTCACAAGAGAAAGGGTTATGTGTATGATAAGAAGACGACTAGGGTGTACAAGACGAAGTCAAAAGAAGTGTGGATGCCCATTCAAGATAATTTTTGGGAGGAACAAAGATACCGTCAACGTGTGGAGAATGAGTAGAGTTGATGTTGGTTGGCATAACCATAAAGATCCGGAAACTCTTGTTGGGCATTGTCAAGTTGCCAAGTTGAAATCGCACGAGTTCGAACAAGTAAGAACAAGTTGGGGAATTAAACCAAGTAAGCTCCTAAGTAAGTTCAAGAGGGACGACCCGCATAACCTCTCTTCATTGTCTACAATTTATGCCAAGGCAACTATTAAAAGAATTGAATGGGATGGAAGAAAGGTGATGGAAGAATCACAATGGTTAATACACAAATACAACTACACGGTGAGACACCATGAGTCATCGGAGGGGAAGGTGGATCGTATTTTTCTTGCGCATCCCGATATGATTAAATTGGCGCGTTGCTTTTACCAAGTTTTGTTCATGGATTGTACTTATAAGGCGAATAGGTACAACATGCCTTTGTTGAACATTGTAGGACAAACCTCGGATAAGCAATCGTTCACGGTGGCATGGTGTTTTATGGATCGTGAGAAGGATGATAGTTATATTTGGGCATTGGAAACTTTTGAAGCTTCTCTACCACGAAGACGAAACTCCGGGGTTATAGTCACCGACAATGAGCAAGCAATAATGAACGCCGTGAGGATAGTCTTTCCCAATGCACAAAATTTCCTTTGCACTTGGCATATACAATGCAATCTTAGAAAGAATTGTAGAAGTCATATCCAAAAACCGAAAGCAAAGAAAGGAACTAAACGTGAAAAAGAGGAAGATGAACGTCTTAGCAAACTAACTAAAGAGGAGCGAGAGAAGGAGAAAGAGAAAGAAGACGAAGAATGGAAAGAAGGTGAGATTAAGTTTGGGTTATTCATGAAAGCGTGGGATAAGGTGGTTTGGTCGATGAGTGTGGGAAGATATGAGTTAAACTTGAAGGATTTCGAGGATGATTGGGGGACTAATTACCCAAAGTAGTGGAATATTGCAAGAAACAATGGTTGAGGCCACACAAAGAGAGGTTTGTGTATGCTTATACTTACGAATATAAACATTTCAAACTTGAATCCACAAGTATGGTAGAGCAAGCTCATGGGAAACTAAAGGTCTACTTTTCACGAGTCAAAATGGGATTGTGACGGTGCAACATGCTATCCATGAGTACACTAATAATGATATCGACAAGATAAAAAAACAATTCCAAGAAAGTAGCTTAGGAAGTTGAAGGAGTTTAAGGAGGATGATTGGTTGCTTGTTGGTATACATAGAAACGTCTCGCATTGGGCAATACGTTTCATGATGAAACATCTTGCATTGTTTAAAAAAGTATAAAAAGTATGATGACCCGAGCACTCCTTGTAAGTGTAGGATAATGAAGGCTATCGGACTTCCATGTCGTCATATGCTTGGTAGGTATAAAACTCCCATTCCTCTTGATGATATCGATCCCTATTGGAAGCAATTATCTTTCAAACCGGCTCCAAGAGAAGATCCCGGTGAAGAGTTTGGCGACATGGAACTTGGGAGAATAATCCTCGAAAAGTACCCCAAGTTGAATAGGTTGGACAAACAAACTATGAAGCACAAGTTGATGCCGATAGTTTACCCTTTTATGGAAGAACTTGAAGAACCGGAGAAACAAGATCCTAATGGTAGACCAACTACCAAAAAGACGAGGGCGTGGAAGAAAGAGAACAAATCAAAGAGTTTTGAGTACAAATTGCGATCAAGATCAATCCGAAGGAGAACAAATCAAAGAGTTTTTAAGTAGAAATAGTGATCAATCCAAAAGGGAAAACATTAAAGAGCATTTGAGTACAAAGTGCGATCCATCCGGACATGTTTATACCGAGGCGCAATACAAGGAGGAGCAGCTAAAAAGAAAAGAGGTCGTCAAGGAAGGATTCAACTACGCCAACGGTCTCTAACTTGAATACAAATGGCACTCTACCTCTTGAGAGTCAAGCAAGCGTGGAATTTGTTGGAAAGAAAAGGGGTCGGCCAAAGAAGGATTTAACTACACCAACCGTCTCTAACTTGAATACAAATGGAACTCTACCTCTTGAGAGCCAAGCAAGCCAAGGAGATGTTGCGAAGAAAAAAGGTCGTTCAAAGAAGGTAGTACAACCGGTGTTGCAAAAGTATCGCACTCAACTCCCTCCAATTATTCAAGATTTCGTGATTGGTACCGATGATGTTCCGAAAGATGGAAATTGTGGGTTTCACGTTATCTCGCAACAATTGGGACACCTAAGTGGAGCGGTTGAAGAGAATCTCACCCAATGCCAATACATTAGAAAGAAGATGGCCGCTCGACTAGAAAACGACAAGGAGTTCCATATCTCAATGATTCTAGAAGGTTCCATGGAGGAGAAAGAAGCAACTTTCAAGGTTTGCTAACTAGTGTTAAAGGCCGGAGGGAAACGCACCGATCAAATGGGAGCATTGGTTGAGAATGCCGGAGTGTGGCCATCTATTAGCGGATACTTGGAATTGCGTGGTACATTTTTTTAGTGAGGGACTATCTATAGCATTTGCACCAGAAACATGCGGTTTGCGTGGACCAACTCAAGCATAGAAGAATTGTCATGGCTTTGGTGGATAAAAATCATTTTATTGGTCTACAACTCAATAAGGAATGTCCATTACCTCCTCTATGTAGGTTTAGTTTGTGGGAGAAGTTCACAAACAACAAGAGCAAGGAATGGATGAAAATTTATGAGGACAACATGGCCCTTTGGAATGTTATAGATGAGTCTAGGGAATGTCCCATAGATTTGACTAAAGGAGGTTCAATAGGTTTGAATGAACTCCCTCCAATAGATTTGAGTGAGGAGTGATTATGATTAGGGAATAAAGCGACTTTTTGTGTAGTGTACAATGGAGTACTAGACAAAACATTCGTACTTTTTGGAGTACTTTTGTAATCGCATGCGTGTTTTGTGTAATGTACTTTGGAGTGCTACAAATGAATGAAATGGATGTGTTTTTTTGGGTGTATTCTCATTTGGTCTGGGCATCATATTTATTACCAAACCCCGCCGGGTATCCTAGGGTCGACACGGTATTATTTGCATGACATGATACATGACAAGACAGAAAAAAGTGCTGATATGGCGGCAAGGTCCGGCTTTTGACAATGCCCGGCGCTTTCTACAGGCAATGTTTATGAAATTTACCATGCCGGCTAAGAACTCCCTTAAAAGATTGTTCCTGGATGTTTTTTTCTATCAAGCCGGAAAAGGTTCTGGTTTTCTAGGTTCATAGGCTTTTATTCTTGCCGGCATTTTTATTGAGGAGAACCATGAAGCTAAGAACTCCCTCAAAAATTGTTCATGAATGTTATTTTCTATAAAGCCGGTAAGGTGTATTATAATATCCATGCCGGAACAACAACCATCGGAAAGCTTTTAATATAGGATAATGCCGACTATGATGGCGCAGGCATGCTTCTAATTTAGGACAATGCCGACTATATATCGGATACAAACCTTAATTAAAGCATACAAACGTTAAAAACTTAACCCTAAACATTTGGGACATAGATAGTATCTTTTCCGGTACACAATTTCTTAGGAGAGGTAATTAGCTTCATCCTACCGTCGCAACATGGATCTGTGCATGGTAGAAGGTTGATTTTAGCAACTTCATCTTCATACGGAGCTACACACTCATCTATCCAATAGAAAAACCCACAACAAGTGCATTTTGAAGCATACGGTGATATACACCTCCTATTGCAGCTTTCATGAGAAATAAGAATCCCTTACAACCTTCAATAGTGCATTTGCTTCCTTCAAAGGGACAATCGTTTGCAAAATGACCACTTAGTGTACAAAGACTACAAATATTTGGTGGTGAAACTTCCATTCTTTATGCAAGGTTGAAGATGAAGTTGGGAATGCTTTTATAATAACAACATACCTAATATCTTGATTTTGAAATTTCTAGCCGTTGAGCATTCAATGGGTTGTACTTTGTACCTAAAAGGTGCAACTAACATTTAGGTCGGCAAGGTATAGATTTCATACCATGCATAGGCCTCAAGTACTTTGTCTAAAACTGCATAAACAAAATAATAACTTCTAAAGCAACTAAAACTGAAAATTAAAATAAGTTTAACAAGTCTCAAAACCACAATCTAAGAGTTCAAAACATAATGAAAGAGTTCAAACCACAATCTAAGTTTCTAAACCAAGTGAAACATAATAAAGTTTAAGAATTTCATGGATCATTCTCATTGTTGTTATCTTCCTCCCCATCACTAGCTTTTTCACCGGCATCAGCTTTTGCTTTTCCCTTCCCCTTCACTGGACCTATGTAGTCACCATCCTCATTGTAATAGGGGTTCACTCCGGAAAAAGTCACATGCCCTAAAAAAAAAGTTCTTGGATCAACCTCCTCTTCTTCCTCCTCGATGATGATGTGCATTCTTCATAGTTGAGGGGATTGCTAGGATTTATTCATAAACCTTAGAAATTCTTCGGATTTTCCTTACCCATCAAACATAACTTTCTAAACGGACAATTCTCTTGGTTTTCATCTTTAGGTTCTTCTAAATTGGGATAAATTGTGTTCAAATATTCAAATAGCTCTTGCATTGTTAACAAGACAAGGTAGTTCTTCTTTGTTTCCATTGGGAACCTAAACAATGCACAAATAAGATATATGAAAACAAACAACACAACACTGTTGATCTTCTTCCACTGGCCGGCAAGTCCGATAAACTAAACACTGCCGACTACAGTAGAGTCGGAAAGGTGTTAACCAACTACCATACTCTTAGACGAATAAAGCGCCGGAATGGTTCTATTTATGAAAGACGCGTGACTAATAACTTAGGAAATTAAGGTTTACGATGCCTAACGTCGGCATGGTACAAGTCAAAAACCACGCCGACAAAATATAACCCGGCATGGTTGGTTATTATACCCTAGGCCACTGGTTATTGTCCAAAATTCGCCATGGCTCTGATGAAAAGTCGGCATGTTATTCATCCCGATAACATGCTGGCGCTTTGAAAATACAAATGGTCGGCGTGTTGTTCAACTATCGACCTTGCTAGGCCACAAATCTGAAAATCAAAATTTTCGATTTCTAACCTAATCTAACAATCATATTCAACAAAACAATAATGGGTTTGAGTTTATAAATCACTTACAATCTTCTTTTCGCCTTTAGAGGTTTCTTTTAAGACCTTCAAGGATTGGATTTTCGGGTTTGCTAGTTCCAACCTTTCCCTTACCTTTTCCCTCTGATTTGGATCTTTTCATGTTACCAGTTGAATCTCTCTTGTTGTTGGATCGTTTAGAATCAACCATTTTCTGTAGAAAATCAAAATTGAAAATTTTGGTTGATTTTAGGTTTTTGGAATGAAATAGAAGAGGAGAGGGTTTAGAGAAGAAGAATGAAAGAGAAGAGGAGAGGGTTTAGAGAAGAAGGATTAGTGGAAGATTAATCGATTTTTAGTTTTTAAGTTTAGGGTTTAGTTTTAGGTTAATTAGTGTAGGGGTATTAAAGTAACTTTACCACATTTTGGCCTCCCCTTAATAAGGTCACATATCCACTTAAAATTGGGTATACCCCAATCAAGCCAGGATAAAAATAAGTCTGTGTTTGACTAATATTTATTTTATTTTAATTTAACTTTTATTAAGAAATAAATTAATTACAAATCTACCCTCAGAATTAAACTCTCTTTTCGTAAATTAGATGCATCCTCTAATGGCAGAATTTTCTTCCACCGGTCAACTCCTTCTATACTTGGTTTTGTGTTCAAATTGAATTCATTTTTTAAATATCTTGATGATTAATTTAGCTTACCTGCTGTTGAATCTCTTGACGTTTAATTCATTCCATGTGCTCGTCTATCTTAATAAGAAATCCCCTTTTTTCTATGCAACTGAAATGGTGGTGTTGCGAATGTTGACGGCGGCCGTGTTCACGATAGATCAAAAATTAACTTGGGTTCATTTCACGATCTTTATTCAGAACCGATCGGATGAAAGGGTGATTTAGGCTTTCAAAAAAAGATTATTTTACTACGAAAAATAAAAATTCTTTGGTTAAGTCAACGATTTGACTTGACAGTCTCCGTCCGGTCCAGGTATCAAGCCTTAATATTTGAAATATTGGGTACCATATCTAGGTGTTGGACATTTCCTGGGTACCAAACGTTAAATACCCCTTC